>CM053787.1:339443635-339841135 GCA_028749045.1 Cupressus sempervirens | reverse complement strand
ATTTTTCTCTTTCAATGAACTTTTCAGACATTGCAAGAAATTCCCATTTTTTAATATGAGTTCAAATGATTTGTCTACTTTGTGATTTTACAAATAAAAATTATTTAATATATTTTTGTTTGTTTAACACCATTTTTTTCAATTTTGATGACTATTTCATACTTTTTATGATGATATGTTAATTTGTATAATTAATCTATCATTTAGATGTGTTGGGTGGATATATTTAAATTGACTTAATTCAACCTGTATAAAATAATGATATCATCTAAAATGTGTGAGATAAATCTCTCCTCTTAGAAAGATAAACACCTTCTTATTGCTACTATAATCGGTCAAGAAATAAACTAGAATTATTACACTAGACGAATCTTTGGGTGTTTTGTTCATCCTTTTCTCTTTTTGCAAAAATGACAACCTTCAACACAAACTTATGATTGTAAAGTGGCTCAATAAAATGCACTATCTAGAGGAATAATTATGCCTTACAAAGGTTATACAAAATAAAAGGCAAGTGTAGACCAAAAATATTATTTGACTAAGAAACTCACAAAAGCTCAAATATTTATGTGACTTTTGGTAAATATTTCATAAATAAGATGTAATTTATTACAACTCAAATGCTTTCATATATATTACAACCCAAAACAAAAATACCCAAAAAAGTCGCAACTCAAAGATTCCAAGAATTTCCTAACTTAAACACTAACACAAAATTTTTAATTGAATATTGCAGCTCAAACACTACTAATTATAATTAATAACCTCTTTAAAATAAGATAAAATGACCACAGTACCTCAAATCAATTTGAAGCCATATAATCACAATGACACAAGAGTTCTTCAATGTCATAATAAAAATGGTTCCTTTTTATTGACTTGATTTTGATTTGCATAATGAAAGCTAATAAAATGTTTCTCAAAGAGACAAAGTTTCATTGCTATGGATAAAGATGGTATTCATAAATGTGCACCCTAAAATATATAAAGGAAGGGTTGTGAAAAAAAGGGAAAAATAAAGCTAACCTTGACTTATTGAACAATATAATCCTATTTGATTTTGACTTTTTACATGTAATTTTAAATTTTTTCAATTTAAATGTAATATTCAAAAAATACAAAATGCACAACCTAGAAAACATAAAAACTATAATACCTTGCCAAAATGCAATTTAGATTATTTGAAGCCAGATGAAGGTCAACGAACTTGTCAATTGAGGTTGTTGAAAAGTCATATGATTCTACTTCTTCCTAGACTAGAGAGGTGAACTCTCAGAGCATTGCATCTTTAGGAAGAAACTATTGAATTTCATTCAACAATTTGCAAGGGGTCTTCTCAACATGAGCAATAATATATTGGCCTTTTTAGTACCAATTTCCAGAACCAATGACAATTCTTTTGTAAGATCATTTGTGACCTCTTTCCTATTCATCACAATTTCCCTAAATTTAGTGTACTATTGTCTAATTTGAGTAACATCATTATCAACCAATGTCTCTAAAACCAAGTCTATGAAAATAATCTAAGTTTGAAGATCCTTCTATTGTGATTACAAGTATTGTGAAAATGCCTCTAATGTATATTTTGATTGAGATTTAACCTAATTCATGAGTTCCATAATTTGGAAGGTTGTATTAAGTAGATGAGTATCATTTTCTATCATCTTGATATCCTACACATCAAATGATATATCTATGTTTCCTACACTTTCATCTTCCCTGATTGATTTCCTTACTAATATATGTAGTTACTAGCTTAATTTTCTTGAAATAATTAATGATATTCCAATCTTATTTATCTCTCTCATGATTCTAATTATCAAGTTTAATCCTTTTGATGAAATATTCTAAGAGTTGAACATCCTTAATAGTCTTGTCAAGGGGAGGGTCAACTACTTTTGCGTATTGTATCCCTGTCTTTTTCAATCTTAACCCGAGAGATAATTTTAGGTCTCTTGGCTAAAATTAAGTTCATAAGGGAGATGGATTGGTTTTTCATTTTGGGTGAAATTATTGCCAGCCATGGAGGAAGATCATCAATACCTATTTTTGCACCTAAAACAAGAGTTTGAGTAAACCTAAGTTTATCTTGTCCCTTAGTAGACATTACGAGTGGGGTTTTAGTTAAAACTACATATGTAGCTTCCATAACTACAACATTGGGAATAGGATAGGGGAGGAGCTTGTCAAATTCAATTGGTGTGCTATCAAGAGTGGTATTAGACACTTCACAAAAAAATGGATAAGAAGAAAAACAACCAAAAACATTTTGAAGATTGTCATAGTAGATTATCAAGGGTAAACTTACTAGCAAAGGAAGAAAGAACTAACTAAACAAAGAATAAAAGCATAATGGGATCAACACATGCATGGGAGAAATAATCTATAATGGTCTGAAGTAAATAAAATTGTATAGTAACAAGAGTTTATGGCTTTGGAGGTCCTACTTTAGGTGGAGATTCTTGTGGTTCATCCTTATCAATTTGATTGAGGAGAATGTGACACTCACTTAGAATTTTTTTGCAATGGCATATATGAACACTATCCTAATATAGGTCATAAACACATACAAACATATTATACACTCTCAAACTAGAGAAATATTTATGTAGAAGCTTAGTTGTGTACTCCAAAAATTGAACATGACAATTATATAATTGATTTTTTGCTCTAGAATAATTTTTCTAATGAGTATTAATTTCTGATTCATTTGCAAATTAGTTTGAAAAATCATACATGATGAATTTTATAGTATATTTAGAACTAAGTACATCCCACAAAATCATTTGACATTGACTATAATATTTATAATATTATAATTAATCATTCATTAGAAATATTAAGTATAAATTAGTTGCCATTTTCATATTTATATAAGATCTTATATGTTACAAATACATGTATCTAGGAAAAAATCCAAAGATTCTAATAGATTTTTTTTTAAATATAAACATATTCATAAATACCTTTCATATATTTTGAACAAATACTTCTATCATAGATTCTGTGCACTAACAAAACTCTATGGGTACTAGTTACCATTTACTAGCACTTAACTATGCTTAGTTAGAACTATAGAGGTTACCCATGAAGACAAGGACTTGGATTAGGTTGCATAACTAAAGACATTATCTTTCTTATAGAGATGCGTGGACATGATGGGTGTAAAGTGTTAAAGGTATTTCACTTAATTGTTTTAATTAAGTCACCTTTTATTCTATTCCTAAGATTAACTTAGTTAGGATTTTTAGGCATTTAATAATTATTATAATGATTAAATGCACTTTAATAATTATTAAATGCACTTCTTTAGGGTTTCTTAGATCTCCTTTGTAAGGGTTGATCTCATTCTATTTAATTAATTGCCTCTTTGAATAATAAAATCTCTCATATTTTCAAAGTCATTATATTTTTTGTCTCCATTCTTCTCCCATGCTAGGTTTCTTGCATGCAATTGTTCTTTGGGTTCTATTAAGTTGGTATTTACAACTTCTACATGGCATCATAGCTTCAAACCTCTTTCTTTGTTTGTGTTTTGAAGATTTCTTAGAGCATTGAGGGTTGGGGGTTTTCTTTTTTGATCCAAGGAATACTTATATTATTCAATGCAATATAAGTGAAAAAAGGCCTCAAAGTTGTATCAGGGAGATTATTTCCACAAATTTTTATATAAAATTTACCCTATTTTTCTCACAAATGTATTTGGGACAAAAGTATTCCCTCCAGGGCATGCAATTACAAATGCAATTTTTTAAAGAAAAAAATATTTTAAAAACTTGTGAAATTTTTTTTAAAAACTTTTTATAAACTTTTTTGAAAACTTTTTTATTAAACTTAGAAAAGCTACGTACTTTAGAAGTATGCTGACATCGTCTATGCATGAGGTATGCCTACAAGTGCATGTTGTCATGTTAATTTATATAGGCCTAAATTTAACGATCTTCAAACAATCATGCACCTTGTTTCTTTTGTCATAAAAACTAGGTGTTGGCATTTTACTCATAACTTGTTCATATGAACTCAAAATTAGGGAAATGAGATATTGTTAAAAAGAAGATTCCAAGACCAATCCATTGTCTACGTTATCTTTTCTAATTTTTCTCATCTTGCATAATTTTCTATCAACCAAATTTAGAAATGTTTTGGGCCTTCCTAAGGCCATATCTTGAGCATTTAGTGTTTGTTTTTTAGAAACCAAATATTGTTAGAGAGCCCTCAGTGAGATTTTTTTAGATATATGGTCTAATTTAATCTATTTTTTATTAGAGACATGATTTTTTTTATAGGTAATCGGTTGAAGCCTAGATTATTTATTATTTGTTTATTATTATTGTTAATATTAATTATTATTATGTGTAATCTCAAGAAGATTCAAACCCAAGACCTCCCTGATGAGAGGCTCACAATTTACTAATGTGTTATAGGCTCTTGCCTATCAGAGACATGAATTCTCACAAAAAGATTGTATGCACATATTGTGGGAGTCCTAAACATTGGGATGAAATTTTTTCCCATTTCTCTCATGCTTATTTTTTTGTGCTCATGGAGTTGACCAATTACCACTTAACACATTCAACTTTTCCATTCAATGGAATACTGTGGCGATTATTCCATCTCCATAATTGGTTATTCCATCACCACCATTTGGGAATTCATTTCTACTAGATATCACTATGTTATTTGTAGAATCCCATCTTTTGGATTTGGATTCCAACTTGAAAACATTCATCTTTTCTTTGATGAAGTTGCACCTCCATTTTATTCTATTTTTTCTTCTCATGCCTTACCACATTCAACATTTACTATATTGGAATCTTTTGGAGAATCAAATTCATATTTGTCTAGTAATCACCCTAAATCTATGATCATTATGGTGGTGGCTCTAGAATCTTCATTACAGAAAAACTCTTGCTTTCATTGAGCACTATGGGGAAACATCATAGGCTTCACTTTTCTTGGATCCTTCTTATTCAAGTTCATATCTTCTCATATGGGAGGATATTTTGTATCTCTAAATGATACTATTTCTTCCTAAAGGGAGAAACATTTCTCATCATTCTTGGATCTACTTTTGCATCCTTTGTTAGACATTTGTACAACAAGGGCTCTATCATTTTGTGAGGACTATGGAGTCTCGATCCTTTCTCATGGAGGAGTTGGTTGTACTTTGGTTTTGAGAGAGTCTCTTGAGACACTATATTTGTACCTTCTTTTCCATTTTTTTTTGGAGGAGAGTTTTTCCCATGTGATTTTCTCTTTTTCTCCACTTTACAAAGATTTGTTTGCGATTGGCTATCTAATATGACATTGTTGTTGGTACCCAAGTTTGTTTTCTAGCATTGTAGTTACATATTTTCTTTCATGCATTATGTTTGTACCTACTCCCTAAGTTCATCTTAAGGGAGGTGTTATAGTAAAGGGTATTTCATTTAATTATTTTAATCATGTCACCTTTTATCCATTCAGAAGATTAACTTTGTTAGGCTTTTAAGGGATTTAATAATTATTACAATCATTAAATGTACCTCTTTAGGGTTTCTTTAATCTCCTTCATAAGGATTGCTCTCATTGTTTTTATTAATTCCCTTTCTAAATAATAAATCTCTCGTATTTTTATAGCTATTCTACTTTGTGTCTCCATATTTATCTTGTGACAGGTTTCTTGCATGCAAGTGTTCGTTGGGTTTTATAAAGTTGGTTTTCACAACTTCTACATAAAGTTTTAAAGTTTGAGTGATGCAAAAAAGCCTCTATATAGAATGAAAGAATTGATAGTGACAAAGGACATGTAGGAATAAATGTTTCAATTAAACATTCTTCACACAAATTCATAAATATAGAGAAAGAAGACTCAAACAAGAAAGAGATATCACTAAAAATAACAAATTTTGATAAGGATGACAACATGTTACTTTTCCTAAAAGACTCAAAAACCAATAAGGAGGAACCTAGATCAAGGAGTTTTGTATACATTGTTGAAAAATGATTTTTGGTTTATATACTCTTGGTGAAGTCTTAATAATATAAATTTTCTATTCTAGGACAACAAACAACCAGACCCTCAATCTGAAGAGAAGTTACAAGGAAAACAAAAGATCACTATGGTTAGAAAAGAAGATGGATCAATGTTGGAAAAGGTCCTCACAAGACAATTAAGGTAATTATTAATTATTGTGGGGTAGAATTATTGGGCTTCTGCATTTTGTACAACATATTCATATATAATGGTATAAAAATGTGTCCAAACTCAAGAAACATCACCTATAAAATATATAATGGCCAAAGTATTGTTGATTATGTTATTTTCTCTCAAGATCACACCTCAAAGATAATGAAGATAGAGGTAGGAGAATGCCCAATCAAGTTAAAATCTTACCACAACCCAATTGTTTAAAAAATGGCCATTCATTCAAATAAGAAACAAAGTGATACAATCCATCTTATGCAAAAGAAGGCACCCTTCCATGGTAGGATTCTCATGACTCAAGAAAATCAATTTTTTTAGGAGTTCTCTTAAATGACTTATTAGGATCTCTAAGACTAATTTTGATTACACGAAGCAACAACATGTATACAAAGATTCTCTAGTTTCTCTAATTCACAAGACATTAGAGGAGTGTCAAAGGACCAAACATAAAACAAAGAGAAAAAAACGTACTTTCCCAACAAACTATTGGTTTTGATGATGAGTATAAGTTAGCAAAAAGAAATCTTTGAGAGGAAATGTGTAAAGAAAACAAGAGGACATTTGCTCTACTACGAAAGAAATTAGTTCAAATATTTATTGACGGGAAATTCATGTTAATTGTGATAAACAATCTAGTCAGCTTAAAAATGTTGTAAAAAATTACAACTAATCTTATGGCCTCATAATTTGTCTACCCTTGTGTTATAAGATTTAAAGATGTGTCATACAATACAAAGTTGTGTACTTGTAGCTACAACTCACAATGTTATATTAGAGTTAATCTTATCATAAGATTGCTAAATTATTGACCAAAAAAATTATAATTAAGTAATTTATAAAGTTTTGAAAATAATAGGAATCATTTGCATCATGAGTCATATTTTTGTTTAGCTTTTATAGATCATTTAATTATAAGGCTAAATTCAAGATAGTTATAAGTATTAGTTTTTTAAAATTAAATTTTAGATTTTATAAGCTTGGGTTAAACAAATAGAGAGAAATTACTATTTTTAATTTGTTAAAATTTAGAATTTTGTTTTACTAGTAATAAAAGTTGAAATTTCTTACAATATGATTAATTGTCATCTTTATTATTTCTAGAAAAAGATAATACAATTTAAAATATTACTTTATATTATATAATTATAATTTATATAATTTAAATTTTAAATTATATATTATAATTGATTTTTTTTTCTTCTTAAATTTAATATCAAATCATTGTGGTGGTATTGATTATATAATATTAAGAGGTTGTATTGGAATTAGATTTAATAGTTTGTAATAGTTAAGATGGCTAATTAAATTGTTTTTATTAACATTTTATTTTACATAATGTATTTGAGTGTATATCCAATTATCCCTTTTCTTATAAAGTAATAATTCTTTTTTAATATTTGTGTTTGACATATCTTATAATACAATTTAAAATATTACTTTATATTATATAATTATAATTTTAAATTATATATTATAATTGAAATGTTTTTTCCTTAAATTTAATATCAAATCATTGTGTTGGAATTGATTATATAGTATTAAGAGGTTGTATTGGAATTAGATTTAATAGTTTGTAATAATTAAGATGGCTAATTAAGTTGTTGTTATTAACATTTTATTTTAGATAATGTATTTCAGTTTATATCCAATTATCCCTTTTCTTATAAAATAATAATAATTCTTTTTTAATATTTGTGTTTGACATATCTTATAATATAATTTAAAATATTGCTTTATATTATATAATTATAATTTTTAAATTATATATTATAATTGAAATGTTTTTTCCTTAAATTTAATATCAAGTCATTTTGTTGGAATTGATTATATAGTATTAAGAGGTTGTATTGGAATTAGATTTAATAGTTTGTAATACTTAAGATGGCTAATTAAATTGTTTTTATTAACATTTTATTTTAGATAATGTATTTGAGTGTATATCCAATTATCCCTTTTCTTATAAAATAATAATAATTCTTTTTTAATATTTTTGTTTGACATATCTTATAACACAAATTGTAATTGAACCAATCATAATTAGAATAAGTAATTTATGTAGTATAATTACTCAATAGATAAATTTTTAAATATTGGAAATATTTAAACTAATTACTACTTGTGTAGAAGTGAATTTTCTAAAACAAATATAACTATACAACTTAAATATTATAATAATTATTAATTGATAAAGCGAATGAAAGATCTATGAATTGTAATAAATTTTCAAATATTAATTATCATGAGATACACATAGGAAAGATAGTTGCCACACTAGCTTTATTACAACATTTTACTTCATTATTTGAAGAATTTTTTTTATTAGTAAAAGGTCGAAGCCCTATAGATTATATTAAAAATAAAAAATTACAAGAGGTTCCATTCAAACAGGCATTGGTAGGAAAGAACAAAGAAGAAAACATCCAATCTTGCCCGGACAAAGGTCCCTTTTTATTACAAAAATTAAAAGGGGCATACCCCAATTTACAATTTCTATTCAGGGACATTCCCCTTTTTATGACTAGTGTCAAATATCTTAAATTGCAATGAAATTCTGCAGATCCCCTTTCTTTTTGGGCATGTGGAAAGTTATTACTATCTTTGTATTTAATTCACATGATCTTGATA
Source organism: Cupressus sempervirens (assembly GCA_028749045.1). Classification (NCBI taxonomy): domain Eukaryota; kingdom Viridiplantae; phylum Streptophyta; class Pinopsida; order Cupressales; family Cupressaceae; genus Cupressus; species Cupressus sempervirens. The sequence continues at coordinate 339,832,323 of CM053787.1, read as the reverse complement.
TCCCTTTTTTAGTCCTGCTTGAAGATCTATTGGTTATCCTGATTTGTGTCAAAGCTTTTCCATGACTTCTCTCTATGACGAGACAAATTTGGATTGTAACATGTCCTTCTAATAATCTTCATGATCTTCTCTAATTTCACAAAAGCTACCAACTCATATGTTATGTTAGTTCAAAAAAACAATAAAATGAGCTTTAGCCTGAAATTTTATATATTAATTGTTTTAATTATGAGCCTTTTGGTTTAACTTAGATTCTAGTATCCGAGTGATAAATTTAAATTATAATCCTTGTGTGATTTGATTTATAGCTTTTAAAGGTGTAAGGGTGCCTTCCTTTTGAGACATCTTATATTGTATTTTAGATTGTTATATTTTGCGTAAACTATTGATGGATGACTGCAAGAGTTTTCCCAATACACAAGTTCTAAGAGATTTGCAAGATCCAAGGTTTAGGCTAACAAAGTTGAGATTGGTAGATCAAGTAGTTACCAATAAATTGTGCTCAAGTACATTATCCTTGGGTAGCCCAAAAAGTTCTAGTTAGTGTGTGATTTGATATTTGAATCATAAAAACTATGACAAACCTAGAATTACTAAAGTAAATAATACCCTTGAATAATACCAGTCTAGACTATGGAATGTAATGTAAATACTTAGCTTTGATGTTATGGTTTGTGATATTAGAGCTTGAAAGAGAACGTTAAACTTGATAAATTTGAGGTCTATTCTTTTTGTTGATAGTAAGCATTAAAATTTCAATTTGCAAATGGTTGAAGATGCTATAAGTGCATAAATAATTGATATTGTAAAGACATTATGACTTAGATTATGTGTTCAGTCACTCTCTAAAGGCCTATTTATATATTGTACATCACCTTCTCTCGGTTCATGTTTATTGTTTTCATTTTGGTAATATACCAGAGTTACTATTATGTTTTATTCCCCCAGTACTTTTTGTGATTGCTAATCTCCAAAACTGTAATTATTTTCATTTTACCTAGTAACAATTGTTCCCTTTTATGTAACCATATTTACTTAGCAGACATTGAGTTTAAAATTCAATTCGCTTGGAATTTGAAGGCGACATTTGCTGCAAAATTGGTGCAAGTCTGAGTAATACTATTCAAATTCACTATCAGAAGGAATTTTGGTAGACATTTCAAATTATTGTGTGGGCTTGGACATAATTTTGGGAAAGTTGGAGAAAATTTGGGGGCCAATATTAGTTTTTTTAACTCTTAATAAATTTAGAGTTTTGTTAACATCATCATAGTACATCACATGATTAGATTATACTAAAATACATGTTCATTGTATTCTCTATGCTATGTTGAATGATAGAGTACAATGCTTGTTGCATCAACAAACTTAGAGAAAGATTGCCAACTTGGTACACTGCATGGTTGGATTAATATAATCTTACAACCCAATGAGTAGGGCCTAAGAGTGCCCACATGACAGAGCCAATAATAGTACTATGAAAATTATAATAACAAGACACCTTCCAAAACTCTAGTTACCTCATTTAAATATAGATTCAATACTTATTTCCTTTTTTATTTATATATTATTCAAAGAGGACATATTTAAGAGACAACTTAAGATGACACCCCAACTTAATAGATGACAAGGTAACAAGACAAGATTACAACTGAATTTTTATCACAATATTATTAAGAAATAGGAAATTCAAATCTTGATCATTTGATCTTAAAATAACTAGTAACCATTCTAAAAAATTAGACCAACTAATATAACTCATAAATAAAAGAAATATCAAAAGATTTAAGGGATCTCTTCATCTTTAGTTATAAGAAAAGGTAATTGAGACTCACTAAAGTCAGGTATCTCTTCAAATTCTAAATTTTCCATTTCCAGCAGGTCAGGCCCAAATAAGACCTTATTGGATTCCCATGACCGAAGCTTCTAGAAAACCTCGAGAGATCTAGAAGTTACAAAATGAAGCATGGCACCAATGAATACGAGGAAAACATGCTCCATGAATACATAATTAAAGGATGAGTTAGTCATGCTATCTCACATGAAAGCTAAAATGGTGGCTCAAAATTTGAAAATACCAATGCAGAACATAAAAGAATAAAAGTCTAAACTGAAAGTCCCTAATGCCTAGAAAGCCAAGGCCTAAATCTAAAAAGAGGTCAAACAAAAGAGAGAAGATCATAGATCAACAATGCAAAGCCACAAAAAGTACACAGAGGGAGATAAAACAAGCTAAAGAAAAAAGGAAAGGGCTACCAACAAAAACATGAGGCAAGGAACAAGATGGAGGGATAAGAAGCTAGTGAAAACAAACCAAAATAACCCATCCACCACTAAGAGAGACAAGAAAAATTGCTATACTAAAGAAGTGATAACCAAAGAATGGATAAGTTGGCTACTATAGAGGGATAAAAGAAATCTCATACGTTTCTTAAAGAGACTCCAAATTTGAGGAATCTATTCATAAGAAATAGATACTAATGATTGCCTTTGATTTTATCTTATTGATTTTTTATTTAAAATTGTTTAACTAAAAAGTCTAAAGACTACAGGAATATTGCTATCATTCTATACTCCTAAAGGTTACATAAATTAGAAGTCTAATAGTAGTCAAACATACTAGTGCAAGTGTAGATAAGGGAAGTACCTATACTTAGGGTTTTTTAGTGCTATTAAAAAGTCTCCTACAGACAATATTGTTATCATAGAGTCAGATTTGCAAGTTATATGTATTTATAAAATTATTTTACACGAGCCTAGGGCTTAGGTAATTGTTGGCCAAATTAAAGTCTTCTCCTTCTACACCTCTATTGGCCAGAGTACCTGCCTCTTTATTCCCTTCTCTATAAATATGCCCTATTCTAGAGTCTTAGAATTTGTCAAGGATCTTGATGACTTCTTCCAATTTAGAATTGATTGAAGATAATTTGAGAGTCACCTTCAATGTATAACTTTTGAATCTTAGCCCTAAAATTGAGTTTCAAGCCTTCTTTAAGCACTTCAAGTTCAACTAAGTTATTTGAGATTAAACCAAGGGGTTTGGCTCTTTTTGCCAGCCAGTCTCTAGCTTCATTTCATATGATTCATCCTAGTATTGCAATCCTAGGGTTTTCCTCTTGAAGCTCCATCATAATTTAATTTAAACCATCCCCTTGGGTGTGTGGGGGGGGGGGGGGGGGTTCCATTTACATAATGATCTTGTTGTTTTGTTGTTTTTAGAATGTAACATCGATAGAATAATTAGATTATCCCAATTCCTCCTCATGTCTACATCCCCATCAGAAAAGGAGCCTTCTTCCTTGTAAGTATTCCTTAAATGATTATTAGTGACTTCTAGGATGCAGCTTCCACTTTGTTTAAGAAGGGATCTAAGTCCACTTTTGTGTTATTAAAGATTCTTCTATTATGTTCTTTCCATAGTTCCCATAAAAGGATGGATGGGGCTATTCACCAAATTTTGCTATATACTTGACGATCATTTTGAGGCCAACTCCTCAAGAAGTTCTAGAGGTTATATGTAAAAGATGAACTCTAGTTGAGTTTGTTGCATAACCATTTCCAACATAGGCTAGAAACCTGACAATCATATAAAAGGTGATTAGTTGTTTCAGACCCCTTTTCACATTACCTGCATCTTGATGGTCCTTTTAAATATAATTTAGTAATTCCATAGTCAAAATTCTACTTGCATTGCTACCCATAAGAATAGTCTTTCCTTAGGAAGACAAGTTGGGTCCTAACATAGGTTGAGAGGGGTTTCTATTTCATCCCACTCTTAGGAATTTATTATGAACTCGTAGACTTTCTTAACATTGCACTTTCCATTTTTAGATGCTCCCCAAATTAATCTATCATTCCTTTCTTTGTGGTTTACTATTCTAGTGTGCAAAAAGTTCTCAAATATTCTTTGATTTTCAAGGGTTAGATTTAGGTCTGTTGCTTTTTTCCATTGCCCACCTTATGATGTGGCTTCCATATAGTCCTTCACTTTAGGGCCCCAAAGTCTCCTAAGAGTATTCTTAATAATAATAGGTAAGTTTACTTTTTCTGGGGAGGGGAGTGATCTAATTAGGATCTAGGACTATTACAGAGGAATGCTAACTAATTACATAAAGTAAAATTTAAATCTTTAAATGAAGCAATTAACGTAATTGAAATAAAGGAACAACACAAATTAAACTGATAGAAGGGAAATTGAGAGAGAAGACACAAAACAATTTGATCTCAGAGTTCGTTTGTATGGACTATGTCTCCAGGTCCTGCTCCAATAGGGGGACTGATCCAATTAACTCCAAAATTAGGTACAAGTGTTTACAAAATCACTCCCTTCAAGTACAAAAACATCACGCTATTCCAAAGTATAGGACTAATCACACCTTCATAATTTCTCTCTCCTTCTCAACACTTGGACATTCTCTCCATTTTAGAATGAATAATAAGAGCCTCCTAACCCCCCTTTTTTGTACATTAAATTAGCCAAAATAAGGCTATAACAAAAATTTAAAAAAATAACCTCTCCAATTAATTCCCCTCTTGAATTAACCCTTTAGCCATTTAAAAAAAGATTTGGCTCATATTATTTTTGGGGTTAAAAATTAGCAAATAACCTTAATTTATAAGGTTGGTGGGATTCAGTTAAAAGTTAAATAACAACTCTCCCTTAAATATACAAAGTGTTATAAATAGTGCAATGGCACCAACAATTTTGTCGGGCTAGCTAGTTGGGGGTTCCAACCCCACCGACAACATCTTTTTCCAAGCTTCAGTAGTATAATGATTAAATATAAACTCATGCCTAATAATTTTAAATTCAATCAGTGGTGCAATGGCCATTGGCTTTGTTTTGGGAGTTGGTGGTCAAGGGTTTGACCCCCATTAGGAAATTTTGCCACTCACTGCCAAAATGATGATGTCATGTTGACATAATCCAAATTTTATATTTTTACCTAAATTTCAAACTGCCATATCTTTTACATCCAGAGTCTATTTTTTACGAAGCAAATGCTACTGGAAAGCTTTTGACGAGATCTTCAATTTCAAATCCATTGTTGACCACTTTTGAGATGTTTATTTTTCACCTTTTTTGATGCCCTTTGAACTAGAGTTTGACCAAACTTTGTTGGCCATAATTCAAGCATACAGACTCCATTTTTGTCCATTTGAGTTGCATTTGATTCATAATTTTGAGAATTTTAACATGGTGCTAATTTTTGGAGTTTTTGAGATACTTCAAATTTTGGTGAAAATATCCTCTAAATCAATCCTCCCTACTAAAGAGCTTTCAGACCTTCGAAAGTTTGGATTACTCGAAAAGTAGGTGAGGGTATAATTCCCTCACTTTACCAATCCCCATCCATCTTGCCTTGCTTGGATGCATCCCCTCCAATCCCACTTGGAGGTATTCAACTGGTCCTCTTCATGAAGTTCTGACATTCCTATCTAGGATAACATCTAATGACAATTTCGACATATACTTTTGTGAAAGATCATTAATAGATGGAAGCTAAATGTCGGTGTCTTAGTCCAAGATCATTGGAGGCTCATACAATTTCGAATTCTCTACATTGAAAACTAAGTAAATTTGCATGTATGGAGGAAGATTAAAGCCGAAGGTGTTGGTATCAATCTTTTCCAAGATCTCAAAAGGACCATACCTAATAGGCTTGAGATTCCTTTCTTCACCTTACATTCTTTCCTTGCTGATATGTAACCAAACTCTATCACCAACTTGGAAATGGTGATTGATGTGATGCTTATCATGGCGAGCCTTGTATTTTGCTTGGCTCTACTCCAACTGTGCTTCTATTGGCTAATGGATTTCTTGGACCTTTTGGATCAACTTTAAAGCCCTTTCTACATCATGGCGTCCATCGATAATGTTGTCCTTCCCAAAAGAAAAATCCATTGGTATCTTAGGCAAATAACCAAGCAAGTCTCAAAAGGAGATCTCTTTGTAGAAGAGTGTGCCACATGGTTGTAGGAATGTTGCACATAATGAATACTTTCATCCCACAACTTAGGATGCTTGTTGCAGTAAACTCTAAGCAGATGCACAACTGTCATGTTCACTACCTTTGTGTACTTGTCGGCCTACAAATGGAAGGTTGTACTTTTCTTTAGCTTGGTGTCCATGAGGCCCCACAATTTTGACCAAAATTCCCCTAAGAATTGAGAATCTCGATCTAATACAATAGAAGTGGGTAACCCAAAATGAACCCATACAAATTGAAAGTACAAATGAGTTGTCAGTTCAATAGTGACTTGCTTTTTACATGGCATTAAAATACACATTTTGTTGAACCGATCAACTACTACATACAAATAATCATGACCCTTCCTAAACATTGGTAAACCCCCCACAAAGTCCATAGACACACTTTCCCATGGACGGGATGGTACAGGTAATGGTGTATGCAAACCCAATTTCCTATTACTTGGTTTGCTAGTTGCACACATTACACATCCTTTAATATACTTAGTGACAATTTCTTGCATATGAGGCTAGTTACAATACTTCTGTAATTGAGCCAATCTTTTACTTACCCCAAAATGTCCTGCAATCAAAGAGGTATGTACTTCCCAGATTACATGTGCTTGTTCATCTTTAGGAATGCATACTTTTTCCAAATGGTACAAAAAATTATCCTACACATGGTAATCTTTCTCTTCTATATGTCTACCCTGGATTAAAGTTGTATAGATATCCTTAAAGTTCTCATCATTAGCATATTGTTCCTGAAAACTTTCATGAACCATAGAACTATTTTGAAGGATTATAAAAGCATTCTTAATTAGAGGCCTAGAGAGCATATATGCTACTTTGTTATGGATACCTTTCTTCTACTTAATTACCAAATGAAACTATTGTAGAAAACCCATCCACCTAAAGTTCCTACTTTGTTGCAACTTAGATTGTGAGTGCAAATATTGCACTGGATGGTGATTAGTGTGGATTACAGTTTGCTTTCCCATTAAGTAGTGCTTCCATTTTTTAACACTTTGAACTAAAGCATAAAGTTCCTTATCAGAAGTGGGATAGTTACTTATTGCTCCTGAAAAAGTTTCAGAGTGGTAGCAGACTAATTTACCTCCTTGCATTAGTACAACTCCCATGGAAAACCCACTCACATCTATCTCAATTTTGAATGGTTGATGTAAATTAGGTAGATCTAGAATTGGTGGAGTACTCAACTTTTCCTTCAAAGTGTTGAAAGCCTTCTGTTGTTGACCTCCCCACTAAAAAGTTGTCTTAGTACTATTAGTGCATGCAACAACGATGCAATATAAGATAAGTTTGCAATGAACTTCCTCTAGTACTAAATTGCATCTAAAAAACTCATGACTTCTAAATTGTACTTGGCTTAGGCCATTTTACAATACAAAAAACCTTCATAGGGTCTACTTTCAATTGACCTAAGTACACTAAGGATGTCTTAGCAAATTCACATTTAAACATCTTTACATAAAGTTTTTCTTTTCTCGATACATCCAAGACTCTTTTTACATGAGTTACATGATCATCCCAAGACTTACTAAACACAAGGATATCATCTAAATAGACTATGAAAAAATCATCAATAAGGGGACAAAAGACATTGTTCATGACTTTGGCAAACGTAGTTGGTGCATTAAAAAGCCCAAAAGGCATGACCAACCCCTCAAATAGTCCTTGTTTTGTCTTGAAAGCAGTTTTCCAAATATCGTTCTCTGCATTTTGAATTTGATGATATCCACTATGCAAGTCTAACTTAGTGAAATAATTTGCATGTTTCAATTGATCAAGTAAATCATCTATTCTAGGAAGAGGATACCTATTCTTTACTGTTATCTTGTTCAGAGCCCTATAGTCGATGCACATTATCCAAGTCCCATCTTTCTTTGGAACCAACACAATAGGAGAACCACAAGGAGACGTAATACGATGAATAACTCCTTTCTCAACTAGCTCCTAAAACTTCTTTTTGATTTCTTCATTTTGTAGAACTGAAAAATGGTACATACCAATATTAGGAAGTGGCGCATCTTGTTGTAACTGAATTTTGTGTTGAATCTCTCTCTTAGGAGGTAACCCTTTCGGTTCCTGAAACAAATCATCATAAGCAGAAATAATCTTGACCATTTGAAATTTATGATTAGGATCATACCCCTTGAATGCCTCAGATGTTTCATCTTCTTTGGATTTTACAAGCATTAATACAAAGTTCTTACTAGATTTGACTAAACTTTTCATTTGACTAGCATTAAGCAATGCAAGATTAGTCTTTATCTTATCTACCCGTACAATGTATTCAATCTTATCTTTAAAAAGATGATACTTATTTCCCCCCCCCCCCCATAGAAGATAGCCTACCATTCATACATATAGGGACTACAAGACCACAAATATCTAAAGGGACTACATTAGCTTCTACCTCATCTACAAAGTTTGCAGTGATAGCAAATCTTAACTTACATTGCTTAGTTACCTGTAACTATGCATCATCGCAAACCCATCCAAGAGGATATGGTTTTGGATGAGGTGTTGTAGTCAAATTAAGCTTTTTAACAACTTCCTTAGATATCAAATTAACTTGAGAACCTGTATCAAATAATGTATAAACCTTAGTATGCTTGATAATAACTCGAATGTGAAATAATTCATTCCTTTTCTTATCATTCTTAGGAGAAGATTCTTTACTTGTACTTACACTTATATTTGAAGAACTCGTAGTTGGAGAAATAGATATACCTTTTCCTTTATCTTGGATTCCGGTAGCAACTATCTTTGTCTCATCTACAGAGTTAGATCTATGATCCTATTGAATTACAATAGTTGTCTTTTGTTTGCCTTTATTTCCACCATATCTCTTTGTCCTTTTTTCTTGGTGCAGCTTCCAACACTTAGAATCATCATGCCCTTCTTTCTTGCAATGTGAGAGTGTGGGTTTTTCACCCTCTTTCTTTATTGTAGCTGTCTTTTTCCCCTTCCCTTTGTCTTTAGATTTACCTTCAAACTTGGATGGCTTCTTTTTAGCCCTATCAATGAAAGTACCCTTACCCCTTAACTTTAAGTGTGTTGCTTGTACACTTACTTCATCCAAGTTACATAGATTCAAAACTAAAATAGAATGTCTAAGTTAAGAATGAAGACCACCTATGTACTTGAGTAAAGTATCTTGGGTGTACAATGGAACATTTAATGAAATAGCCTTTTTATGAAATTCATGGGTGTACTCCTAGATAGTTTGACCTTTCCCTTAGCTAAAATGTTGCCAATTCATCATTAACTATTGAATATGGCCTAGGGGGTAGAATTGCTTCTTTAAAGCACTAACAAATTCTGACCAAGACAATTTTAACTTACCATGCTATGAAGTTTCATCCCGAGTCCTACTCTTCCACTAGGTTAGAGCTACGCCACCTAACTGAAGAGTGGCTAATTGAATTCTACCAACATCATCTACAATGTTTTGAACTCTATAGTAGACTTCTACTTGCTGAATCCATTCATCTAGTTTCTCAGCATTTAACTCCCCACAATACTTTGGCAAGTCAAACTTTACATCCAACTTGATTTGAGGCTTATGTCCACCCTTAAAATGTTAGAAGACTCAGAATAGGTAGAAGGAGGAGGAGGGGGAAGAAGGAGAAGAGGGAGAAGAGGGAGAAGAGGGAGTTGTGCTTGGAGGATCATGATCATCTCCTTTCTTTTTCCCTTTGCCCTTCTGAGCTACATGTCTTCACATCTTTTCTTCTCTTTCCTATACCAAAACTTCTACCATTGTTTGCAAATTATGAAGAGTCTTCTAGATACTCTTATCTTGAAAAATTGTCCACCACCTTCATCTGTCATTTATGATGATGGTTTAGTCCTTTGTTTTCCAATATTAGGATTGTATTCCTCAAGCTTTCCTTCACCTTTCTCAATCCTGGATCTTGTTAGCATTCAAATATGCAATACTAGTCACACAAGAGCTCTAATACCAAATTTGATCTGATTAGGATCTAGGACTATTATAGAGGAATGCTAACTAATTACATAAAGTAAATTTTAAAGCTTTAAATGAAGCAATTAGTATAATTGAAATAAAGGAACAACACAAATTAAACTAATAGATGGGAAATTGAGAGATAGAAGACACAAAACAATTTGATCTTAGAGTTTGTCTGTATAGACTACATCTCTAAGTCCTGCTCCAATAGGGGAACCGATCTGATTAACTCCAAAATTAGGTACAAGAGTTTAAAAAATCACTCCCTTCAAGTACAACAGCACCACATTGTTCCAAAGTATAAGACAGCTCACACCTTCATAATTTCTCTCTCCGTCTCAGCACTTGGACATTCTCTCCATTTCAGAATGAATAATAAGAGCCTCCTAACCCCCCTTTTTATACACAAAATTAGCCAAAATAAGGCTATAGCAAAAATTTACAAAAATAACCTCTCCAATTAATTCCCCTCTTGAATCAACCCTTTAGCCATTTTTGAAAGATTTGGCTCATGTTATTTTTTGGGTTAAAAATTAGCAAATAACCTTAATTTATAGGTTGGTAGGATTTGGTTAAAAGTTAAATAATAGCTCTCCCTTAATTTTACAAAGTGTTATAAATAGTGCAGTAGCACTAGCAATTTTGTCAGGTCAGTCAGTCAGGGGTTCCAACCCTGCCGGCGGCCTCCTTTTTCCAAGCTTTAGCAGTATAATGGTTAAATATAAACTCGCGCCTAATACTTTTAAGTTCAACTAGCAGTGTAATGGCCACTAGCTTCATTTTGGGAGTCAGTGGTTAGGGGTTCGACCCCCATTAGGAAAATTTTCCACTTGCTACCCAAGCTGTCTTGTCAAAATGATGATGTCATGCTGACATCATCCAACTTATATATTTTTACCTGAATTTCAAACTGTCATATCTTTTACATCCAAAGTCTTTTTTCGACAAAGCAAATGCTACTGGAAAGCTCTTGACAAGATCTTCAATTTGAAATCCATTGTTGACCACTTTTGAGATGTTTATTTTTCACCTTTTCTAATGCCCTCTGAACTAGGGTTTGACCAAAATTTGACTGGCCATAATTTGAGCATATGGACTCCATTTTTGTCCATTCGAGTTGCGTTGGATTTAGAATTTTGAGAACTTTAACATGGTGCTAATTTTTGGAGTTTTTGAGATGCTCCAAATTTTGGTGAAAATATCCTCCGAATCAGTGAGGGCATCCCATGAGTCTTCCCAAAAAAGTACTTCTTGACCATTTCTTATATCCCAGGTTAGATTGCTTTGAATAATATCTCAGTTTTACACCAGAAAATTCCATACTTTAGAACCTTTGGGAGCATTTTTAGTATGAAACATAGTTAAAGGGTCTGAATTCGTTAGATATTTGTGGTATAATATTTTTGCCCATTTGCTATTGTGTTCTCGATACATTGTCCACACTACTTTAGCTCCTAGAGTTTCGTTTTGCCAACTTTATTTTTTATACCTAAGCCTCCAAACTCTTTAGGTTTGCAATTTGATCTCATTTAATCATGGCCAATTTTTTCTTCTCATCTAATCCTTGCTAGAAGAAATTTCTTAGTTTTTGGTCAAACATTTTTTTAATCCCTTTGGGTAGAGACAAGCATGACATCTGGAATGTGGGTAGCAGTTAGACCTACTTTAATCACGGTTGCTCTACCTGCCTTATTAAGATACTTCCCTTTCCAACTTTCCATTTTTTCTCAATTTTATCTATACTTTATTTCCAAATATTACTCTCTCTTACTCCTGTTTCAATTTTCCTACCAAGATATTTATAGGGGAACTCTCCTTGTTTATGCCCCATAATATTACAAATGTTTCTTTCAAGGTTTTGGGGGATATTTAGGGGGGAAAATTCCTATTTATCTATGTTAACTTCTTGTTCTAGCACCTTCGTATAAGTTTTTATGATTTCCTTATATTGTTGAGCTTCTTCCCTAGAGCTTTCTCCTAGTAGGATTGTGTCATCAACGAATTGTTGATGTGTTCTATTAGCCACTTCATCAATAAATTTTACCCCTTTGATTTTTCCTTTGGCTTGGGCCATTTTTATGGCCCTATCAAATGCTTTAGCCATAATTATAAAGAGAAAAGGGGATATCAAGTCCCCTTGTCTTATGCCTCTTGATATATTAAAGAAAATTTCCTAAGTACCATTGATTGACAAGGAAATTTTAGGAGTAGAAATGTAATTAAACATTAAATTAGCCCATTAATGTGAGAAGCCAAATGCTCTTAATGTTTAGTAGAGGAATCTTTAATCTACCTTATCATAAGCTTTACAAATACCTAGTTTCATTAGCATACAAGGATCTTTGGTTACTTGAGTTAAGTGTATTAATTCTTGGATAATAATAATACCATCACAAATGGATCTATTAGGGACAAAACCAATTTGTTCTTCTGATATTAGTTTATGTAATACTATTTTTAGTTTGAGTATCAAAGCTTTTGAAAGTATTATTTACATTTTGTTACATAATGCAATTGGTCTAAAGTCTCTTGGAGTTTTTGTATTTGATATTTTTGGAATAAAATCTAGGAAGGTATCATTGATTTCAACTAATAGGAAGCCTACATTCCTAGTTGCTTTTATAGCCTCTCATAGCTCTTTCCCTAGAATATCCCAACATTTTTGAAAGAAACAAGCCTGAAATCCATCTAGACCTAGTGATTTATCTGGGTTGAGCGAGAATAGAGCTATCTTGATTTCTTCCATTGTAATTTTATCATTAAGGTGTTTATTATCTTCATCCATTAATATTCTAGGTACTAATCTAAGCATTTTATTTTGAGCATTGAGGTCTGAATAATCATAATTATTAAGAATATCTGAGTAATATTTAACAAAATTTTCAGCAATTTGCTTAGGGTTTTCAACCTCTATACCTGAAATATCTTTGATTTTAGTGATTCTATTTATATTATGCCATTTACAATGCTTGCATGATTTTTTTTTTGTTTCAATTTCCTTCATTTAACCATGATTCTCTTGATTTTTGCTTCCAAAAATATTTCTTCTTTAGACAAAATTGTTTCTTGCTTTTGCAGTAGTTCTTTTTCTTTTTCATAAATTTTTCATCATCTATTCCTTTTTCTATAACTTCCATATTTAGTTTTTAAATTTCTTCTTCATTATCAATTTTTCTTTGAATATGTTGTTAAAATGGTCGTTATTCCATTTAATTGTTTTTTCTTTAAGATATTTTAATTTGGCCACAAAATAGAACAATTTGGAACCTTCATATGTCTCTTCTAACCACCATTGCTTATTTCTATCCAAAAACTTAGCATCCAAACACCACATTTTCTTGCATTTAAAGGGGCTTGTTAATGATTTGTGTTGTTCTTGAATTTCTAATACGATAGGGAAATGGTTAGAACCTATATGAGGTAAGATAGATGCATTCATGGTTAGATTAATTGAGCTGAGGTTGCCTTTAAAGATAAATTTGTCAAGTCTTTCTGCAATGTAACATAAACCCTTCCTTTTGCTATTCCAAGTGTAGACATCATTTGATGTTGGGATATCCATAAATGAATTTATCATAAATGAATTTTAAAGTCAATCATTACTTGGGATTTTGATTGTATATTGCCATATTTTTCTCTTGGATCTCGTATAGCATTAAAATCTCCTCCTAGAATACAACTTGAAGATGGGTCTAAGTCCAAAAAAGTTGTTTATTTCAGCCATACTTATTTTTTGTTAGTTGTAGGAATAAGTCCATACACATTAATGATACTAAAATTTTTCCACTCATCCAATTGTTGCTAATAGTTAAGAGTTTGAAGTTCACCTTTCTAGGATCCCAAATTATTCCGAGTCCACCAAATGCTCCCTCAACTTCAACTAATTCACTTTTCCAGTAACCCAATCTCTTTCTAAGTTTTTCACCTTCCTCTTTACTAAGTTTTTTTCTTGTAGCATTATGATTTCTAATTCAAATAAAGTTAAGTTCTACTTCATAAAGTGCTTCTTGTTGGGGACATTTTAACCCCTAACATTCTATGAGATGAGCTTCATGGCCCATAGGAAGGATCTTCCCCTTCCCAACTTTTAAGATATCCTTACTTCTTATTTGATTCTCAACCATTCTTATAGCAATTCTTAATTCGATAAGTCTCTTTCTTCCCCTTTTTATTAGTATTGCCACAGTTTGGTTTATTTGTGCCTTCCATATTTGTTGCTAAACCTAAATTTTCCAAATTCTCATTGGCATTGAGAATACTTTCTACTATTGATGACTCTTCATTGCTTTCTTCTTCATTTCTTATTTCTTGCATGAGTAATTCACTTATTCGAAGCTCAAAGTTCATATCGTCCTTGGGTATTGATTCTACTTTCAAGTTTTGTATCTTTTTGTCTTCTATTCTATTTTGGTTTGGAATCCATGAAGCTGATAATTAAACCCCAAATTCCTCCCAATTCTGATTCTTATATAATTCTTCTAAATTTAGGTGCCCATATTTGCTAATAATTGTATCGACTTCCACCAGGATGTTCACAGATGCTTGTCCCATTGGTTTCCCATCAATCTAAGTAGGTGATTCTATTGCTAAGTCATCAAAAATCACTCTTACCATGGTCTAGGGTTTGCTAAAATTTAAGATGTTTTTGTTTAGTAATCTTGGTTATGCTTCTCTTTTGGTTAATATTTGTTGTAGATATCTCTTCTTGAAATATATTGTTCTCTATAAGGAGGTTACCTTCTGCTTCATGTTCACACTCTTCCATGACATTTTTCTCCTCATTTCCTAAACCTTCCTTTAATATTCTATCATTAGTCACCTTCATTAGTGGGTTTGAGTTTCTACTTAAGTTTATATTACCCTAAGATCTCTCTAAGTCTCTATGTAGTTCTCCTTGCTTCAGGGATTAGGACCTAATTTGATTAGTAGAAAACCAATGATGCAGTGCAAGGCAGGAGAATCCCCAAAGGAGATGTCCTAGCTCCCTACTATAAAACCACACAGTGGAAACAGAATAAAAGGAAGCACTGACACAAGTTTTGATACCAAATCACAATAATATATTCATAAAATACAACTGATTACAACAATGTGCCAGGCTGTAAGTTCTTCCTGGTTATGGCCATATACAAAGCAAGTAAATAGTTCTGCAAGATCCCTCAAGATCCAAACCCAAACCCTAGCTAGTCTAAAACCACACTCTAGTAGAAACGTCCAAGGAAGATCTCAACTTGTGCTCGCAAGCCCACCAAGCAATCTCCTTATTTTCCAAGCTGCAGCTACTAGCTCTTCTCCAAATTCACTCTTCCAAGCTCCTCTACTTCTCCATGATGGACGAATGATCCAAGTATAGACTACCTAAATTTGGCGTTCTATCCACACATTCACAACCTCATCACAATCCTATTGTAAACTGCCTCACATTCGGCACTCTGTTCACAGACTCAGGAAAACTCGTTCTTCAGCTACTTCCCACACCCACTCCTCTTTTGAGTGAATGAATCATCATGACTAAAGACTTCCCCACAACTGCTACTTATACCAATCTAAGCCACAAGTCAGTCCAAAACACAAATTAAATGCAAATACATAAATTAAATGCCAAAGTCGGCCTCCTACAACAATTAAATTCCCAAAATTGATGTCTTAGTAAAATTGTGATATCTCCTAGCTCCAAATGAATTAGAACTCAAGCTTTGAACCGTAGGTGGAAGTCTAGGCCCTCTTCAATCTTTGAATGTTTCATCCTTTAACTCATTATGGAAAATTAGTTATATAGCCTGAAATAGACACCAAATTCTCAGACCATGCCGAGCAACCAAAGACCATGCCAAGCTCCATAGACCATGCTAAGCTCCCTAGACCATGCTGAGCTCCATAGACCATGCCAAGCTCCCAAGACCATGCTGAGCTGTATAGACCATGCCGAGATCCCTAGACCATGTCGAGCTCCATAGATCATGTCGAGCTCCCTAGACCATGTCAAGCTCCAATCCTTCTTTGACCGAGTACCAGTCCAAACACCATCCAAAGCAACTACTGAGCCTCCTCCCATGAACTCCAAAATAGTCACCAAGTAAATCCAAGATGCTCCTGCATCAGACTCCCTAAGTAAATAGAAAAGTGTGTCCCACACTTTGATGCCCAAAGAAAGATCAACAACCAATTTCATCTTCACCAAAGGCTTCCACTCCAACAGGGATAAGAAAACCAATATGCACATCATCCACATCCACATCATTCTATCAAACACCAGAATCTCATCCAACCAATCATCATGCTCACTCCTAGGAACAAAATTAACATAATGTTTCATCAAAAAACCCCCATCCATATCAACAACTAGTGAATCCATACTAGCAGCAACCAACTCCACATCAGTGACAATATGAAGATCTCCATCAACACATGCCAAACTCTCAACACCAACCAACTCATTGCTCACAACAAGATGCTCTACAACACACAACTCACCACCAGCAACAACCAAATCATTCATGACTAAGCACTCTGCAATTTCCATGTCAGACTCAACCAACTGATCATGAAAACCAACCTCTATCCTAGCATCAACAAGGTTAGGAATATCTTCAGCAACAACTTCCAGCTGCTATGTAGGTTCTGTATCAGATTCCACAAACTGATCAACAAAACCAAACTCTTCCACCTTGACCTTGTTATGCCATCTTCTCTCACAAACAAGTCTCTTAACTAGCCAAATGACTCTCTTCCGGATCGGTAGACTCCAACTCCACAAATAGCTACAAAATTCTTTCCTTACCCCATCCTTAACACGATCAGCCAAGCTAGCTTCAAATCGAGCAGTTATCTTAGAAAACCTCCTCTCCACCACATCAAACCTCCTCTCCACCACATCATGGAGATTTGCAAGCATCTCAGGGTCCAATCCTCTAAGAGCCATCTCTCAAGATCTTCGAAAACCCTTTGCAATAAATCCTTCCCACGCTCCTTGTGACAACCTTGAATTGTTTGCAAGTCAAATCGCAACCTGCCACCTTGCATGAACAATCAGGAACCACATCACAAGTCTAGGACCACGGATCCTATAATCCACAAACTCTCTATGATCATGCCTCAACAAGATCAAACTTCCATCTTCGCATCCATTGATCAATTTGCATGTCCTCCCAAGGTCCTGGTGTAAACTACCTCAGCTTCAGCGATCTATTTACACACTCAGGAACAACCTTCTCTCTGATACCACCTGATGTAGTGCAAGGTAAGAGAATCCCCAAAGGAGATGTCCTAGCCCCCTACTATAAAATAACGCAGCGAAAACACAATAACAGGAAGCAATGACACAAGATATGATACCAAATCACAATAATATATTCATAAAATACAATTGATTACAACAATGTGCCAAGCTATAAGGTCTTCTTGGTTACGGCCAGATGCAAAGCAAGTAAACAGTTTTGCAAGATCCCTCAAGATCTAAACCCAAACCCTAGCTAGTCTAGAACCACACTCTGGTAGAAACATCCAAGGAAGATCTCAACTTGTGCTCGCAAGCCCACCAAGAAATTTCCTTGTTTTCCAAGCCGCAACTACTAGCTCTTCTCCAAATTTGCTCTTCCAAGCTCCTCTACTTCTCCACGATGGATGAATGATCCAAGTATAGACTACCTCACATTCGACACTCTGTCTACACATTCACAACCTCATCACAATCCTGTTGTAAACTGCCTCACATTTGACGCTCTGTTCACAAACTCAGGAAAACTCGCTCTTCAACTACTTCCCACACCCACTCCTCTTCTGAGTGAATGAATCATCATGACTAAAGACTACCCCACAACCCCTAATTATACCAATCTAAGCCACAAGTTGGCCCAAAATACAAATTAAATGCAAATACATAAATTAAATGCCAAAGTTGGCCTCCTACAACAATTAAATTCCCAAAATTGATGTCTTGGTAAAATTTTGATATCTCCTAGCTCTAAATGAATTAGAACTCAAGCTTCGAACCATAGGTAGAAGTCTAGGCCCTCTTCAATCTCTAAAAGTTTCATCCTTTAAATCATTGTGGAAAATTAGTTATACAGCCTAAAATAGACACCAAATTCTCAAACCATGCCGAGCAACCAAAGACCATGCCGAGCTCCATAGACCATGCTGAGCTCCCTAGACCATGCCGAGCTCCCAAGACCATGCCGAGCTATATAGACCATGCCGAGCTCCCTAGACCATGCCGAGCTCCAATCCTTCTTTGATCGAGTACCAGTCCAAACACCCTCCAAAGCAACTACTGAGCCTCCTCCCATGAACTCCAAAGTAGTCACCAAGTAAATCCAAGATGCTCCTGCATCAACCAACAACTATCCCTTTCTTCTCTATAATTAATGTCCTTGATAGGTATCTTTTCCACTAGATCTAAATCTAGAGGGCAACTTTGATCTTGCATTGGGCTCAATTATTTTATTAAGTCTAAACTTTTATCCATGTTCTAATCCTTTTGATGATTTGCTAACCTATCTTTCTAACCTTTTAATTTCTCCTGTGCACTAATTTTCTTGAGCTACACCATTTTCCATATGCATCTCCTCTATATATTTCTTGGAGTTTGATAAGCTCTCAGAAGCTTTCTTTACCCTTATTTTTTTGAGTATAGTTTCTAGATGTTCCTTATGAGCTTCCTCCCAAAGAATGAGTTGATCTCCTATGCCATTATGAATCAGAAGGAATTCATTGATAAGTTGATTATATTTCCTTAGATTTTCTTTTATATCTTCAGTAAAGAGATTTTGTTTGACACACTTTTCGAATTGCTACAGTCTTCTTATTTCTTCCTCATGTTTGTTGCTTAGCAGTCTCAAACCTTCTTCCATCTTTTGCTTCAATGCTTCTTTCTATATATGTTCCTCAACATCTTCATCTTCTCTACGTTTTTTTGCATATTCTAAAGGGTTTAATTTCTCTACTAATTATGAGTTGTCCTTTTCATCCATAATTACTCCTTCCTCTCTGACTTCCTCTGCTCTATAGATGATGCTACACATTTGGTAGTTTGAGTCTTTAGGGATACCTTTTGCTATTTTGAAGTTCTGAATTGGATTTAAGGGTTTGTCTTTACATGTTTCAATCATATTTGAAAGTATTTTAATAATTTTTGATTATCTATGTGTTGGAATGCAATTCGTTTTGAAGACACCCTTACTATGTTCATTTTTTAATACCGAGAAATATTTTATATGTCCTTCAAATTTTAAATATTGTAGATTGTAGAAAGATCTATCTATTTGTGATGATTTTAATTATGTCTTCTATTTTGATTCTTGTATACAATTTAATTAATAATTTAATATCTTTATTGCTATAGTAATCTATATCTATTCCTAGTAATTAATGGTTGATCGACTTACGACTATTTGAAAGGGATTTCAAGGTAGGAATTGCTGAAGCATGAGTACGACCTGTTATGTTTGTTGTTTTCATTGATAAAGTAGAGAGGGCCATTTTTTATTCATTGTAAATCGGTTATTGATTCCCATGTAATTAACAGATTGAATGAGTACAATTAGAAGAAATATTTTTATTCAACATTTTTAGTTCTTGTTGATGGCAGGAAACTAATAGATCCATTAAGTGCCACATTTTTTTAACAATGTCAATGAAGTTTCTAAAACTTTAGAGTTACCTTATTTTTCTTTATGTCTGTTACTATAAACACATTTTTAAAATTTAAATGATACTATTTATTAAGAGTTCTATTAGTCAAAAGGAAAAAAAACAATAGGCAAAAATAAATATTGTTGAAAAAAAAAGAAAAATTACAAGTGTTTTATGTCATACAATAAGTCTATTATTAGATTAAATATAATTTAAATCATTATGAAATTAAGATGCTTTTAATACGGTGTGACATGTAGTGGAAGAATATTAATGCATATGCTTTTGCATTGATTAATGTCAGATCTATTTTACTTCTCTCCAGTGATAACTCGCCCATCCTATGCCATCAATATGAGTTGGAAAATAGCATTGGAAAGACAATACTTTATAATTGTTTATTTTCATTTTTTTGAGTAGTTTAATTATTGCTATGTTTCATAGTTTTAATTAGTAGATTGAAGATGTTTTCTGTTATGACTTTTTCCATAGATCTTCAAATTTTAAAGAAAAATTAAATATTGTTTAGGTATGTACAAATTAGATAGATGAAAGATAAAAAATTAATTATAATTTTCAATTTTAGTTATATTATTTAATATCAAATATAAAATTTAATTTAGAATATTCAATGTAAAATTTAAGATAAATGTTAAATGTATAAAAATATATACAAATAAAAGATTTGTAATAGAGTTATTTAAAAATTTCATATAAAATTAGTTAAGTATAAAATGATAGTTTGTCGTTTAAATTATTATTTTTTAATTGGTAAATGCTCAAATCCTAGATCAATTATTATTATTTATTGTAATTAATTATTTATATGTGTTAAGCAAATTCAAACCCAAGACCTCCCACACGAGAGGTTCACAAGTTACCATTGTGTTGTAGGTTCTTGCCTATGTAATTTAAATTGTTATCTATTCTTAAATAAAAATAAAAATTTAATTAATGTGATAAACACAAGTTAAGAATGTGTTTTTTTAAGATACAAGATATAGAACTCAATATATTCATAATATAAAATTTTGAAATGATATATTTTGACACTAAAGTGAGGCTCCAAACACTAAGATGTATTCTTTACTACATAGTGCAAACATGGTTCACATGTATTGCTCTAATAGGAATAATGCCCACAAGAATAATGCCAACAAATCTATGGGGAACAATTATAGTGCAATTATAGATACACAAAATAAAATAAAATAATTCTAAATAATTATCAAATTAATCAATTTTTTTAATCATTTAAAATTTATATTTTACATAAAATTTATAAATAAGAAAGTATTCCATAATTATTTTGGTAGATTGAACACACTCATCCTAATTGCAACATAGTCAATTTTATCTACATGTTATATGCTCAAAAAGTTGGCATTTTTATCACTCCACCCATGTCATCCATGTTTCAATGCTTCTATATGCATATTCCTTGACAACAACAACAACAAAATGTTGTGCATATATTTATTGTTCACCTATTACAAATATGATTAATAAAAGTGTAAAAGTGACATCCATTTCAAATCTTAATATTTATGGATTGTCAAATATTTTCTTGAATTTCCAAAACATGTATGTTGCGTCAATGATTTTTGAATGCTAACATATTCACAAGTATCATGTCTCTTTGTTCTTTATAAATTATTCAAGCTAAAATATTATGTTTCATCATATTGCTCATTTTAGCATAATTAACAATTCATAAAGATTTTGCACACAGATTCAGGATGTCTTCTTCATAAGACAATTTTCTATGTATTGTTGGTTTACTACTTTGTATGACTCACAATCACTGCTTCAAATAAATATTTATACTTTAAAAAATAAAATTAGATAACCCACCTAATATAAAAGGAAATAGAGATGCTTATAATAGAATGACAAACCAAAAAAAAAAAAACCTTTGAAATGCAGACAATGACATTATTTGGCTTTATATCTTCTCAACGGTCTTTCTGAAAATAGCTTAGCATTTTCTACTGTAACAAATATTTAATGATTTTTTCGAAACACCCCAAAGGCAGGAACTTTGGTGCCTGCACCCCTTGTTAAATATAGTTTTAAAATATATCTAAGGTACTACTTAAATATTTTGATTCGGATTGATTTGATAATTTAATTGAAATCAAATTTAAAATTAGTATTCATTGAAATTATAATATTCATCATTATAAAATAATTTACAAATAAATTTATTAAAAATTATAAATAAGCATAAACATATATCAAACATTAACATCATATATATATATATATATATATAAAGTTATATTTTCTAATATGTCTTTTTATATATCATAAAAAAAATCTTTATATTATTATTATTATTAATGAAATGCATGCACAAATAAAAGAAATAAAAGAAGTATGTAACAAATCAAATTAAAAGTTAATATTTTTTAATTTTCAAGTTTCAAAGGCAATTTAATAAATTGTGGACCTAATATTTTGTTGAAAAAAAAGCAATATCCTCTATCAAAAGCTTCTTATAACACCAAATCAAATTAACTTATCATAATTGAGATAATTTTTAATAATATATTTAATTATAAATAAATAGATTATTTATTTATTGATAAGTAACAAGTTTATTTTATAAAGTAAAGATAGAGCTTACAAAGATATATGCCATAGTACTAAGTGGCCATAAACACACACACCCGCCTAACCTCCCTTTCCCCATTGACATTAGATAGTCAATATTTACAAAAAAGGGCATAAACACCCATAAAAAAAGTCAAACCCTTACATAGTAGTTTTCATTTTTCATGGAAGACATTAATAAAAAACAAAACATGACCCCAAAATAGCAGCCAAAAGCTCTGGATTCAATCACTTGAACCATTTTGTTGCCCACAACATGCCCCTGTGATCTAGTCCTTGAGGGTGCTTCCAACTAGTTGAAGTCGTGCTCGCCTCTGTTTCCAGCGACACATCCATCCATGCTCTAGCCACTGTAGTCTCCCTTGAGGCTCCCTGTTCGTCCCTTTCCATCTGATATCTCAACAAGTCCCCTGGTATCCTCACGCTCAAGTTTGTGGAGTCAACTTCATGAAACCCCTCCTCAACTTGTCCTTAAACTAGACCATTTCCTCCAAGAAAGTTACCACCTTCCTCCATCTTTCCATAACTTTTGACAAATGAATTCCTTATGGAGATGCAAAAGACCAAAAGACTAGAGGTTGAACTTGAGAGTTCCCCCCCAATCATCCTCCACAATTCCTGCTCCATTTCCAAGCCAACACCCAACACTGCTTTGTCAATTACATCATCAATCACCAGTAGCCATTGTAGGTCCATACAAACTGCCATGTAGGTCCATACAAGGTGCCACAACCCAACAAACTTCCTCCTTTGATTCACCAACTAATAGAGCCAGAGCCACGAAGAGAGACACAATGTCTAGATTGGACCTTCGCCTCCAATAAGTGTCCAAGTATTCTAGCCCAAAAATCTCATGGACGCCACTCATAAATTCCTTTTCATCAAACAAGAAAATATTCTTTAGTATCCTTGTTGCAATCATCCCTTCATACAACTAGGTTTGATTCCAACACGAAATTGGCCTCCATCTTAGGTTTCCAGGCCAAGTTTCCTACTGAAAACAATCCCTGCCCGTCTTTAATCTCACCCTCAAAAGATTTGGAAGCCCAAAATTTAAGAGGTGCTTCTTTATAATTACATATCCTCTATCATGTGCAAGGGATTAATCCTTCATGAGTGCTGCTCATTCCAAGAGCTCAATCTCATAATTGAGAAAGGTACACACAATAATATAAACACACAAAAACCACTCCATCACCCATAACCCTTGATCCAAATTGAGAAGCCTAAGGTCTTCAAAAATATCATCTCAGTTTCCCAAGAAACCATCCACTTCCAAGTTGGCTAAATTATCTGCCACCTTATTTGCCTTCCGATAGACATGGGTTATCCTTAAATCTTCAAATTCTGTCAATAGACACTTAATTCGAAAAATGTGTTTATCAAGGTGCCATGACTCTATTTTCCCTTTCTTGATTCCATTTATAATAATCTCCGAGTCTCCTTCTAGAAGCAGTCTATGTATACCAAGATTAACTCCTAAAACTAAAGCCTCCTTGGCTGCTTCCCATTATGCCACATTATTTGTGCCATCCCTTAGATGTTTTGCAACAAATGCTAAGGACTTTTCCTTATGGTCTCTTGTTATACATCCACATCCTGATTTTCGTAGGTTTCCCCGAGTAGCCCCATCGAAATATTTTTTGATCCATCCCTCCTCTGGTGTTTGCCAACAACATTGTTCTCTTCATTGGTTAGGATCAACCCTTGCAAGCCCATTAACATGCCAAAATTTAGAAGTATTTGTTGAATAGAAATATTATTACTTATTATTGGTTGATTGATATAGAATTCATTACCAATTCTGATTTCGTAGAAGTGAATGTAATAGTATTTGCCTATGACACATACAATAAGGGTTCACTTGGTTTGTAGAATTGTAGAAATCGAGTTTTCTACAGATCTTGATTTAGCCAAATCAAGGTTTTACAAATCTTCATTCCTATTTTTGGAATTTTGCTTGTATCGTTTGATTGAGTCAGAAGATGAGTAGAAAGATACATTTTTATGCGTAAGCTTGGAGATGACGACATACTCCAAAAGATAGTCCAATCTTTTTTTTTTACACTCCTCAAAAAGCATAACTAGGATTTGATTTTCAATTCCTAGTTGCTAGTGGGAAGTCTGTTAATCTGATTTTGAGACAAAATTAGAAGTCTGATATTCTAATTCCATTTTACCAATTTTGAAACAAATAAAAAAAAATTCAAATCTGAATTATGAAAAGCCAACTCCCATCATCTTCCACCAACCAAACAGACCCTAAGTATAAGCAACATGTATTATAATGACATTACACATAACTTCGTGATGCAATTCATATATAATCAACAATAATCAAAATAAGAGAAAACAATTGAAATTTTCTCTCTTTTCCAAGAATATTTATGCACATATATTAAGTATTGCATCAATAAAACATACTTACATAAAACAACCTAATGATCAAAATTCATGTTTGGAAAGAGATTTAAAGCAGTTACAAATTGCTTACCACTCTTGGCACCTAGAGTGTGATATTTTAAGGAGTACATAGGCTACTAAAGCCTCCAAGACATTATTAAAATCTTTTATTTCATTTCAATGCTACCGACTTCAAAATACGAAATGTATAAATGCTCAAAACGGCAAGGTTATACGAAGAAACTGACGAGTGTTGAAAGACTCTGTTCGCCGTTGGCGATAAAGATGATTATGTGGGTGGGATTAATGGTTTCACTGCTAGGAGGGGGATGTGTCATTTTTCCCAAAGCCAAACAATTGTGGATTGAATGGATTTGGATTCCAAATTATCTTGTAAAATGCTGCGAGAGACAAGGGATCTCTGCTATTTCTCGCCATCGAATTGGCCAGGTAAGTTATTGTCAGTTCAAATTTTTGAAATTGAGCATTTGGTTGCTCAAAATTTCAAAGATTTTTTAAGATTGTCTTTTACGACCTTTTGTTCATAGCAAGAGAAGATTCCTAATGGCTTCATAACTAAACTCTGTTAATACGATTTAAAAATATATGTATTGATAAATTCTCCCCCTAATCCTAATGCTTTGGTTGCTATGCCAAGTCTCAATGATCATAACATTTAATTTTGCCAATTTCAAAAAATATGTTTTAATCTTTTAAGTTACTCTTTTGTTTCAGGAAGCCTTAAGTTAGCTGCCGCAACCTTGGGCTATGAATGCAATATTTTGAAGGGGTACCTGGCTTGATGTATAAATGTACTTTTTACATGGTATCTTCTCATTTTTAAGATAAGCTCAAGCTTAGCTACCACAGGAAATCTCCTCCCTCAAATTCAACTGGGACTTATATCCAGCCTGATTCATCACGATAATCTACTTAGGGCGAGTTAGATTTGGTATTGTTATCCTACATACACTACATAGATTTGATTTCTATGCCAAGTATGCCACACAAATTGGTTTTTTCCGGACAGTATGAACTTGTGTATTTCTGACCACCTAATACATTTTCAACCATATGTCCCACCACCTGAAATTTGCTTTTTGATTTTACATGTCTCCATTATAATGAAATTGAGTTGATTTTGAAGTGGGTTGGACCATGAAGCTGAAATTGGTTATCATTATGATATGTAGGGCAATAACTTTGAAAAACAAACATTGAACAACATATGCCAACTAAATTTGGTTGCCATTGAGGTATCAACAGAGGCTAGCATCCTTTCTATACTTGTTACAAAGAAAGGAAATACTTTAACCATTGTAGGGTACAAAAATCAACAAACTCAACTACAACTAGATCGTCCATGTTAGGTTTGGGGAAGAGTTCGGCAAATGATGCTTATACCAATCATCAACTTCAACATATTTGCATGGTGGTGTCTTTGTTAGCAAAGAAAGGATCTCATCATTGTAATATGGGAGTCATCCAAAGGGAAGAAGATGCAGTGGGGTGTTCATTTTGTTCCATTGCTCAAAACAGGTTGTTTTCTCTTCTTTGAAGAAAGTTTTTTGAGGGTTTATGATGGAGTTTGTCTTCTCAATAATTGAGTTGATGACATTATTAATCTTTCCCGAATGGTTTGTTCATGTCAAGAAGGTGGATCATACTCATGATGTGGATGTGCTTGGTGAATCTAGGAAGATATTTGATTAGATCTCATCAAGTGTTCTCTAGGATCATTTGGTTTACACTTATTTCTCTTTGACTATTAGTTTGCTTACATATTGACAAAAGTTGGTTAATAACCATGCTAGAAAAAGCACTTCTCGTATTTTCAAAAGGTGTCTCGTGAAGATTGTGTTGAAGGCAAATTGGATCTTAGTAACGTACTGAAATTTAAAAAAGAAAAGAAAAACAAAGAAGAAAACTACTTAAAATATAAAAAATAAATTACTATTGCAACATAGAGTATTCAAGCTCATACTCTCGAGTGAAACTCACTTCATTTCTACCCTTGGAAAGTGATTAAAACCTTGTAAGGGGCAGATGGGAATGGGCTGCTAACTCATTCAATCTTGCAATATGCTAGAGAACAAGAAGAAGCTGATAGGAGAACCAATAGAGGAAAGACAATGACGACTCCATCCCATGGTTAAACAGGATTGCGGAAACATCTTGGTGGCTTGGTAAAATCTGCTGGTCCACATCCTTTCTTGCCAATGCCACCACCTTCTGAACTAGATAATGTTTCACGGAAAAGAGGCCCATTGGATGTGGCGTTAAAAAAATTTATTGAGAGATTTGTGTGATGAAAGTATTGGTCATTGTTAAAATGTGAATGGGCTTCCATTCAACCTTGTTAGATCACCCTATTGGTGGGTATACGGTGAATACCCTCGGCAATGGACTTACTGATTATGCTTGTGCTGGGTATGAAAAGGTGCAAGCAACCTTTTTGCCAAGGGGAAAAGCCTCGATAGAGACACAATTGAAAACAAGCAAGGATACATGGGTGGAAATAGGTATGTCCATCATTTCTGATGGATAAAGATTGCAAGAATATGCTTTTGATCAATGTTGTAATAGTGTCACCTATCGGGGTGATGTTCATGAAGGCAGTGACTTGTGAGGGGTAAGTGAAAGATGCAAGTTTCATTGCCATTATCCTCATGGAATAAATTGAGATGGTTGGGGCTGCAAATGTTGTCCAAGTCATTACGGACAATGCTAAAAATTGTAGGGCAGCTGTGGCTATACTAGAGACCACAAATAATTGCAATCTGTGGACACCATGTACAATCCATTCACTCAATTTAATCATGCTAAAGATTGGTACTCAAATTGAATGTGTTAATAAAATTTACATGGAGGTTGAGGAGATACAAATGTTTGTGACTAATTATCTCATGGCACAAGCGATATTTAGGACCTTCTCTTTATAGTAGTTTTTGAAGGTAATTTAATTTTTTGTTTATATCTAATTTTTTAATTCTAAATTTTATGGATGAACTCAATATGACTTGTATGTATTAACTTTTATGCTATCATAGGTTGCTGAAACACAATTTGCATCACACACAGTCATCTTTAGACAACTTTTAAAGGTGCCAGAGGCCTTGAGTGCTATGTTTATCAACACTTTGTGGAGTGTATGGAGGCAATCAAACACAAAAAAAGCCCAAAGAGTAAAAATATTGATCCTTGATGATGATTGGTGGGAACATGCGGAATATGTTTTGAAGTGTACTAAGCTCATCATAAGCATGATGAGATTTGCTAATACTAATCACCCATGGTTGGGTGGAATTTATGATGGCATGGACATCGTGGTGGATTACATAAAAAACAATAACAGTGGGCAAGGAACATAACAATACTTGTTTCAAAGAAGTGGAAAAAACTATTTTGACCATTGGAACAAGATGAGCACCCCCTTACATCTCTTGGCGTATGCTTTGTCGCCAAGGTTTTATAGCCAAGAGATGGTTTCACAACCAAACTGGGTGGCACCAAACAAAGATGCCGAGGTTGCTGCTCGTTATGACCCTCCATTTTCAAAGATGTATCATGATGATGATGAAACTCAAAACATTGTCCTCACCAAGTTTACCCAATTTGCATCTACCAAATATCATGACATAGATGCTTTTCATGCTCAATATAGGATAGCTGCTGATGATTGGTGGTATGCATATGGTTAACGCTTCATTTTCTTGCAGCCTCTTGCAATTAAATTTCTCTCTCAATTATAAAAAATTGTTCTTCAATTATGAATTTTCATTTAATCAATGATTAAATCATATTGAAATCAAATACTAGATGTAAATGGTGTTTGCTTACTCAAACAGGTTGTGTAATGTCCCCATTTTTGGCAAGCTTCTGCAGATGATTTACTCAGTTCATTGTAGCAACCCTCTTGAGCTGACAAGGTGATTTGGGGGTCTCAGTTGTGGACTTACTATTTTGACCAAGTCTAATTCGGGCGGTTGTCATATTTGGCGCTGCAGATGGTGACGCTCACAGTTGGTCATCGCTTGCAGTGGATTGGGCTATTAATTGCATGATCTCCTATTTATTAATTAATTATTGAAGTTAACGTTATTATATGGCACTTTATTATATTTAATGTTACAAAATGATGTTTTGTTGAGGAAGCCTCTTAAGTGGACTCGCATTTAAGAAACTTTTGCCATTGAAGGATTATAAATATGAGCCCATTTGATGAGAAAATCTTCCAATTATCATTTTCTTGTGTTGATTTGTTGAGATTATCTGAGGTTATCAATTTTTGTGCCCTTGTTGAAGTATAAGGATTTTAAAGTTGTGAAGTGTTTCTGAATCACCACTGTGGTAAAGTGATTCCGTTATTTGTTGAATCTCCCTTTTTGTTATTGTCTGTGGCTGGGAGTTGTTGTCATTGCTGAGGGAACATTATTTTCTGAGGAATAAGATATATCACTTTACCTTTTATTTTGATATTATTGGAGTCTTCCTTCTGTCATTATCTGTTACTGGGAGTTGAAGTTTGAATTGCATTGTTATCTGTGCAAAGAGGAGTTCGATTTGCATGGGTAGAGAATTGTGAATGGTGAACAGTGTTGTGACTTGACATTTGTAAATTGGAGGGATGTTATTCCTATTTAGACGTCTATACAGCTGAGAATTATTGGAACGGTTTGTTTGCACAACTAGCCTTCAGATTGGGAGAATTGAACTGCATTTAGTCAGACTACATTTGGGCGTTTTTGAGGGTTGCAGTGATAACAGGTAGGCCTGCGTCCATTCTGGAATGTCTGCGATCTTGAAATTAGGGCATGCGATTGAGGTTATAGGCCTGCAATATAGTTTGAGGGCCTGTGTTTGAGTTTGGAGAGGCTGTGTGGAGAAATTGAGGAGCTGCATTTCATGTGTAAGGGTCATGTTGACTGCAAATGTCCATTTGTTGAATGCTGCAATCACCAGACCACATTAGGCATCTTCCTGCTGCAAATTGGGACATAAATACCCTGCACATTGGCGTCCATACAATCTGAAGCAGCCACTTGACTGTGACGGCATCTTCATTGTGTTTCATTTGCTATACTGGCTGGCGCTGGGCAGATTACAGGTTCCATTAAATTTAAATTGTGATTTTAAAATCTATCACTTCTATAGTTTGTTTGTATAAGCATTACCAGTGTTAGCTACAACTGGTTAATTTGATATATTCAGTCTTTCATCTCCAGTGTGTTTATTAAGCATAGATCCATTTGAGAGGTCATATGTGATATTATTGGAGATATATTCTATTGTATGAAGGGATTCTATGGAAAGAAAGGATTTTAAATGAAATAAATTCATATGATTTGTTTGTTATTAGTCTGATTATAGCTGTATAAGTGGGACTCTTTATGGTTGATTTGGGGAAAAGCTAAGCACACATTTCCAGAACTAAACTGTGAAGTCAATATTCACAAGAAATGTGTATATATTCAGCCTGAGCCAATTTGGGTTCTTTACACATCTAGATGGCATAGCATGAGTGGTGGTACCACAAGTTGACCACTCTGGGGCACCGCTATATTACTTCCTATGATGGGTTCACTAATAGATTCATCAAGCACTTCAAGAAGGAACAAGTGATGTATTTAAGGGAGTTGGCACAACTCAAGTAATTTGGATTTTCGGACGCTTACATTTTAGAGTTTCAGAGGGTTGCTTGTGATGGTGACAGATATCTCAGAGAGATTAACAATTTATTTTTGTAGAGGGGCTTGCAGATCCTTTGCCCAGTTGGATCAGAGAATTTGACCCACCCACACATTAGTATGGGAGCATTTGTATAGTGTCCTTGAGGAGGATTGAGAGTTTGATTAGACATGAGCCAGTAAAGTGAGCAACAAAATGTGTTTTGCTATCTACCGCAGTAGAGTAGCAAAAGCGTGACTACTGTCCATAGATCTATGAAATCTTAACTGAACACAATAAGGTGTTAAGTGACATGCCACAAGGTAGGCCGCTGGAGAGGGGCATTCAACACATCATTGAGTTAGAGGAGGGCCCAAAGCCCATCATCATTACTCCATACAGACACCCCGAGCAACTCAAGGACGAGGTAAAGAAGACAATTAAGAAGTTGCTTGATATGGGGCATATTTGGCCTCGTGAGAGCCCATTTGCATCTGTAGTTGTCTTGGTTAAGAAGAAGGATAGGACTCTTTGCATGTGCATTAAGCTCTAAATAAGAAGAGAATTAAGAACAGGTATATCATACCCCACATAGATAGTTACACATGGCTTGTTATTTCTCCAAGATCAACTTTAGATCTGGTTACCATCAGATTCTAATGAGGGAGGAGGTGGAGAAGACAACTTTCAAATGTCATTGTGGGCATTTCAAGTTCCTGGTTATGCCATTCAACCTAACCAATGTCCCAACCACATTCTAGTTTTGTATGAACAGGGTGTTTCAACATTAGTTGCAGACATTTGTTTTGATCTTTGATGGCATTTTAGTATTTATTCGGACTTGAGGGGGAGCACTTGAGACACCAAGAGGAGGTGCTAGACATTTTGGAGAGGGAGTTCTTGTCCGCTAAGAGTCCAAGTGTGAGCTCGGGATGACAAAGTTACTCTACCTAGGGCATATTATCAATGTAGAGGGAGTCAAAGTTAATCTGAAGAAAATTTGTGCTATTATTGACTGGCCCCCACCCAAGACTCTCACCCAACTTAAGGGTTTTATTAGGTTGTGTGCTTTCTATAGATGCTTTGTAAAGGGGTTTTCATAGCAAGAAGCACCTCTCACACATTTGACAGAGAACGAGACTTTCATTTGAACCAAAGATTTGATGCCTTAGGAGAGGGACTTGGTCTAATGTTGACATAGGGCAGGCACCCCATAACATTTGAGAGTCCGCAATTGAGAGGACTACAACATAGCTACAACATTTATGATAAGGGAATGTTAGCCATCATGCATGCTTTGGCTAAGTTCGGTCGGTACCTTGTGGGTAGCAAATTTGCAGTAAAAACAAATCGTAGCAGCCTGAAACATTTCCTCACTCAGTCAGATCTCAATAATCATTAGCAAAAAATGGGTCAGTAAGCTCCAGGCTTACTATTTTGATATTGCTTATATGAAGGGGAATAATATTGTTGTTGATACCTTATCGAGGATACCTCACTTATGTTCTACTGGAGAGATTGTAGATGATTGGTAAGCTTGCTAAGAACACATGGGCTACTAGTATTATTGATGGGACAATGCAATATTATAGATACACAGTTTTAAATGATCTCATTAATTGCAAGGGGCGGATCTTTTTAGTACTGCGATCAAAGATGAAGAGAAAAATATATTGTGTTTTTCATGATGTACCTATGATTGAATTCAGGATACTTTAAGACATGCTAACATATATGAGAGAGATTCACTTGGAAGTTGCTTAAGTCAGAAGTCCTTAGATGTGTACATTAGTGTCCTACTTATCTGTAGAATAACACACTTTCCCTGCAGGTTTATTGCAGCCCCTACCCATTCTGAGTATGAAGTGGGAATGTATCTTGATGGACTTGCTTGCCCAAAGCCAAAGGAAAAAATTGTAAATACGTTGTGGTGGACTGACTGATTGAATTTGCAC
The DNA here is from genome assembly GCA_028749045.1 of Cupressus sempervirens. NCBI lineage: Eukaryota > Viridiplantae > Streptophyta > Pinopsida > Cupressales > Cupressaceae > Cupressus > Cupressus sempervirens. The sequence goes on along the minus strand of CM053787.1, from coordinate 339,800,078 downwards.
ATTTTATTCCAATCCCTGCTACATATATGGCAGTACAGGTGGCAAATTTGTTCTTTCGGGAGGTATTTAAACTTCATGGGTTGTTGAAGAGCACAGTCAGTGGTAGGGACAATAGGTTTCATGAGTTATTTTGGGTTGGATTTGTTTAACCTCAGTGGCACCGAGCTCACCCAAGCACTAGTTACCACCCTCGCACAAATGGCCAAATTGTAATGCCCTGCCAGGTAACCTGAGAGAACAACTTATAAGTGCTAAAGAACATGACCAAAAAGATAAATTCTAACAGTAATAATTTTAATTTAACACACTGTTACACAATGACACCAAGTAACTGATTGCAATATATCTTAGTTATTGATGTAGCCTCTTGGAGCCTGGAGGCGGAGGCAGATGCAGACAGATGCAAAATGCATTTGGAAGCTCTATGGATGCTGGCAGGATGTGTTTATTGAGTGCTAACTTCTGTTATATATATATATAAACAATTATTGCTGTCCAAACCAAATTACTACCCAAATCTCCGTGACAGACTCAAATGCTGCCAGAACTTAGCTACAGGCCTGGTATGGGCCTCAATAAGCTTGTACGACACCCTTAATAGAGTATGTCAGACTTATATGGAACTGATGTAGCAGTCCCTAACATAGACAACTCCTTTTGTGGTAGTACAACCCTCCAACAGGTATGTATATAGCAAAGAAAGCCTTTGAATGTGTTAAGTCCTACTCCAACCTTGGATGGCTCTCACAAAACTCCCAACATTGCCCATATTGGTATGGTCAGCTGATAGACAATTTGTAACAGAAGTTAGCACTCAATAAACTCCCAACAGATAGACAATTATATATATATAGATGCATCCATACGCATTTGCATCCCTCTCTAAAAAAAGCACTCTTCCCGCATCCACTTCTGAATCTGCATCCGAATTGGTAACTTAGCAATATATCAATAATATGCAAAGATACTAAACATTACACCATGTCTTTTTAAGTTTTGTGAAAGTCACTATTAAACAACACGTGATCACAAAACTAAATCACAATGAAATAATGCACATGTTTTTGAAATTAAAAGCGACCAAAAACAAGGTGGTCGGCCCTTAACAGTCAAAAGGCTGGTAACCAGCACATTACCAACCAGTAACAAAAACAGACAAAAAGAACAGGAGTACCAGCAATCAGAGACAAAAACCAAAAACCAGAGAGCTAGAACCAGAAAGGAACCCTAGCAACTAACCAAAGTCCACCAAGGCACCTAGGCCTTATAAAAACTTAAATACAGCTGATAACCAGCAAAACCATAACTGCCATAACAGTATATAAAGTCTTTGGATCCTTGGATCCCATAACTGAACAGAATTAAAAAAAGACTTAGATTTCTTTTTTCCCTTTTCCTCTTGCATGAAGAAGAATCTGGGCCCAGTCGTCGGCAAGGAACTTAAAGAGTAATTTGTTGTCCTCCATGTCCAAGCCAGCTTCCTCCTTCTCCTGTGCCAGCAATTGGAGGGTAGTTGCAGCAGCATGAGTAACTTTAAGTCCAAACTTGGAGAAGGTGAAAAACCCCTCCTCCAAAGCTTTGACTCTTTCCTTCAAGTTCATGTAATGCTCCTCCACCGTCACAGTCTCCTCTTTATGCTCCTCAACCTTCTTAGCAGCAACCTCCTTCATTTTCTATCCCTGTGGTTTATCTTGCAGCATCCATGGGTTAGAAGAAATCTTCAAATTTTCCTTAACAGGGGAAGAAATGGTAATTGGGGAATTATCCTTTTTGCTCATCTCATAACAAAAAGTAAAGGGTTTAAGTGAGAAGCTAGCTGAGACATGGGTTGTCTCAGTATTCCTTTCTTTGCTGTCCGACACTTGAGTTTGAGTGTCATCCATCAAAATGTTCCCAGAATTGAAACTTTTTTCCCCCTCCTCATTACCATCATCCTTTTTAGAGTTGGAAATACTTTCCTCCTCCCTTCTGTCACTGTTATTGTCTGAGCTATCTTCTTCAACTTCCTCAACAGGGTATCTGATTGACTTCTGCTTACCCCTGGCCTGAGACTGAGCTAACCTACCAGACCTTTTTCTTGCTTTTCCCCCAATATCTTCACCAGAATCCTCTCCAACAACCTCAACCACCTTATCAACTTTAAATTTCTTGTTTCCCTTTTGTTCTAGGGCTATGTCAAGTTTTTTCTTTTTCTTAGTATCCTTACTAGGAGATGGCCTAGGAGTATGGATTTTTGTCCCCGTATTAGAGCTCGGGGGGGAAATCCTACTATGGCGGGGGTTTTCCACAACAACCTCTCTGGGGGGACACAAAGCTAAAAATAATGCACATGTTAACATCATTAAACTATATTCATTTTAAGCCTTGAATACAACTATTAGTAATTTTATGATACAATAAGTACATACTAATAGTTGATTTGCACATCGATCTATCTAACTCAAAACATTGCATATCAATAAATCATGGTTACATGTTCATTGTTACATTTGCATCCATCTTCTCTAGAAGTATACATTTACAATGTCAACGATCAATAATACATAACATTAACAAATATATAATAAAAGTCAATTGACCAAATGAAGCATGAAGTTGCATTAAGGGTACCCTAAAGATGCAGTCCATCCAAAATCTCACAAACCAACCACTGAATCTTGATGGATTAAAACATTTACCACCAACTACATGGAATCCTGAGGCCCACCCCACACAAGCAAACACAAGAGAAGGGTACAATAAGAAATCAAACATAACACAAAATTTTCACGAGATACATGGGATACCATCCAAAATAACATAAGGGATACATACAAGATACTAGAAGAAATACCAGAGGCAAACAACAAGGCTAATTGGAGGGAATCTTAAGACACATGTAGGAGAGTGTCATCACATACTCTTGACTATCCTAGGTTACCCTAGCAATCTCTCGCTAGACCTTGGTCTCTAGGTGAGAACTCATGTGGAACCAACAACCTTTCATGAGGACAAGGAAGCCGATTTATCCTCTCAACGACACAGACAACTTGGCCTTCTCCAACCCATCCATGATCCATACAAGATTTCTTATGGTCACAGGCAAAGAAACACAATTATCTTGATTAATGTGTAATCCCAACCCGATTCATTTTATTATGTTATCATTTGATTACAACTCCGCAATGGGTTACCTTGGCAACCACTTAGGGCCCCAATCCCTATTACAAGCTAATCTCCTAGCAATGTTCCTAGTAAACCCTCCCCTATGCTCCAAACTAAAGACAAAGGGCTTAATCAAGCAATAATCACCAAAGAAACCTCAAAGATTCATCAAATCCAAGGAAACCACAAAAGAAAAGTTTGGAGTGTAAAGTAAAGAATCCTAAAATCAACACTAAGATCCATGTTGTCCAACCTCTATATAGAGATCAAAATCTAAAGTATCATCATATATGCATCAAGAAAGAACCATATAGGAACTCTTTTAAAGTTCCAAGGCATAATTCTAGTTGCCAATTCTCACAAACCATCAACATCTATAACGATACCTTGGATCCACAATAATTGAACACATGTGGGAGAATGCCATTACATAGCTCTCGACTATCCTGAGTTACCTTGTCAGTCTCTTGCTAGACCCTAATCCCCAAATGAGAACTCATGTGGAACCAACAATCTTTCATCATGACAAAGAAGCCAATTTTGCTAGCTTAACACCATACATGCAACTTACTTGGTCTTCTCCAACATATCCATGGTTCACACTGAACTCTCATGGCCGTGGACAAGGAAACATAATAATCTTGTTAAATGTGTAATCTGAACTCAATTCATTTTATTATGTTATTACTTGATTACAACTCCATAATGGGTTACTCTAGTAGTCACGTAGGGCCCCAATCCCCATTGTGAGCCACTCTCCTGGCAATGATCGTAATAAATCCTCTCCTATGCTCCAAACTAAAAACAAAGGGCTTACTCAATCAATAATCACCAAAGAAACCTCAAAGATTCATCAAATCCAAGAAAACCATACAAGCAAAGTTTGGAGTGTAAATAAAAGAAACTTAAAATCAAGATCAAGATCTATGTTGTCCGACTTCTATATAGACATCAACAAAATCTTGAACATTGTCATATATGCATCGATAAAGAACCACATAGGAACTCTTTTAAAATCCAATGCACAATTCTAATTACTGTCTCTCACATCATAATTCCATATTTATAACAATATTGTGGATCCACTTAACAATTGAATTCATATAGGACAGTGTCATCACATAGCTCCTAACTATCATGAGTTACTTTGGTAGTCTCTCACTAGACCCTAACCCCTACGTGGGAACTCATGTGTAACTGACAACCTTTCACGAGGACAAGGAAGTCAATTTGTTAGCTTAATGCCACACAAGCAGCTTGGTCTTATTCATCCCATCCATGATCCACACAGGTTTTCTTATTGTTATGAGAAAAAAATTAATTAATTATCTTGATTAATGTGTAATCCCAACACGACCCATTTTATTATGTTATCTCTTTATTACAACTCCACAATGAGTTGATTTGGTAGCCACTTAGGGCTCCAACCCCCATTACAAGTCACTCTCCTAGCGATGCTCCTAGTAAACCCTCCCCTATGCTCCAAACTAAAAACAAATAGCTTAACCAATCCATAATCACCAAAGAAACCTCAAAGATTCATCAAACAAGGAAACCATAAAAGAAACCTTTGGAGCGTAAAGAAAAGAATCCAGCAAAATCAACATTAAGATCTATGTTGTCCAACCTCTATATAGACATCAACAGAATCTAGAACATCACCATATATGCATAAAGAAAGAACCACATAGGAACTTTTCTAACTTCCAAGGCATAATTCCAATTGTCACCTCTCACAAACCATCATAACTCAATATTTATAACAATACCATGCTCCACTTAACAATTGGACATCGAAATTGTTCGGTGGATTTTTTGTAAATGGCAATTGTACAAACTCTCTTGCAAAATAGAATCAAAGTCTCTCCTACCTTAAAGGAAGGTTCCCCCTTCTCACTATTCCTTAGATCAATTGAAGGTAATGAAGAAGTCTACATGTACTTTTAAAGGGTGTTACTAATATTCTTTTCTCTTGTTTTAGGAAATAATTCACACTCATGGAGCGGGTAATGGGCAAGATGGACCTCTTAACTACACTTCTATCTTAAAATTGTAAACAATGATACTGATAAACCCACACCAACTCACATGCTGATCAAAGCGTACTGGCTTAGATCTGTGTCTATTTTTCTATGCTATAAGAACAACTATGAAGCTCACGGTTTCCTATGCAATTCTCCAAATACAAATCGCTACTATTGGGGCACATAGACTTCCTCAAGTAGATGATTTCTAAACTCTAATTCTATAAGCTATTTTAGTTCACAGACATTAAAGTAACTTAATTTTAATAAATTGCATGAATATGAGACAACAATACAAGTTATAGTCATAGCTTCTTATTTGTATCACAACAATTGCTTCCAGTTACAACTTCGAAACAAATCACTTTTCTTACTCACTTTGCTCCAAATACATACAAGATTAACATGAATTAAAGATAGCAAACACAAATTGCAGTCACAACTTCCAATTTGATCTACTACAATTGCTTACAAACACAACTTTGAACAAATTGCTTTTTTATATTCTCTTTTCTTTTGAATTGTACAACAAATCACAGCTATGTTTCAACAAAAATGGCAGAGCTCTCTTGCATATTAAAAAGATGATGGGAGGAACTCAACTACCTTGACTAAGTCAAACTAAGCAAGAAGGTTTATTGGATTATATGACCGAAGGTACGTGTAATTGGGTTACATGCACATGGATTACAAGCAACCTATTTTCTAAAACTACAAAGCTCAAAATACTTAGACGAACTTGAAGAAAAAGCTGAAAAATGTTGAATCAATCTTTAAAGATTGTCAACAAAAGCCTTGTATTTTGTAATGCAATCACGGAGCATTGAGCATTTGGAATTCCCATCTTTGGTGCAATTACATTCATCTTGATTGTAGTGGTGTGACACTTCTTGATGATTTGGTAATTCTCCGCAATAAACTCCCATAGTTGTTTAATTGAAAACTTGTAGGTTGAGAACTTGTTCATCACTTATACTCCGAAATAATCTCATTCAAATTCAGCATTGACCCTATCGGTGAATTCTAAAGTCATGTCTTCCTCTATCACCAAATTATTGTCCTCAATGAACACCTTGCACCCCTTTTTCTTTAGATCATTCATTATGTTAGTTTTCAGAGTATTGCATCTGCTAAGGGCTTCTTGTACCTCTCTTACCGGTGTTTCAATTATTCTCCCCTTATGACCCATGAGCCCTTGGTATTCATAGAACATTTCTGTGGATGGGATTACATTAATGTGACCAAGACATCCAGGCTAGTTTTTGGCATTTTATCCCGTATGCTCAGATTTTTGTCGAAGGTTTTTTTCTCGATTGAAGGAAGAAAGCATATCATTGAGCCTTTCTTTAGGACATTCAATAACTTTGAGCGCGTCTTTTATAGACTGAACTCTCTCTGTGATTATTTGTTCAAACCAAGCCTTTGTTGCTTCAACTCAACGATTCACCTGTTTTGAATTAGATGTGGTGATAACGGAGTGTGAAGATTGTTGGCAAATGATTTGACAAAGTGGAGTATTCTCCAACTTCAGTTGGTTCTTGTTCTCTCAGAGTTCATCATTTCTTTTGGACAAGGTAGAAACTGCATCTTGGTGGCATCCCACCAAGGACTGTCTTCCAATTTAACTTTTGTGAACTTGTAATCTGAGCAATGAAGCTCTTCGGGTGGCTTGTCTACTAAAGGTTATGCAATTTCAGCATACTTGGTTTTCTTTGAATCAACTAGGATTCATGAGACAACCTTTGTCTTACGTACTGAAAGTTTGGATTTGTTCTTCTTTGGAAAAAGATCATTCGGTGGTAACTCAATTTTCTTTCTATTTATAGTAATATTGCCTAATCATGCTGGCAAACTGAAATCTTCCAGTTGAGATTGGGATGGTGGATATGGTACACACTGATCCTAATTGTATCTTTGTTGTCATAGTGCATGCCTCTGTTTGCATGGCTGGAACCACTGGTATTCATTGTGATGATTCTGACATAAACATTTTGAACCCTGCAACTGAGGTATCAAGTTGGGAAACTTGTCCCTCTATTATAGCTGGAAAAGTAGAGAAAGCTTTAAAAACACATTGTCCAAACTTTTGCATTGTTCGGCTATGAGAACAGGAGGAGCAACAAAAGAGATAGGCAATGCAAGTGTTCACTTTGAAAATAGGAATGGTAGGTGCAAACACTGTAGAGAGAATCCACATCCTTATCTATTGCAACCAAGAATGGTTCACCTGGTATGGATGGTTCTTGATTGCTTGGTTATTGTGGGGGAGAAAGGATCACTACTTCTTCCTCATCTGATTGTTGCACTTAGAGGAGCTGGAGAAAAATTTGATGTTGGAATGACGGTTTTCCTCCCTCGAGTTTTAGTTTGAAACCCTTTTTTGGCTCTCAAGTCGATGGAACGTCTTTATCTTATCCTCAACCTGAGATTTCCTGCCCATAGGACCAAAAAGGTTGCAATCCACACTTGTTTTTAGCTTGATTCTCTTGAGACCCTTACTTTTCAACCATGAATTGGTGTTCATCAAGATGGATTGAAATCAGTCAAATATTGAAGTTGATTCCTTCTACTACCATAGTATGGGGGGAGGAAGAAGCTTCTCAATTTGACTGCTACGATATTCTTTGTCTAAGATCATGTTGTCATCCTCAACCCTTTTAGGAATAGGGACTAAGTTGAGATCGACAATTTGTTGTAATGTGAGTCAACAATATTCCATTCTAGTCACATCTATCTCACTTTGAAGATTTATCCAAACATCCTCCATGTGGTGTGTTAGTTTTTCATAGAGGATATGCTGCAAATGTATTAGCACTGCCATTTTTCTTGGTACGTGTTTTCCACTTTGCAACAATCTCTTATTTATATTGATAATAAATCAAGAGGAGTCATGACTCTTCATGGGACATGTCCATGCATTAAAATGGTAACAACATAATTAATTAAACTACAAACACGGACACACACACACATATAACTTGAGTTTTAATCTCAAAGTTTATCCAACTGAAGCTACCAAATGTTAACACTCCCTCTTTGCTAGGGAGGATGAACACAAGACATATATTAAGAATATCTTTGATCAAAAAATATCTAACATTTAGATATCACATTTGATATCACAAGTATTGTCCTCCCAGAATATTAACGATATTCACCAAGTACTCGAAAGGTTTTGATATCACATTTGATATCAAGAGTATTGGCCTCCTAGAGTATCGACATCCGATATTCACCAAGTACTCAAAAATAAGGTGTGATATCACATTTGACATCATGAGTATTGGTCTCCCAGAATATCATATGATATTCACCAATTACTCAAAATAAGGTTTGATATCACATATGATATCATGAGTATTGGCCTCCCAGAATATCAATGATATTCAACAAATACTCAGAGTAATGGTCTCCTAGAATGTTGAGATGCAAGATATTCACCATTTACTCAATCTATTAGATCTCATAATACAAGTTATTGTAAGATCGTCACCTTACAATAACTTCTCCAAACACAAGTGATGATCATTTGGAAGTCGTCACTTCCTCATGATGTACACAGGGGTAAGCCCATTAAAATCACATAGTCATGAGACATAGTCATGAATCATTGTCCTCTTGACTACAACAATTTATTGATCATTGGATAATCCATTTTGACATAGTTTTCTCCCTCTGAATCGATATGATTGAGATCACCAAAGGTTGATTGAGTTATATCCTCTATTTGCTCCCTCTTATTCAAGGTTGCCTCTAATGAAATGTCAAGCTCCCTCTAAATCTCCATCTCGCTCTTTGTCCTTTATACAAACTTCTAGCAAGATGGCCACAACAATGTCTGAATTCTTGTGGGAGACCACAAATACTGATTCTCATAGCAAGTCACACTATTCTTCTAGTTATCCTCTGTTTGCGAGGTTCACTATCTTAGTATTCTGTTACACTAAACTATACAGATAGGGGTTGCATCTCCTTGAGCTCCTCCCATTGACATCTATATTTTTGTCACTTCTAATATAAGACAGTAATTGCTGGCCTGTCAACTTGTATAACATACTAGCATTGATCCCTTGAACATGTGCATTATTGGTAGTCAATATTCTCTCTCTTCACAATGTGTGGCTATGTAACGTGCTTCAATTTGTATATGGTACATGAAATCTTGCCTTAATCAATCATATATTTCACAAACCGTGGTCTTTGGGAATCTTCAACAATATCTTTGGATGATCACAATATTTGATGGCTTATCACAATATTAGTGAAGCTTCCTCAGTCTATCCTTAGTATCACGCTTGTATTATTTGACCAAGTTATAATACAACAGTGATAGTGCTATTGCAATTGTAATAACTGATCCCAGTATGCACGTTGGCTCTGTCGCTAGTGTCTGTCTCCTCATTCGACGCTTAATGAGAACTTGTCTTCTATCTGAGAATTCTTCATTTTGTGTATGTTAATGTTCATATACTACTTCTACCTAATGGATGGGAGCCGTTGGCTATCTACAAATAGTGGTGACTGGATGCCCAATGTCCTTAATAGCTGGTTGAGGAATCTTATCTAATTTTTTTTTAATGTCTTTAGATAATTATTCAAAGCAGGAATATGGCATTAGTTGTAGAGATTTATTAGTACCGATGGTAGTGGTTGTTAATTAAAATAACTATTTACTTGGGAAACTCATCTGATTTGGAAAGCAGAGTGTATGCCAAAAACAGAGACTATGCCAATTTAACAGATTGGACAATGAGCATAAACCCTAGTTGTCAACCTTCACAACAGCACTGCAAAATCTCTATTTCAAATATCTTTAGATTAGCTTTCCCATTCCAGAGAGAAGGGTCATCCACAAGTATGTTGCACTCAATATATGTTAATACGACAATGTGAATATATAAGATTATATGGCCATTGTCTGCATAGTTCTGAATTGTTGATGAGTACAGTGCATTGATTTAGATTATGGCAGAATCATTTCGGTGACTAGCAAGGGCTTCGGCCTCTCCATATTATCCAAGCTTTAATGATAATGCACAATTATTTATCTTCCAAACTAGTGTTGTGTTCTCTTGTAGATTTTATTTCATTTGCAGTCCTGCTCTGATAGCATGTTAGTTTTTCATAGAGGATCTGCTGCAAATGTATTAGCACTGCCATTTTTCTTGGTATGTGTTTTCCACTTTGCAACAATCTCTTATTTATATTGATAATAAATCAAGAGGAGACATGACTCTTCATGGGACATGTCCATACATTAAAATGGTAACAGCAAATTAATTAAACTACAAACATATATATATGTATATATATAAAACTTGAGTTTTAATCTCAAAGTTTATCTAACTGAGGCTACCAAACATTAACATGGTGAACATGGGTGAATGCCCTCTTCATTTTGGAGTTCATGCCCCTATAGTCAAAATCTGTCGTGGACTTGAACTTCTTCAATGTGATTAGTTGAAGTTTAGATTCCATAGCCTTGACTTTGTACACTATGGTTAATGGATACTTACCTATCTAAAGAGGATTTGTGGATGAGATCCCAAATCCTGGCTTGTGTTGACTGGTTTGATATGCCTGCACCACCATGAGCCATCTTGCTAATTCCACGAGGAATATTCTGTCAGTAGGATATCTTGGTAAAGTGTACAGTTCTCCTTCGAAGCAGCCAACTCTCATGTAGGTGAAAGTTAGAAACTGTAGGAACAAACATTTATATTGACTCACCTTTTGCTATGCTTCCTATGACACCCTCTTTGTTGTCAACTATTTGTCAAAGCGACACTTGAAATGCCCATAGAAGGCATCTTGTACCCTTCTATAATGGTACTTACTCTGTGTAAGAGTAAGCTGCTCCTAATAGCTCTAGATAGGAACTAGGGCCCTCTCTCCCTTGGTAGAGAGTCTTGAGAATGTCCACCTATTTGTAGCAATGTAAACTAGATAAAAATTCATGTGGAATGAGAGAGAGCTCTTCACATGAACCAATTGTTCACATACTGTTGTACTTATGATGTCTCCCCAGCGGATGTGTTCTCTCCTTTCAAGAATGTGGTAGATGAACTTATACATCCATGGCTCAAAGTGATTGGATTTTTTGAGGCCACAAACTTTGATCACAAACTTTGCTCAAAAGAGTGATCAAGTCATTGACTTCTTGGGAGAAATCAGACTTCTGTATTTCTTTAGGCCATTTAGAGGAATTTTCTCTCTTGTTGATCAACCACTTATTGCCTGAGGTAATCATTCTTTTTCTCATTCCACAACTGAAAGGATTTTTCTTTTGTTAGATCTACACACTTTAGACTTTTACGAACCGTGAAAATCTTTTCTATTACATCTAGATGTAGGCTGAAATCAACTTTTCCATCTGCATCTTTGACCATTCTAGATTTGGCACCAAAATGGTTTGCACATTCCCATATGAACTCAGGCTCAAGGACTTCCATGGGAAAGGTAGAGACTAAGTGAATATTACTTCACTTGATCTGCAACATGTCTTGATTAGAAGACATCTCAATCCTCTATAAGAAATTCGCCATGTCAACATGACCAATCTCCATGTTCGTGATCTCATCCAAGGAGGACGAAACTTGAGATGGAGCACTATGTGCTAGTTCCTTGTCGTATTGATACTTCATTTTGCCTTTTCCTTTTGAAGGTGTGAATTCTTCGGACATATCTTGAGCTGCAACATAAAAGTTCCAAAGGGTGAAAACGCCATCTAATGGGATTGGATCCATGAAAGCATTGGGATTTGAGTTACAAAGACGGATCTATGAAGGATAAGTGTTCAAAGTATGATTTAGATATTTATTGAACACTTTAGAAGGCTGTAAATGGTTGGAGCAGCTTGTAATTTGGGCAAAATGGCCAAAATCGGGTTTTACAAGGTGGGTTGATGTAGGAAAAATAGAGATTTTGTTTTGAATGGCTAAGAATGCAAGTTGGAAGAGTATGGATGAGAGTTTTGTGTAAAAAACATCAACATTTTCCCCAAAATCGGGTTTTTGAGATGCAATTACATGTGGTGAAAACTCATCATTTTTACCTCGTGTAAATATCTAATCAGGTTTTAGGAGTCTGATTGCATATTTGGGAAATGTGGAGTTTGGATGAATTTTGGAGATGGATTGGATATGGAAGATGGAAACATGAAAGGTACTTGCATTCTTTGGGGGAAAATTCCAACTTTTCTTTTCAAACAAACTAAAAACAAACAACGACAAGCAACCAAAGCATATACAAAAATGAAAAACGAAAATGAAGAAAATACCTCTTGCTTTGACTCAACATTGATAAGTTTCAACACTTCACCCTTGTATGCAAATTTGTTTTTGGAATGAAGAACCTTTGCATTTACAGAGAATGAGAGTTTTTAACTTATTTAATAACTTGGAACAAAAATCTAGGGCTGCATTTAAATAAATGGAAGACAAAGCAAAAGAATGCAACAAATAAGCAAAATGATCAAGAAATGCAAGCAAAACCCAAATCTTACACTTACTTGCAAGGAGCGAAACTTGGAGCAAGAAGAAGTTGGAATGAAACTTTCCCCTCCAAAATTGGGTTTTAGAAGTGTGTTTGCATGTGTAGATCAAATGCCTTTGAAAAATTCAAAATCCAACCCTAAATTGGGTTTTCCATGTGCAAATGCATGTGTTAAATGATGCAAATGTGATTGCAAATGCCTTCACAATGCAGATTGCACTTCTCTAAGTGCTTTACACGTTTGAAAATGTCTCCTCAAATGCAAATCGCATTTTGAGAGGCAAATGTATGTGTTTGAAAGTGCAGCAAATGCAACATGCCCAAGAGAAATGCAATCTTGTGTAAAAATGGAGTATTTGCGTGGATCGGGCTTTTCCAGCCTTTAGACATATGATGTTTTTGCCAACACCCAAAATCAGGGTTCTTGTGAGCAAATGCATATTCAAAATGCAAGGAAAGAGTATTAAACTCACAGTCCAAGCAAAATCGGGATTTGCATGGGCCAGTGCATGTTTAAAATATGATGCATATGCAATGAGAAAGCATATGTAACTCAAATGCCTGAAAGGAAGGAGGAAAACATGTTTAAAAGAAAGCTTTTGGTGAAAATTGGGCTTTACCAGAGCATTTACATATTTAAAATGACTTCTTCAATGCAAATCGGGCTTTAGAAAACATATTGCATGTTGCAGATTTGGCTTCCCATGCAAATTGTGTTTTTCATGGTGCTTTACATGTTTAAAAAACAAAGGCAATGTGTAGATTGCGGTTTATGAAACCATTTACACTTCACATATTTACCTTTATATGCAAATTGCACTTTTCCAAGGCATTCTCATATTTCTCGTTCCATGAAAGTCCAAGTCTAGAGTTGGTTGCACTTTTCCTGGGCATTTACATTTTTCTTGTATAATGCCTTGTTGGGTGCAAATACAAGCAACATTGCACTTCTTGGGTGCAATTACATGTGTGAGAGACTTGTACAACTTAAAGTTTATATTTGGCACACGTTTAATTGATTCACTTAAGTGAATCTCACTTTTTGGGGTCCATTACATATTTACACTTAACATTTTACATGTCATGTGTAAATGGGTTGAAAAGTGAGATTTTTACTTAAGTGATTAAAGTTAAAACATTAAAGTGCAACATAGTATTGTTTCTATAGAGACTAGCAGAGTAACAGATAGAGAATGAGGTCGTACGGACTGAGTATTGATGATGAGGTCAAGCACAGTTAAGGATATGATTTGTTCTACAATATGTACTGATGATGTGGACAAGTGCGTGTGCAGAAAGTTGAAGACGTGAAAGTTATTTGTAATTTAAAGAAGACAGTGTGGAGACAGAGTACCTGAGAAGTGGTTATTGGTGTTTGGATTGTGTCTCTTAAGAAGGATAGAATTGTGATGAGCGAAGTTAGACAATAGTAGACAACCTGATGATGACGTCAGAAAGTGCGCGAGGTCAGCGGTTGCACATGTGAAAAGTTGTAATTATTGTGAGCCGACTTGTAATTGTGAAATGATGTAATGAATTATAATATCTTAATGAGGTCCTATTATAATTAATTGGGAAAAGCCTCAAGGCCGACTCAGTAAATTATTTTGAGGACATGGTATAAAGGAAGGTTTTTTTCTTTGTGATGAAGTGTGCAATGTGTGTAAGAACGAATTGTGAAAGTAATATGTGAAGTTGGCAAATGCAAGTAAGCGATCAAAGGGATCAGTGTGAAGTGAATTTGAAGATTTGGTATTGAGATTTGAGAAGTATTTGGTGTGGTATTGGCATAGTAAGAGGACAGAGAAAGAGTTTGAGTTGCGGAGTTTAGTTTCATTTCTATTATTCTAAAAGGAATAATACAGAGGCCAGTTGGACAGTGAGTTCGGTGGTCTTGCCCTTGAAGCTGTTTGGACAGTGGGTCCATCTGCCTTCTACAAATTCTAACGGGGTTGGAATCTCCTAACAAGGATTCAAAGTCTCCTACTAGAGACTGATATGTATTGAATGTAATTCATTGGCTCCTAACAAAGTCCATCTTCTTACAAGGAACTTTTATATGAGTATCTTCTTATGGTTGCTGATTAAGGTTTAATACCTGTTGATAAAAGTTATATTGATCTGATTACTGATTCAGCCTACAATTATTTTGGTGGACTTTACTTTCTAACAATTGGTATCAAAGCTTTAGGTCCTTGAAAGAAAAGCTTAACAATTGAAGGAGATCAATGGCGGGTCATTTTAGAAAAGAAAGTCCTAAGTTAGATGAAGTTAACTATGGCAGCTGGAAAGAGAAGATAAAGACACATCTGTTATGCATGGGTCTAGGATATTGGCTGATGACAAAAAATGGAAAGAAGATTGTGGAAGAAAGCAAACTTGAAGAATGCAGCGAATTTGAAAGAGATCTATTTATGTGTAATATGCTTGCCAAAGAAGCACTTTTGTTAGCTCCTTCTAAAAATGAATACAGTCAAGTAAAATCCTTAGATTTATCTCATGAAATTTGGAAAGCTTTAGAATCTACTTTTGAAGGTGATAAGCATGCTAAAATAATCAAAGTACAAAATTGGATATGTTTGTTTCAAGAGGCTAAAATAATGGAAGATGAATTTCTAAGAAGTTATATTGGCAAAATATTAGAAATTGTTGCAGAAATTAAGTCTTGTAATGGATCTAAAGATGAAGATGAGATCATATAGAAGATCTTGAAAACCTTGACACCACCATTCAAGCAGACAACGCAAATGATTGAACAAGTAATACCTTGTATTGAGAAATTTACCAGACTCTTCTTGGAAGATTGGAAGCAACATAAGTAAACTTGAAACAAGTTGGAGATTTGCCTAGTGGAAACTGTTTTTAGTGCATTAAGTGTCTGTCTTTCCTTCTCAAGAAGTGCAAGCACTAGTGGAGATTATGCTAGTAGTAGCAAATCCAAATCTAAGGAAGACAGAAGGACTGAAGAAGGAATTGCCTTGCGTAATGGAAAGAAATATGAAATCTATTTAGCACGTTCTGCTGTTCCCATAGACTGTTGTGGTCTTGTGGATGTCATTAAAATCACATTCATTCATTGTGAGGAGAGAACTAGACAGTAAGAAAATCTTTAAATGTTGGACTTGTGATGAGTTTGGTCATTATGCTTCTAAGTGTCCTAAAAGAGTGAAAAATTACAAAAAGAATTTTTAAATCTAGAAGGCCTAGAGATTGTTTGTATGCAAATGAAGATGATGAGTTAGGATTTGTAGCCATAGAAGAAGAAATTCCTGAAATAGAAGTCAGAGAAGAGAAAGCCCTAGTGTCATAGGTTGAGAAGAAAGCTGATTGGATCATAGACAGTGGTTGTTCACGTCAAATGATTGGTGACATGAATAAATTTGTTAAGTTTAATAGTCATATGGAGGAATTGGCAAGGTTGGTAACAATGTGGCTTGTCATATCAAGGGAATAGGATCTATTACTCTTGATGGAAAAACTAACATAGATGATGTTTACTTTGTTGATGGATTGAACCATAACCTATTGAGTTTTGGATGGATAGTTGATAAGGGATATGAGTTACAATTCACAAAAAAGACATGCATTATTAAGGACAAAGATGGTAAGTTGATTGGCACTGATACAAGATCCAGAGGTAATGTTTTTCAGCTAAACCTTACAAAGATGACATGTTTGGTTGCAAAAGTTGATAACAGTTGGTTATGAAATAGAAGGTTTCGTCATATAAATTTTGATAATATTGCGAAGGCAAGTAGTACATTTGTTGTTAGAGATTTACCAAACATTGTGAAGCCTACTAATTTTGTGTGATAGCTAAGTAGAAGAAGAGCTCCTTTCCTAGCAAGAGTTTACCACAATAGCAAAATTAGAGATTGTTCATACAGATTTGATTGGTCCTACTAAGACAAAAGGATTCTATAGTGAAAGGTACTTCATGATTATTGTTGATGACTTTACTAGGATGGTGTTGGTAGCGTTCCTTAAATAAAAGTCTGAAGCATTTGGGAAGTTTAATTTGTTTAAGAATAGAGTTGAGAATGAGTCTGGATTGAAGATTAAATGTTTAAGACCTGATAGAGGTGGAGGATTTACCTCGAATGAGTTTTAACACTTTTTGTGAAGTGAATGGCATTAAGAGGTAACTATTAGCTCCAAAGACTCTGAGCAGAATGGAATTGTTGAGAGAAGAAATAGACTTGTGATAGAATCAACTAGAGCTATGATGTTTGAAAATGATGTATCAAAGACATTTTGGAGAGAAACAATCAATACAACAATGTATACAATGAACAAAGAACAAATCAAAAAAGGTACGAACAAGACACCTTATGAACTATGATTTGGATATGCACCATCAGTAAAATATTTTAGAATTTTTGGAAGTAAATGTTATGTCAAGAGAGATGATGAGATTGGTAAGTTTGATGCAAGAAGTGATGAAGGTATGTTCCTTGGTTATTCGTTGAAAAACAAAGCTTATAGATGTTTTAATCAAAGAACTAAAACTATTGTTGAGAGTGCAAATGTGAAAGTGGATGAGAAGTTTGGAGTTAAAGAGAGAATGCTTGATTATAATTCTGATGATGAAGAAGTTAATCCTTAGCCTATCCCAAAAAATATTGAAACTTTCTTTGAGGCTAACAATGATTTGTAGGATGATATTCAAGTTGTAGAACAGAGGGAAGAACCAAGGTTTGAACCTAGAGAAGTATGAATTGAGTCATTGACAGCTAGACCAAACAAGAATTTGACAAAGAATCACCTAGCTAATCAGATTATTGGAAGCAAAGAAAAAGGAGTTATGACAAGATACATAGTACATGAAGAATTATGTTGGATTTCTCAAGTTGAACCAAAGAGTGTAGATGAAGCATGCAAGGATCATATTTGGATTCAAGCAATGAAGGAAAAACTAGATCATATTGTGAAGAAAGAGACATGGGAATTGGTCCCTAGACCAAAAGATAAGAATGTTATAGGAACTAAATAGATTTTCAGAAACAAGATGAATGAACAAGGTGAGGCTGTGAGAAACAAAGCAAGATTGGTATGTAAAGGATATTCACAACAAGAAGGTCTAGACTATGAAGAGGCATTTGCACCTGTTGTCAGAATTGAAGCAGTAAGGATGTTCTTGGCTTATGTAGCTAGTAAGAAATTCAAAGTGTATTAGATGGATGTGAAG
This sequence comes from Cupressus sempervirens, assembly GCA_028749045.1. Lineage (NCBI taxonomy): Eukaryota > Viridiplantae > Streptophyta > Pinopsida > Cupressales > Cupressaceae > Cupressus > Cupressus sempervirens. The sequence goes on along the minus strand of CM053787.1, from coordinate 339,782,228 downwards.
TCAGCATTACTGAATGGAGAACTTGAAGAAGTCTACATTGAGGAGTTGAAGGATTCCCCTTGAAAACAGTAGGAGACATGGTATGCAAGTTGAAGAAAGCATTATATAGAGTAAAGCAAGCACCTAGAAACCAATATGCAAGGTTAGACAAGTATTTGGCAAAGTTAGGATTTGTGAAAGGTACTGCAGATAGTAACTTATATTTGAAAGAAATTGAGAACGACTTGTTGATTATTGTGATATTTGTGGATGACATGATCTTTGGAGGTAATGATGAAGCAAGTGACAAGTTTGTTGATAAAATGAAGAATGATTTGAGATGAGCATGATTGGTGAGATGAAATATTTTTTAGGTTTACAGAGTGTGCAGAACAATGATGGGATTTTCTTATCACAGACTAAGTATTTGAAAGATTTGTTGAAGAGATTTGGCTTGGAAAGTTGTAAGCCTATTGGTACACCTATGATAGCTGGTCACAAGTTATCTAGCAAAGATGAGACACCTACAGTTGAGCAGAAGAAGTACAAATCCATGATTGGAGGTTTGCAATATCTAACTCACACAAGATCAGATATAGAAAATGCAGTTGGTATAGTAGCAAGATTTCAAGAAGACCCTAAGGAATCACACTGCAACAGTAAAAAGAATATTTAGATATTTGAAGGGTACACTTGATTTTGGATTATGGTATGACAGATCAAACAACTTTACTCTGTTTGCATATACTTATGCGGATTGGGCAAGGAGTATGGATGACATAAAGAGTACAAGTGGTGGAGCATTTTTCCTTGGAGGAAGATTGGTTTCTTAGCTCAGCAAGAAACAAGATTGTATTTCACAGAGTACAACAGAAGCAGAGTATGTGGCAGTAGCAAACAATTGCAATCAAATCATGTGGATGAAACAAATGTTGAAGGATATTGGGATAGAGCTTTCTTAACCTATTATCATACATTGTGATAACACAAGTACAATAAGTATGTCTAAGAATCCTGTGTTACATTCTAAGACTAAGCATATATCGATTAAGTATCATGTTCTAAGAGAGAAAATTGTAAAGGAAATTAGATTAGAGATGTTAATACAAAGGAGCAGATTGCAGAAACTTTTACGAAGCCTTTGCCTAAGGATACATTTGAGTATTTACAAGGTATGCATGGGGTTATGCCCCTGCCTACTTTAGAGTAAATGATGCAAAGAGTGCATCATTCCAGTGGTACAAAGCACTATTTTTTATTTGGACTGAATATTGATGCTTCCTGTATGGGGAGTATTTGTGGTTAAGCAGAGTCATCAAGGACTCTTGGTAGCTGATATGAAACAGTGTCTTTGGACACTTGAGCTGGTTGAAGACTTTGAGCAATTGATTGACATAATTATGCCTTTGTCATTAATGCCAATGTGGGAGAGAATGCATGAAAAACATCTCCTATGAATGGGGGAGAGTATGTGATGGGGAGTGATGTACCGAAGGAAGATGATCACATCGAGTTATATCAATGGGGGAGAAGTGTGAACAAACAATGACATCCATGTAAGCATGAGGAAGCACAGATGAAGAGTTGTTCCTGTGAGTTTCAGATTTGATTGATGAAGAGAATTTGAAAAGATGAGCAGTGGCAGCAGCAGAGATGGATTTGGTATTTTTGGAGCTTAGATTTTTTTTATCTATGTTGTCATTAATGCCAAAGGGGGAGATTGTTAGCATGAATGTTGATGGTGTTCCTTTGGGGGAGTATCCAAAGCATTGCTAGAACAGTTAGAGAGATTGTTAGCATGATTAACATGTTGCATTAATGACTATGTTTGTCATTGATGTCAACATAGTATTGTTTCTGTAGAGTCTGACAAAGTAGTAGATAGAGAACGAGGTCGTACAAATTGAGTATTGATGATGAGGTCAAGCGCAATTGAGGATATGTTCTACAGTATGCCCTAATGATGTAGACAAGTGCACGTGCAGAAAGTCGAAGACATGTGAAAGTTATTTGTAATTTACAGAAGACAATGTGGAGACAAAGTACTTGAGAAGCAATTTTTGGTGTTTGGATTGTATCTCTTAATAAGGATAGAATCATGATGAGCAAAGTTAGAGAGTGATAGTAGATAGCCTGATGATGACGTCAACGAGTGCGCAAGGTTAGAGATCACATGTGTGAAAAGTTGTAATTATTGTGAGCCAACAGTGTTTTGTAATTGTTAGAAGATGTAATGAATTGTAATATCTTAATGAGGTCCTATTATAATTAATTTGGAAAAGCCTCAAGGCCGACTCAGTAAATAATTTTGAGGACATGGTATAAAGGAAGGTTATTTTCCTTGTGATGAAGTGTGCAATGTATGTAAGTACGAATTGTGAAAGTAATATTCAAAGTTGGTAAATGTGAGTAAGCAATCAAAGGGATCAGTGTGAAGCGAATTTGAAGATTTGGTATTGAGATCTGAGAAGTATTTGGTGCAGTATTGGCATAGTAAGAGGACAGAGAAAGAGTTCGAGTTGCAGAGTTTAGTTTCATTTCTATTATTCTGAAAGGAATAATACAAAGGCTAGTTCGACAGTGAGTTTGGTGGTCTTGCCCCTGAAATTGTTTGGATAGTGCGTCCATCTTCCTTCTGCAACTCCTAATAGGGTTGGAAACTCCTCACAGGGATTGATATGTACTAAATGTAATTTATTGGCTCGTAACAGAGTCCATCCTCTTATAAAGAACTTTTATATTAGTACATCATTTTGTGGGTACCATCCCCACTAGGGTTTTCCCTCTAATCAAGGGTTTCCCTAGTTAACATATATGGTGTTATTGTGTATGAGTAGCTTCTTATGGTTGCAGATTATATTGTTCACATGTTTAAGGTTTAATATTGATATGATAATTGATTCACTCCCCCCCTTCGAATTATCTTGGTGAACTTTACTTTCTAACAGAAGCTTGATTTAAAAAGCCAATAACCCGCATTGCTGAGAAATTTGATATGAAAATCTTGATTGGCAGAAACCCTGGCGACATTAGAATCTTTGTAGAATTCTTCTGCGATCTTAGGGTCTGTGAAAAGGATCTTGGCTTGAATATCGCCTTTGAAAAATGAGGAGTATAATTCATAGATTGAGTTGCTTGATTTTATTTTTAGCATTTTAAGGACCCTACTTGCAGGGTAATCGACCATAATTTTAATAGAGTTGGATGTTAGAAATTTTTTTGGTAATCCTGTAAAGCCCCCAAGAAAATATCCAATTTGGCCTAGAATGTCGCTGTTCATAAGTTTGACCAAGAAGTCAGGAAATTCAATCCATCGATATGCAAATAGAGGACATGCTTGCAAAAAATTAAAATCAGTTTTCCAAGAAAAGAAATAGATTACAAAACCTTTAACAAATAGAGAGGGGCCATTGAGAAATTTATCCTTTAGACTATGATCTAAGCATTCGACAAAAGTAAAGTTGTTCTGAAGGTTAGTGGTATGTATGTCACCTTTAATTTTCTTAGAGAACCAGTTGGAGATCTCGTAGTTTGATACTTAATTGCTAACCTAGAATGCAACCGACCTAGATTTTCTACAGCTTTCCCAGAGGTAATTAAAACTAGCATTGTTGATGATAAGGAAATCAAAATTGCTTTGCACATTAGAAGGGAGGATATGAACTTTGACCTTTGCCAGCTCATTTGACTACGATGGATGATGTTTGCCTAGAGGGGTTGCGTTTGCTCTTGTGGCCACGTTTGGCTTCTCTTGGAGGTAGGCCCTATCCATGGCTTGGGGATGTGGACTCTATTTTGGCTATTGCAGACCAATGTCCAACCACCTTCCTTGCTTCCTTGTATGTTACATGGGTTAGGGTTCAGAATGATCTTTTGATGAGGCACTAGATTATTTTTAGGTGGAGCCCTAGCTAAGGCATCAAAATAATTAGACAATTCCAAGTAGAATGCCCATCCTTTGAAGTACTTAGTCTTATGGATGTAGCTTTGACTAATGCTTTTTTTTTTGCAAATTTAGATTTGCATATTCCTACTTGTTCGTTTCTTTTCTGCAACCATTTCTCTTCTTTTTAATTCATTGAGGTATAACATTTCATTTCAATATAATTATAGATTATTTACATTATTTGTTCTTTGAAAACTCGGGCTGGAAATGGGGACATTACTATACATGGAAACAAGAAGCTAGAATTTGAGAACAAATAGAAAATTGCTATGTTCCTCCAAGTTTCCGGTACGGGGACGGCGGGGGACGGCGGGATGGGTTTCCGGGACGGCAAATTTTTTTAGCAATTTTGGGGACGGGGACGGCTATATATATAGAAAAATTTTAAAATATAGTATATACATTGAAATTTGTAAATATACATGTCATTCATATGAAACTAAGCACAAAGCATGTATAGAACCATAACATACAACATTTGAATGCCATCTATGAATAATATCCGATTTTAGTATTTTACTATTTAGTATTTTAGTATCCAATTCTCAAAATGCATATCAATAAAATATCAGAGAACACTGAACAATGAACATTAAGTTATTAACCATTGTCAATATCATAAGACTCATAATGATAAGCATGATAAATCATAAATCTGAAAATCAAAATCAAAATATGCCCAAAGCTATAGGCTGCCATAAAGTAATAAGTATCATATAATCAATGTATCATAATCATGTTCATGTTCAACATAAAAAGAAAAACATAGAAAATGAAGCAGATTGCTGCTCCTATTTTGCCTCTACTAATCCATGGCATCAAAATCAAAATCCTCCTCACTGTCATCCTCCACAAGAAGCGTAGTCTCATCTAATGGAACCCCAACCAGTCCTAGTGCTATGTCATCCTCATCTATCTGGGCCACATCCTCAGGCTCAACATCCCATCGCAAAGCTGGTGTCTGCCTATACTCTGGAGTTTGGCGATCGGCAAGTCGAAGAGCATGATGCACTGTCACTAGCTTCTCCGCTCTTTTAGAGGTAAGTCTATTCCTCTTGATAGAGTGGATATATGTATATGTGGACCAGTTCCTCTCTGCAACTGAAGAACTAGCAACCTGTGAAAGGAGGCGACTGGCAAGTATCTTTAACTCAGGTGTATCTCTCCCATGCCAAGTCCACCATCCAATAGGATCCCTCTGTGTGAAAACAACTCTATCCAACCTTGCTTGTGGCTTACCCAAGTTTGGGCCACAAAGGTTGGTGAAGTCAAGGAATTGTGCACGAAGAGTAGAGGCATCTTGAGCTGAATACATCTTATCAATTACTTTTGTGAAGCCATCCAAAACCTCAGGATCATCACATGGGAGGCCCCTTCCACCCAATTGTGCATACCATTTGGGATTTAGAGCAAATGCTGCCATATGAAGCGGGGTATTCATTATGTTCCACCTCCGCGTCACAATAGGCCTAATATGCTCCTCATAAAAGCACAATGTAGGATCCTTTGCCACAACAATTCTCTTCATCTTACCCAACATGTTGTCAATAGTCTCATAGATCTCTCCTAAACTAGGAGCATCAGTATCAGCATATCTAATGACATCAACAATGGGTGCTATGACAGAGCAAATGTATCTGCAAGATCAAAATGCCAAAAAAAAAAAATCAGAATTAGAATTTTAAGAATTTTAAGATTATTAGTAGGAAAATCAGCAAGCAAAAGACTAATAGTAAATTTAAAAACCAACAACTTACTTCATTGTGGACCACCAACTCTCATCAAGGATCCTTTGCCTCACCGCTTTTCCTTCAGTAGACTTAGAATGAGACCATCGTCCCCACTCTGGATTCACCACCATCAATTGAAGGGCCTCATACACTTCAATCATCCTCTCCATCAAGATGAAATATGTGCAATACCTATAGCAACAATTAAAAATTTAAAATTTAAACTTAAACATTAATGATTAAAATTTAAAACAAAAAGCATCACATGTAAGTAAACTTATAAATAATTTTTTTAAATAACTTAAAGTTAAAACAAACTAAAAGTAAACTATAATTATAATTGACATACCTTGTTTCGGCTGGTTTGAGGAACTCCTTCTTAGAGAAGGACCTGAATAGAGCAAGTGAAGTGTGGTGGTTGCAAATAAACATTTGCACTTCTCTAGCTTCTAGCACCGCTTGCTTCACCCATTCAATCTTCCCTATGTCCTTCAATGCATTGTTCAAGGAATGAACACAACAGGGGGTCCAAAATATGTGCCTATAAGCACCCTCTATCATCAAACCTGCTGATTTGCACACAGGTGCAGAATCTGTGATAACCTGTACAACATTAGAGGGCCCAATCTCCTCTATGGCATCTCGCAAAATGGTGAACTGAAAATCTGCATCCTTCTTCTTTTCTGAGCAACCTATGGCTCTCAAAAAATAAGAGTCAGCAGGGGATGTGACAATGATATTGATGAGTGGCCGATGTCTAACATCGGTCTACCCATCCATCACAATAAAGTAGCCTGTGTCCACCCATCCATCACAATAGAGCAGCCTGTCCTAACCCAAGTGCGTCTCATATCCTCAAATAATAAAGCAACCTTTGAGTACTCTTCATCTAGGATAGTGGTTCATAGCTTATACTCACCGGGGGGCACAAATGAGGAATTCATGCTCATAATATCTTTCACCGTTTGTTTATAATAAGTGGAACGGGCTGCATTATATGGGATACCATTAGCAACAAAGAATCTACCAATGGATGCCTCACACTTCTCCTTTGCTTGTGCATTAAACATACTTTGCACCGAGCCCTTCTCACTAATACTTATCTTTCTCTTCCCTCTAGACCCACTAGGGCTGCCACTAGTACCAATGGCAGATGAAATATGCCTAGATGATTGTGAGGGAATGGATGGTGATGTCACTGTCAAATTTTGCCCCTCCATTTCAGCCTCTAAGTGCAATCTTTGACATTCTAATTTTTGTTCATCGGTTAGGTTAGGACAAGCTTTGACTCCTTGGCATGTAACACCTAAAAAATGTGACTTCACTCTTGTATAGCTGCCCCTAAAATCATCAAGACAAACATGACAATCCCACACCCTAGTCCCTCCCGAATTCTTTTTATCTTTTGGCCTAAGTGTGACATATTGGAGAAGAGGTTTTTTCCTATTGAAAGGACCCTTCGCAAAATTCTTCATAATGTCGGAAAGGCATTTAAACAAATCAGCTTTAGGATTGGGTTTTTGCCTAGTGTCACTACTAACAACATCAACCTCTACATTTTCTTCTTCACTACTACTACTTGTACTCCCACTGCTGCTCATTGTGTTTAAATATGCAATTGAATAGATATATGAGCTGAAACAATGAAAAAAAAAAAATCAGACTTTGCAAGCTACAAATTTATTAAAAAAATGATAGATAAAAGCACAAAGAGTTTTATACTTACTTGGTGGACAAAATAGAAGATCAAACCCTTGGTCAAGCTCTTGGAAGCAAAACTATTACCTCCTCTACTTGCAAAATGAAAACTTCAGCCGACTGCAACATAAAATGAAAACCAAAGAATGGTTAAAACAATTTAAATGTGTTGAGTTATATGCATTTTAGGGTTTTTGGAGTGGGGCCCACTAGCCGACCAAAAAAGACACAACAGATGTTTTTTTTTTAATGATTTGAGCTTGCAAAAAAGGGGGACGGCCGGTTGTACTCGGTACGGTCGGGGGACGGCTAGACGTCCCCTGCAAAAAAAGGGAATTTGGGGACGGCTGGGGGATGTCCCATACCCGTCCCCCTGTCCCCGGGACGTCCTCGTCCCCGAAACGGGGGGTTTTAAGCCGGGTACGCGTCCCCGGGGAACATAGGAAAATTGTGAAGAGCTGAAAGTATGTTGTTAATTGTGTTTTTATTAGTTATGAATGTTGGTTTAGGGTATAAGCCAACTTTCTTAAAGGTTGAAAGCTATGTTCCATAGAGTTTAAGAACGGGGAGATTCAAGGTAGGGTTTAGGGTTGGGGTTATTATGGATCAAAATTTGGGGGCAATGGGGGAACAATGGTGCAAATATAATATAGTACTTGAAAAAATAGTCATAATAAAATGTATAAGAATTTCATTCGAAATAAGGCAAGAGCATTGTAACACGGGGATGTGTCCTGCCCTTTTCATTGACGTACCTGGGACAGGGGACCCGCCCTTTTTCATTGACGCACCTGGGACAAGGACAACGTTCATGTGTCCCCAGTGGCGCCACCATTGGGTTGTCATCTCGCCGGAGATGGGGGGACATCCCCACATCCACTTTGGGGACAGGGGACAAGAACAAGTCCCTTGACCCCTCCAAGGGACAGCTTGGTGTGCCCTGTCCAACCAAACAAAATTGAAGTTTGTTTAAAAAATTTAAACATGTTTTAATATTCTGTTGGGCCTATTGAATATCATATCATGTTGCTCAATGTAATCATCTCTATGATGAGATACTCATACTTTTGATATCTATGACTATTATTAGTTAATATTTATATAATAGAAGTTAAAACTCTTTCATTTGCTCTTTCAAGTATATAAAATTTTAATGTTTATTGTTCAATGCTCAATGTTCCACTTTCATGTTCAATGTTCAAGACTCAAGTATTCAAATTTTAGTGAATTAGTATTTACTATTTTTACATCTTAATCTCATAGATTGTTATATATATTTTCATTACTATCATTTCAAGTACTACATGTATAGTATATACTATATAGCATATACAATCCCCTCACCCTTGCCGTCCCCCTGCCATCCCCAAATTGAGGCCCCTTTGTCCCCTCGTCCTTGTGTCCCCAAGGCCGGTGTAACTATGGGAAAGGGCCTATAACACTATGGTAACTTGTGAGCCTTTCATGTGGGAGGTCTTGGGTTTGAGTCTATTGGATCTTAATACATAATATTAATTAATTATAACAAATAATAATAATTAATCTAAGCTTCGGCCCATTACCTATAAAAAAAGAATATCACACAATATTGAAATACATGCCCAATAATTTTGCTATCCAAGAGCTTAGTTCAACTTCAATCTCTTCCAGAAACTGGTGTGGAAACCTAAGGCATTAAAGGGTGATTTTGTGTAGGTGCTCTTTTCTAGAAAACCTTCTATAGCATGGTAAGCAAGCTCTGATCATAAAAATTCAAAATTAGATAGGTTAAAAATAAAAGCCAGTTAGAGCTGTTGAACTTTTAAATTCTAGAATATACGAACATAGTAGAGAAACACTAATTGATAAGTACTCAAATCTGCTTTAAATTAAAATTTTCTTTTATTAACTAGGAAACATAACCTTAGTTATTGGATTCGTGCTAATCTGGGCAGGATCCTTGTTTTACACAGGATCCTTGTTTTACACATTGGATTCATCCAGATTCGCGGCCTGTGAATCCTGTGTAAAACAAGGGTCCTGCCTGGATCAGCATGAATTTGGCACAAAACCTCAAGGATCAACAGGCACGCCAAGGTTTTAAGTAAGTACATATTTAATAGAACTTTTTAAATACTTTTTTTGCTTTCTAACCCTACAATGACCTTTTATTTCACATCCAAATACAGTACACCTCAAATTTGTTCTCTATTTCACTCTTTCATTGTGTGTGTATATATGTATATATCAAGGTCACCGGGAGACGGGGAGACTTTGAGGTCTCCGGTACTGGTACTGGTACCGGTACGACAATTTTTCAAATAGGAGACGGGGGTACTTGGAGACGGCAAATTTTTTTTAAAATTTTTTTTTTTAATAGTTTAAAGAGTCTAATACTAAAAGTAAATAAAAAATTTGAAAATAGTAATACTGTAAGACTAAAGTAAATAATAATAGTAATGTCACATTGAAAATTAAAATAGACTCATAGAGTCAAAGATTTCAAAACTCACATGATCACAATATTGTATCTCATAGACATATTTGTTTTTCGAATATTGCATATGATCACCATCATATCAGATTGATAATTGCTGAGATTATCATTACATATTCAAATTTTAAATTCAAAAAAGTATAGTTTGATGCTGAATTGCTGATATGCAAACAAAAATGAACACTTTGTACAATAAACAAAAAACAGAAATATATCTAGTATTAGTGTGTTGATGGTACTATCATCTACTCCACAAGGTTGTGATCATCCATCTCAAGGTCTTCAGCTATCATACTCTCCAAAAATATTTTAAATGATTTAATCGTTTAAATTGTTGAATAAAAATAATTTTTTAAAAGTGTTTCTAATGTTTTTAAAGTTATTAATTTATTAAATAAAATATTTTAAATGATTTAATCATTTAAATTGTCAGTGGTCTTAATTTTTGTATTAAAAACATTAAAATGAGGGCTAAAATATATAAAATTATTTAATATTATATTTTACATTTATATTTTACCAGGAGACTTCGGGGAGACTTCACTTTTTGGATTAGGAGACGGGGAGACTTCAGAAAACTTCGTCATGAAGTCTCCAACCTTTTTTGAGGTCTCCGGAGACGCAAAAAGTCTCCGAGACGCGAAAGGTCTCCGAGACGTGACCTTTAGGGGGGAGACGGGTCTCCCGGTAACCATGGTATATATTCATGAATTCTAATTGGGAAAAAATAAATCGCAAATCCACAGATTCGATTCACGTGCCCGAATTGGATCATATGCCAAATTGGTTACTAAGATCATAACTTATAGTGCATTGCAGCACACTTTTTTTAATTAAAAAAGAAAAACCTACTCTAGGCCTTCTTTTATCGCTGCAAAAGGGACCCAAAAATTGTATTGATCTAAAAATGATTCCATAGACATTTGTTTCTAATTTTATTCTAGGAATCTGCGCCTTTTAATAGACAAAGTTAAACGTGAGAAAAATTAAACTGCTAAATAGAGAACTGTTATTCTAAAATTGAAAAACAAACTACAGAAAAGCAGTTTGCTAAATCTGGATAGCCATGAATAGAACTACCAAGAATGGAGCTTCTGTTCCTGTGAGACTGTATGTGTTGCTGAAATGTGCCTAGGATCCACGTGTACCATGCTAGAGAATCCTTTTTGAAGTATCATAGTATAACACTTCTTACTGAGAAATTTGCTTGCCAACCCGAGTCTCTTCATAAACATCTCAAACTTCTCTTTAGCTGGAGGCTTTATGAGAGTTTGTGCAACCTTTTCATTTGTTTGAACATATTTTAGAGTAACTACTCCCTTTTGAACTGTCTTTGAGAAAGTGATGTTTGATGTCAATGCACCTATTGTGGTTTTGAAACACTGGATTCTCAGAGAGTGATTGTCAGAGTAAATGATAGTGGACTCCACTGTCTCACTTTCCAATTCTACTGTCAACTTCTGGCTGCCATTTACCCCGGCTTTGTTAGACTGATGGCAGTGAAGGTTGTTTCTTGCTGAACCAGGATATTATTCCTCACACAAACTGAAGCAACATCTTTATGTACTCTTCTTGTCTCTTGCATCTCCTGCTCAGCCATAATCCACGAATCCATGTAGCATCATCTCACCATCCCCTGCATATCTTAGACCAAATTGTATTAGCCCTTTTAAGCTATGTTCCCCCAAGTTTCTAGTACGGGGACGGCGGGACAGGTTTTAGGGACGGCAAATTTTTTTGGCCATTTTCGGGACCGGGGGGGGGGGGGGGGGATGGCTATATATATAGGGAAGTTTTAAAATATACATTAAAATTCGCAAATATACATGTCATTCAAATGAAACTAAGCACAAAGCATGTCATTTAAACACTATAGAACCATAACATACAACATTTGAATGCCATTTAGGAAATAATATCCGATTTCAGTACTCAATTGTCAAAATGCATATCAATATCAGTGAACAATATCATAATGATAAACATGATAAATCTGAAAATCTAAAGCTAAATATACCTAAAGCTATACGCCCAAAGGCTAGAGGGCTGCCATAAAGTAATAAGTATCAATGTATCATAAGCATGTTGACGTTCAACATAAAAAACATAACATAGTAAAATGAAGCAGACTGCTGCTCATATTTTGCCTCTACCGGATTTGGAGGGGTGGGGCCCACCTCGGCTACCTAGTAAGGAACCTTCAAATTATTTTTTAATATTCATTTTTTTATTTTTTTGCATTAAATTTTTTTTTTTTTAAAATTGAGGACGGCTGGCTGTACCCGGTACGGTTGGGGGATGTCTAGGCGTCCCCTTTCCGTACTGGGGATGGCCAGCCGTCCCCCTTTTTTTCCTCAGCCATCCCCAAGTTTCGGGGTCGTCCCCTGGTAATTTTCCCTTTTTGGGGATGGCTGGGGGACGTCCCATACCCGTCCCTGGGACGTCCCTGTTTCCGAAACTCTTAGTTTTAGGCCAGGTACGCATCCCCGGGGAACATAGCTTTTAAGTATCAAACCACATGCTTTTATAGCAACCAGATTAGGGAATTCAATGAAAAACAACTCAATCAAGAAGCCCACAAATCACAACACACACAATATGGAAGCAACTCTGTCCAACACAGTAATTTTGATAAGTAGGAGACAATTTCCACAGCAAGTCAAATTGTGACATTGCTATCAAGATTTTAACTGTGTGATATTTCGACAGTAATTTTATTAATTTCATGCAGGTCGATACAAAACTTATTACAAAATTACACGGCATTGTATAAGGTGCAAATACTTACTATATAGCCTACCTCTTGTCAACACTGTGGGAATAACAGATTGATTACTTATTTGTTCCTCTGTTCTTTCTACAATAGGCAAATGAAACTATTGATTCATCCAAGGAGTTCTACTTCACTCTTCGAGTCTCTCTCTCACATTATCCAACTGATATCTACCTATGAAAACACCTACTATCAAAAGAACAGAATTCTTTATTTGTCTCAAGTGTAATTTTGGGGTCATCTAAGTAGGCATTTTCGGTTTCAAGATAGAGAACTGTAATTTGTTAGCTCATGGCCCAGGAGAAAGCTTGGTATTTCTTGTAGATATTGTAACCAGCATGCAAATAATACATATGCAGTCCTCAAAAAATAGGATGTCCATCCAGAAACCAAATGAATAGGAAAAGGATGCCGAATACTCATGCAGCATATATCAATTGGGCAGCCATTCTTTAACATTCTTACAGTGGAGATCACACTGAATAGGATTTTAGTGTATTTTCCCTTGCCATTGAAGGTCTTAACATGTGTTACATGGCTGGAAGTGGACTTATTTCAAAGTTTTAACATGAATATATTCTTTGACACTATATTTTGAAGGAGACTGTTGAGATATCCTCAACTCCCTGCCAATTTTTTAGCTTTCCCCAGCCCTTGGATTGCAACTTTTTCAGCTTCTCCTCAAGACTTAATGCAACTTCAAAACTAACTTTTACTGCAAGAAGGTTGTCTTACTAAATGTTGTAGTACATGATGAAAGCTGCAGGCCAGAAATATACTGACTAATTCTAGTAACTTGCAAGACCAATCAATGAGTTGTCATAAGATGTTGTAGTGATGCTTAAATTCTCTTCTAATTGAATAATGGCTATCTCTTAAGAATGGAGAAATAATTTTTTGTTTGCACAAACAATGAATTGAGTGATGCAGGTGCACTGTAGGTTCTAATTAGAGTGAAATTGATATTCTATCTAAATTAGAATGAAATTGATATTCTATCTAAACACAAAACCAAGGTACAACTCTAATAAAGTATAGCTTACTTTTTTCCAAGGTAGAAAATAACCTTAATAGAAACTAAGAAAAATTAATTTCAACAGAAGTTGTCAATCTATGCTTAATGGTAGCTGAAAATAGGTTGTCTTTAAAACTCTAAGGGAAGAACACACCTTGTACATACATATAGTTCGGCCATCTTGGGACTATTGTAGAAACACGCAACTAATCTATCACATTGGTGTACTTCAGCTTATTTTTGTTACTCTCCTTTGAGTTTATTCAGCTTGTAGTAATGATTAATGTGTATTATAGACCCATTAACTTCTTATGATTGGTTGAGGACATTTGGATGAAAACGCTACCCTGTTGACATTTACTATGAATTGCAATAAGCTGAGAAACCATTAGCTCTTGACAGTATTAACTAGGATTATTTTTAATATTCTTTTTACATGGTTGATATTTTTAAGGGTTTATATAAAAGCTTATCTCCAATTTTAAAATAAAAAATGAAAAAAATGGCTAATTTCTTTTCTCACTCAGCAAAAGCTTTCTCAAATTGCAACTGTTATTTTTCATTTATTTTGCAATGTATTTTAATTTGTTGCCTTTGCAGTAGAAATGAATTCTTTTCTAGAGATTTCAAATATCCATAATCATTAATATTAAGAGTAGATGGTTCCTGGTTATGACTGCATTAAAAAGGTATCAACATTTTGGGATGAGCTACCTGACCCATTTCTGGGAAATTGTACTTTTTTTATGGCCTGAAATTTATTTTTAATTTTTTGGTATTTGAAGAAAAAGATTGTCTGGTTTCACTATTTTTAAACTGTCACATTTTAAGGAGCATCAAAGGATGTAGTATTTTTCTTTGAATTTTTAGATGAAAAACTTTTTACTAAGTGATTATAAAAATTATTTTTTGTGTTATTTGTAGGTAGTACAATTAAACAACATGGATGCTGGACACAGTTGGGATGTCTGGAAGAGTCTTGGAAATCATAACAATATCTGGACAAGTCTTGGAAACCACAACAACATTTTCTACATTAGGCTTGGAAAGTTTGTCAGGCTATTTATTGTAGATCCCGTTCTTGGTCGACAAGTTCTCACTGGTAATGCAGATTGTTATGAAAAGCCGTCATTCATTCGTTCATTATCTATTCTAGGGGATGGAATATTTTCATCATCTGGAAAAGATTGGTATCACCAACGTAAAATATTTGAACCTCATTTCTCATCCAAGAAAATTAAGGTGTGCTTCCTATTCTTGGTGCCTCTTATTTTTTCACCATTGTGCAATGTTTTGATGACTTCCTTTTGAAATTGCAAGTGCTTTGTATTCCATGGTGTTTCAGGATGGGGATGGTAGATATCAAGGGATGGGTTTCGATAATAGAGAGAGAGAGAGAGAGAGAGAGAGAGAGAGAGAGAGAGAGAGATGTATAACAGTAGCAGTATGATATGACAGCATTATAACAGTAGCAACAAATTCAAATTCAAATATATCATGAGCTGTAAGAGAATAGCTGTTAGCAGAAGTATGACAGCAATAAATAACACTAATAGCAATAAATCCTTGATTTCATTGTTCAGACTTTAAACTCAGGCTTAAGCATCTAAATATAACTATGTCTTGTTTGGTGTATCAATATCAAAAGAGCTGTTTGTGCCACTCTAGCTAAAGTTGTGGTTCATCCAATGGAATCTTGACCAATCTTGGTTGCACCTCCTCCTTGTCAACCTACATAACATCTTTAAGATTAACATCTCAACATGTGCTTGAAGTTTTTCAATTCTTGGTAGTCTACTAATCCCAAAGTCTCTAGGCACTATGAATTACAAATAGTATATTTTCCCAATTAGAGGTTAGCTTGTTCCTTTGATCTAGTGGATGAAGTCATAGGTGGACCAATTCCTCTCTGTAGTAGATGAACTAACAAATTTGTGAGAGTAGACAAATGGCAAGTTGCTTCAACTCTGTTGTGCCCTTCCCATAAAATTTCCACTATTCAATGGTTTTTTTCGTGCAACAATGGTTCTATTAGTTCTACCCTCTATATGTTGAATGGAGGACCTCAAGGACTAGAAAACTAGAGCTATTACTGCCGGAGTATGGTTTCCTCCTCAATGCTATAAATCTGACAAAGGGCCTTCATAAACCCCTCCATTACCTCACTGCCTTTTGAAGGAAGAATTTAGTCAAATCTTGGTCCATACAACTTGGGATCAAGAGCATAGGCAACCATATGAAGAGGGGTGTTTATTTTGTTCCAACTCTTTGTGACAATAGGCCATCGGCTCCTCATAGAATTGTATTCCAAGATCCTTTACAAATTGCTTACCTCATTTGATTAAGTACACAATCTTGAAAGTTTCATTAATCTCTCCAGAGCTATTTAAAATGTCTACTTTCACCTAATAAATGGTGTACAAATCTACCATAGCTTTTTTGATAATCTTTTTGCAAACATAAATAATTCTTGTTGCCCTCCAAAATTTAAACCCTTTTATTGTTTAAGATAGTAGTGTTGATGTGAGTTATGTTCCACTACAACATACAAAATCAAAGACTTAATATTCCAAGATGAAATACCAAAATTTCAACTCTCAATAAGGTCACTTCTAATGCAAAGCTTGCAAAGCAAGATCATAAATGATTTTGAGGTCATTCCATCATGGATAGTCGCTCAATGAAATGATGCGATTTGCTGGTAATCACATAGGGGACTTACGCTGTTTCTCAAGACTTACCAATTTGCTTATGAAGATTTGGCTTGACAATGTGCAATGAAAACATATTTTCTGGTTTTCAACTCTTGAACTTATCTTGAACTAAACTTAGCTTCTACTTCTACTTCTAACTATGAATGTAAGCAATAATGGATGACTTGGACTCTACTAAATGCAATCTCACCAACGGCTCCACCCACCTATTGCAAGCTTCTATGGTATGCTTAATTTAATTTTCAAACTAGTTCTTCCCCATCAATCCCATCAAATATATGCAAATTGAAAATTAGATATCAATTGAAGTTAGAGTACTTTGATATGACTAGCTCACCGCACAAGGCACTCCCTACAACCAACAAGAGGCTAATGGACTAGTTTAAACCAATTCAAGCAAGTAAACATCTACAATTTCTTCCATTCAACTAATCTATTTGAAGCATATTCTATTCTGCCTTAACAACTTCAAATGGAATAGTTCAAACTTGATCGCTACAAATCCCATGCAAGACACATCAATGATAAGAAAAGCAAATTTAGCATTATCTTAGCAATTCTCCAACATCTCCCTTTAGAAATGAGAGGAGCGGACCTTATATAGGGAGCTCAAGCACAATGAACAGCCAAGATTTGATTAGAATCAATGGCCCAAATTGAATCCTACAAACTCTAATTAGGGTTTCCACCCCATTGGCCAATGAGATTCAAGCATCCCAAAATGTGCAAATAGCAAAATTTCATAAAAGTGACAACCAAATGGGCACCAAAATGTAGGTCAATCAGATTTAAGAATCTAAACAACCAATGAGAAAATAGCTTGCCACTTAGGCTTACATCAAATTATCATCTAAAATAATATTTCCTTTGCCTTCCTCTTTCTTTTCCAATTTGATGAACCTGAACACCATATCATTGAGTGCATTCATTGGAGGCATGGGTATGTTTCAAATTCTCCAATTTGCCAAGTTCATTTCAGTTTGAGCTGTAGTAATTGTTATCTCCCGCTTAGCTGCATTAACTGTGATTGATGTCATGAGAGTCTTAAGAGGTGAATGTTATGTTGATGCATGTTTTATGACCCACCAAACTGTACGACAAAATATTGAAATATCTTATCCTCTCTTGAATAAAGTCTCGTGTATGCTAAGATGGTTAGAAGATCATATGATGACTTCAAGGCTCCTTCGACATTAGGCCTTGATTGTGGATAAGCTTGGTGGTTGATGTGACTCGTTGATGATCACAAGGGGCCTTACGTGTATTCGCCTAGATTCATTTCAAGCCATACTAGATGTGGGAGCTATCTAAAGGTTTTGCAATTGAGTACCTTTTGGGTTTTCACAAAATATGCAGAAATGAAATTGGATAGGGTTTAGGAATTCTATTTTAATCCTAAGGGTGGTGATGACAACAAATGGTATTTCAGTGGACAAATTCCTCAATTTACCAAGTCCGCTTCACCAAGTTATACTACAACTACACGTGAACTAGTGCAGCCTTCAAGGGTTATGTGAAAGATTTTCATACCACCACATACACCATCATAAAGAACATGTATACGAATGATAGAAGTTAAAACATATTCATGAAAGGGGTTCAGACTAACTTTGCAAAACGATTTAAAATCACTAAAAGGTCAAAAGTATGAATCAAAGGAATTAATCAATACATTGCCATCTTGTCCATTGCAATCACAACACTTAAACTAAACTAAACTTAATCTAAATGAGGGAATTTGAGAGAACAAGCAAGCACCAAGCTTAAATGAAACTTTTTTATCTTAGTAGCTCATAGCAAAAATCTCAAAAAATCCTCCCTTACAAATGACAAGTGAGGCCTTTATATAGGTCCTCGATTACAACAGATGGCCTGGATGATGACAATAACCAATGGCCCAAATTGTGCCACATCATCCCTAATTAGGGTTAGGGCCAAGAAAAAGATTCTACATTAATGTAATAAGGATCCACTACTATAGTGGGAAATAAATGCCCACTATACATGCTCCTTCGAGAAGGGAGTGGGGTGCAATAAATGACCACTAAGAACATCCACTATGCATTAAATTCATCTATCCTTGATTTCCTTTCCTGAAGGCATGAAATCGATCCAGCATTGTCTCCAATTCTTCTATGCTAATGCTTGGTCTCGATTCCTGCTTGAATTCCAGAACTGCAACTGCTCTTTCTGCCTTTTCTAAACTTTCCTCCCAATTTGGTAGCAAGTCCTGAGTGGTGGCATGGTATTCGAGAACATAGAGAAGTTCTCAAAATCATCTCTTTTGAAAACATTTAGCTGAAAGAACTCCTCCAACTTGACTTCCAAATTATCTATTATCATTTCATCTTCTACCAATCTCTGTGACAACAAGGACGTGACTGTATTGGACACCCCTTGCTTGATGTTGTCAACAACCTTCTTCCATCAAGTGGATTCTTTGGTGGAGCTCTCAAACATTTCTTTAGCTATGATCACTCCATTGTACCATTGAAGGAAATCATAGACATCACCTTCGTTGATAACTCCACCATTGATCAATGCCTACTTTGGGGTCTCCATCAAATTTTGAATATTTGAAATCATTTCATCTTGGTAAATATGCTCATTTTCCTACGATTCCTCCATGCACTGGATCTTGGAGAGTACACTAATGCCCTACTATCTACTTGAACCGATTCTTTTGCATGTTTGAAGGCTTCTTCCTGAATTCTTTCAAACCAAACATTCACACCTTAAGCACTTTTCTTGATCCTATCAATATCATCTACTGTTTCAGCTGATACACTTGTCAGAGGGACAAATGATGGACCTTCCTCGCTTACTAGATGAGACAAGTTGTTAATGTATTGATAGAAGGCTTTGATTTCACTTTTTAGTTTCTGGTATCCTTCTTCCAGCTTCTTAATCCCCTCTTTCAAAGCCTGAGTAGAGTCATCAAATTATTCTATGATTTGATTGCAGGAGGCACGACCAAGATTGATTTCCATGACATGGTACTCATCTAGAGCGATCTGATCCTTACCCTTGTCAACTATAGGATTTGCAATCTACTGTTTCAGCTGATACACTTGTCAGAGGGACAAATGATGGACCTTCCTCGCTTACTAGATGAGACAAGTTGTTAATGTATTGATAGAAGGCTTTGATATCTCTTTTTTGTTTCTGGTATCCTTCTTCCAGCTTCTTAATCCCCTCTTTCAAAGCCTGAGTAGAGTCATCAAATTATTCTATGATTTGATTGCAGGAGGCACGACCAAGATTGATTTCCATGACATGGTACTCATCTAGAGCGATCTGATCCTTACCCTTGTCAACTATAGGATTTGCAATTTGCAAAATCCTGGACCCCAATTCTCCTTTGATAACCTTAGTGAATCTTTTTGCTTTCCCTTGTTATTCGGATTGGTTTGCTCAATCCAAAAAAAAATTGCAATTCAACTACTGGATCAACCTCCTTTTGTTGACTCTTCTGAATACGTTGCTTTAACCATTCTAGAATGGGTATACTCTGGTCTTCCGAGATCTCCAATTGTTCTTTCCTTTGGATCGCTTGAATGTTGGTCTCCTCTTCACCACCTGGACTATCCACTGTCACTTTAGAAGCTACAACTTCAATAGTTGGAATTTGTATCATTGTTGCAAGAGCTTCTTCCTCTTCTGGACTAGCGTCGGCCTCCGTTATTTCTCGCTCTAAGATTGCAATGAGACTTTCCTCTGTAGCTCCATCTTGATCTCTTCCTTTTCCTTGCACAACTTTTCATAGGCATTTATACTAAGTCTATCATGTATTAGCCTGGCCAAATTATCTTCTTTGTCAAATCTCCTTATGTGTGTCTCTATTTCCTACCTTTCAAATGTTTCTGTCTCTTGAACACTGGGAGTGTGACTCGGAGAAGAGGGAACATTTCTAGATGTTTTCTTCTTTTGTTGAGAATCCTCAATAACAACCATCTCATCATCATTTTTATTTTGTCGGGGAAGCATTCCTTCTACCTCAAAAGCACTTAATGGAGAATACCCTGAAGAAACTCTGGTTGGTGTTGTCTTTCGACTCAGAAGAAATTGCTTGATGTACTTACTTTCCCTTAGATGGCATAGTCCTTCCTTGCTTTGATGTTGCAATTCCTTTGGATGGAGGAGCAGTCTGATTCTATCTCTTTGATTGTAGCTCCTCAACCTTGATTCCTTTCTCTTTTGCATTCCTGCTAGGTGGAGCCTTTGTACTATTCTTCCTTTTCTTACTAGCTTCATCCTGTTGCCCACTTAATGCTGGAGGCTGATTAGATTCTTCTTCTTCTTCTTCTTTGATCTTTTCAGCCTTCATCTTATCAAATGTCAAGGGTATTCTTTTTCTCACTAAATCAGTCACCTTTTCATCCAATCATTATCGACTGAAGTGGGAAACTGGAATCACCAAAGCCTCAAGGTTGACATCCTTGCCATCACTCCAATCAATTAGCTCCAACTCATGATTTATAGTGGTGTCAAAGTCTTTGTTAATAATGTTATCATCCTTCTCTAACTGATCAAGAATTGAATTTCTCTCCATTTGTACTTTTTGAACATATCCACTGTCATACTTGAGAATGACCTCTTTTGGGTCTCCAAATCATCCTTTGCATTATCCTTATAGTCTTCTATGTGTGGAATGTGAATGTAGATCTCCCCATATGCTTTCTTGATCTTCCTCTTAGGATCAAAGCTTTCTCTTGACTGTTAGAGTCCTATCCCATTGTACACAAATTTCCCATCCCCTGCCTATGATGGATAAGTTCTGCTCTCTAAATTGAAGTTGAATTTAATCCCTGGGTTGTACTTGTTCTTTTGAATTTTGTCATAGGCAAGTAGTTGCCTCACTACCTCCACAATGACCATCTTGTTTGTAGGATACCTTGGAAGTTTCCTTGGACAAATTGTACTTCCAAGTATTTGAATTTAGCTGAACTTTGAATACTGGATGTGCCATGATTCATATTCTTCAATTGATTTCTCAGCCCCATTGGAAAGCCTCACATATGGAGCCCCTTGCAATTGTCTCACAATCTTCATGGAAAATACATCATTGAATATTTTGAAGTTCTTGTGATTTTGAAGGTGCAGATGTGGGTAGCATTTGTGCACTAAATACTCTTCTTTAGATGTACCACACCTTCCCAAACTTGCCAATCCTTGAAATTTGAATACTCTAGCCAGCATATAGACAAGATGAGATGTCATGTAGGATGCATTTGTGTTCTTCATCATCTTTAGTTAGTGATTAATATTGTCACTAATAATCTTTGCCCATGCAAACAACACCTCTTTTGAAGAGATCTTGTCTATGAAGTAGTACATCTAAGTTTTGAAAGTGCCTGCTTGTGGTTCTCCCATCACTTGATTGAGCATCACAATAAGATCACCAATTTCTGGTTTGAAGTTCAATATAGTCAGCTTGGTTAACTGAAAGATTTTGGAGTAATGACTCTATGACTCAACCATCCACTCATCATTCATTCTCTCCGCACATGCATCCACTTGATCTTCATTTGTGTTAAGGCTTTCTCTTTGGTGATGTAGGTTCCTTCCTTGTTAGATGGAATGTTGAAAGCCATGGCGACAGCCTTCTCTAATAGAAAAGTTGCAATCTTCTTCACCTCTTTCCCATACTCCATTGCTTTCATTTGAGGGTTGTAATTCTTTGCACATTCACAAACCAATTTGATGCACTGCATGGTAGAAGGGAAGGCAGTTTTGAACTATCCTATTCTTCATCATCATCTTGGCCATCCTAGAAGTTAGATCTCTAGACATCCTTTGGATCATTTGAAACATGTTGATGGACCTGATGGAGCCCTAATCTTTTGCAAGAATTAGGGCCTCCATTTAGAAAACAAGTTGAGTGGACCAATTTTACCAATACACTTTTCAAAGGATGCTCTATTTGTCTATCCACATTTACAGATGTTGATTTTAGCAATGCAATATTGGGAACATTACCCTATCTCGATAGAGTTGAGTTTGGGAGATACAATAAGCTAGGAAAAAGATTATATCTAAATTTAGTTCATGTCCAAATCATTCTCTCTCGACTGAAGCCTTCCGTTATCAGCAGTGGAACTGAAGATTGGTTAAATCCTTCTGTCTTCATACTTTGTATCAGAAGATGTGCTACTCTGTGCAACCTAAGAGTTTGTATCCTCGGATCAAAATTTTTAGTACCATTAGTATCTGGGGAGAATTTGTTGAATATCTTGTTAGACATTGCCAATGGATTGCCCAAAGTAGATATCCATAATCTAGTGAATTCTGGTCTGAGGATTCCGCTGAATTTGGATAACGTGCCCCCATTGATAAAGCAGGTTATTTCTTCAATTCTGTTTATGGAATCCTGCTGGGATTTGTATCAAATAGCAGGACATGATATAGAAACTATTGATATCGATGAAAGTTTCGGTGCTAAGAACCTATCATAGCAGTTGGGAAGTTCAGATGACTTCTTTGCAAATTGTGGAGACCTTTTAAGAGCAAGGAACACTCTGAATGTTGGAGGTAATTGAACATGTAAATTGTATCTGAGATACTGTCTCCAAGATAATACGATTGTGGAAACCTAGATACTCATTCGGAAGTCTGGTGGCGTCATCTTCTCATCAAGTTGGATGATATCTTCAGTCCTGTATTAGCGAGAATCTCTCAACTGATGCTCCGTATGGCAAGATGTTTATATCTACTGGGTTTGATGTTGTGATGTCTGGTTTTGAAGACAAAATGAGAATATCAATGCATCAAAGAAATATACATTCCCGATGCCAAAGACGGAAGCAAAATTAACTCGTGCTCGATGAAGTATCAGAAGGTTAGTGACATAACAGAAGACAAAGGGAGTAAGTGTGTGAATACAATGCTGAATATGAGAATGGCACATGGCTTCATATGGAAGCATTGTGGACTGCAGATAGTTCCTTTCAAAGAAGTGAATAGAAGCAGCAGCATAAGGTTATACGTCAACAATAGTACGAAGACCATGTGCCGTCATAGATTATTGAGCAAATACAGTGTTGTGGGTCCCAATATTCCTAAACTCTTTGTGATTATGGAAGTGATGTGAAACGTAACTATCCTCCTCAAATATAAACAAAGTCTTCAGCAAAATACAATTATAAACAGGTAGAGTACATTAGGAAGTGCGCATATGAACTGCAGAATCAAATTTGAAATGCTATGCAAACAAATGCGGTGAATAAAAAGGAAGGTCTGCAGTCAAACAAAAATAATATGAGAATTAATAATAAGAAGCAACTATGACCAAGAAAAGTTTATTAAAATAAAAATAATAAATTATATCTTAAAAGGAGACATGTCGTTTCATTTCAAAAGACATGTTGTAAGGGATAGAATATATATATATATATATATATATATACATTTTTGAATAACAAGAGACATTCGACAAGAAAAAAGTATTTTACATCCACTTGTAAGGAGGAATAAGGAGCGAAAATATGGCTTTGTAATATAAAATTCAAATATAATATTTTAATGATAAATAAAAAGCCTTTTGTTTATATTTAAGGCACAGAGAATCAAATTGCATTTGGATTTGTCCTTTATAATCATTTTAAAATTCTGTAAACAATTTAAATGTTAGATAAGTGGACATGGTCATTTAGCATCATAAATGTGATCATCATAGATATAGTGAAATATCAAATTGTTTTTGTATTTGTGTCCAGTTTGTCTCCCTACCATAGGAGTTAAAGTTCAATCTAGACTAATTTAAGATTGCATATATATTTTTGATCTATCGCATCTTGATCATTAAATTATTGTTAGTATAAATGCATAGAACTTTATAAAGTTGTATGTAATAATCCTTGTTGTAGTTGAGATTCTTGCCTAAATAAGCAATGGCACTGATCCTTTGAATCATTGAAGTAATATTGGATTTATATTTGAAGTTAGAAAATCTATATCTTCCTTCTTACAAGCATCGAATCCATTATTGACAAATATTATATAAAACATTCATTCAATCCAAACATTCAACATTCAACTCTATTCTGATCGAGTTTGAGGATTTAGCCAACCAAAGAACTCACCAAGCTTAAATTTGCTATAGAAAAGTCTCGAACCAAGAAGTCAACATTTGAGGTGAAGGTTTACTCGCCTAGGCGTAGCAAAGCCTAAAGTATAGGGGAATCAAGGTGATTCTCATTCATTGGCCATAATTGATTAGGGAATCCTGTTGGAGAATTAGCAAGCTCTTGGATTTCCAATCTGTGGTTTTGGGAACCAACATATTGGCGACTCTGCTAGTGAGAATTTCTCACAATATACATTGTGAAGCTACCTAGAATTTCAGATTTCGTAGATCAGAGTCAGAAAGAAGTTATATTAATTTGATTGGAAGCATACTCTACAGGAAGCGAGAACCCAAAAGAATAACAATATCAATACATTCGTCAAAAGAGGTGGTGACTTTATTCAATAGAGATTTTAGTTGGTAGCTCTACTAAGTGAGGAGACTCGAAAGAAAATGATTTGATAAAGAAGAAATCGTCTACCATGGAAAATATGTATTATGATCAGGAAGAGGATTTGTGTTACCCCATGGAGGAAGCACACATACCCCTTTCATGCATTTTTCAACTTGGGAAGATACGAAGGTGAATCGGCGGTACAATTCTTCATGAGGATGTTTATTGCCTATTAAGAAATACCTTTAGAATGCAGACCTCCATCCTCTGATCTTTTCAACAGAATGCAAGAACTAGGTCTCTTACATGATCATCAGTTTCTTATCTTTCTCAAACGTATGGATGATGAACTGACTGCAGAAGAGAGCAAATGTAAGACTGAAGATGCATATGAGTAACGCGATGTTTCAGATTCAAATATAGAAGTAATTTTGTAGCAAGCTGAAGAAGAACCCATCCATGGAGAGTCTTGCATGACAAGTACTAGTGAATGTCAAAATGAGGAAGAGGCTTGTCTCAGCATGGAAGAAATTACAGACTTGTTGGACATGGAATATCAGAAACATGTGGAGAAAAGTCGATGGATCAGCACATATTTAGGGGATATATGAAGGAGATGATGATTCCCAGGAATCAAATAGTGAAGATGAAACAAAACTGCATACAGCATATGAACAAGAGGAAGTTTTAGGATATATTGCTGATAAAGATATCTGTCTTGCTGGTCAAGCAGATGATGATTCTCTCAAGGATGAATTTAGTACACTATTTGATGATATTATATGTAGTGATGATCCAGATGAAAGCTCTTATGAAGGTATGCCTGAATTCTCTATGATCCTAAATCCATTGTTTGAAGAGGAAGCAGATAAAGATATGTCTGAGTTCTCCGTGTTCTTGAATCCATTGTTTGAAGAGGATTGTTCACACAATCAAATTCATTAGCATCATGATGAAGATAGCAGTCCTAATTCTAAAGTTGATGAAATTCATGGTATGCATTCAGAAGGTGAGACATTTTTGAGTTTATCCTATGAGCAAGAAATACATAAAACATGGAAGATGAGATGGAATCAGCCAGGGATGGTGATGAGAATATGTTGAAGATGAGTTCTGAAAATCTCCCAATTGTTTTGACCGATCAGATTCTTGATAAAGAGGAAGAAAAATTTCCTAAACATGAGCTATCTTCAAAATATTTTTGGCAGGAGAAACAACACCCGGAATATGTAGATGAAGCAAATGGTGTATAGAGGGACAATCAAACAAAAAAGACTTGTTCTAGTGCTTCTGTGATTAATCACATGCATGACCGTCAAGATCTTCCATTTAGCAAAAATCACAATACGCTTGATGATTTCTCAAAAGTAAAACATAAGTCAGATACCAAACAATGTATTAATGAAGTGGATCCAATGTGTACTATCCATAAGAATGGTGCATCTACTACTAGTTCAAAATATGGGCAGCAGACTGAGGAGGTAAAGGAAAGGCACATGCCATGTAATGATCATTTTCTGAGACTTGCTAATGGATCAGATTTTACTAAAGAACAATATGGTACCATAATAAAAAAGAGTAAGAAGTTATTGCTTGATCAGAACTGGGTGTTCAATAGAGGAAAGAATCAATGTTCATTTATTGGGGGGCCTGGGGCCACCCAATTTCACTGTGCATTATGTTAAGCATGGATGCTCAGTCTGCTCCCCCAGAGATAGCAGGGATACTCATTATGTCCACAAGGAACACATGTCCGCAACAAGAGCCACTCATGGAGCCTTAATCTTTTGCCAGAATTAGGGCCTCCATTTAGAAACAAATTATGAGTGGACCGATTTTACCGATGCACTTTTCAGAGGATGCACTATTTGCCTATTTGAATTTACAGATGATGATTTTAGCAATGCAATATTGGGAACATTACTCTACCTCGATAGAGTTGAGTTTGGGAGATACAATAAGCTGGGAAAAAGCTTGCATCCAAATTTAGTTCCTGTCCAAATCATTCTATCTTGACTGAAGCCTTCCATAATCAGTAGTGGAACTGAATATTGGTTAAATCCTTCTGTCTTCATACTTTATATCAGAAGATGTGCAACTCTGCGCAATCTAAGAGTTTGTATTCTTGCATGAAAAGTTTTAGTACCATTAGTATCTGGGGAGAATTTGTTGAATATTTTGTTAGACATTGCCTGTGGATTGCCCAAAGTAGATATCCATGATCTAGTGAATTTTGGTCTGAGGATTCTGCTGAATTTGGATTATGTGTCCCCATTGAACAGGCAGTATATATCTTCAATTATGTTTATGGAATCCTGCTGGGA
This sequence comes from Cupressus sempervirens, assembly GCA_028749045.1. Classification (NCBI taxonomy): domain Eukaryota; kingdom Viridiplantae; phylum Streptophyta; class Pinopsida; order Cupressales; family Cupressaceae; genus Cupressus; species Cupressus sempervirens. The sequence continues at coordinate 339,755,114 of CM053787.1, read as the reverse complement.
TTTGTATTAGATAGCAGGAGATGACATAGAAACTATTGATATCAATGAAAGTTTCAGTGCTAAGAACTTATCCTAGCAGTTGGGAAGTTCAGATGACTTATTTGCAAGTTGTGGAGACCTTTTAAGAGCAGGGAACACTCTGAATGTTGGAGGTAATTGAACATGTAAATTGTAGCTACGATACTGTCTCCAAGATAATATGATTGTGGCAACCTGGATACTTGTTTGAAAGTCTGGTGGCATCGTCTTCTCATCAAGTTGGATGATATCTTCAGTCCGGTATTAGCGAGATTCTCTCAATTGATGATCCATACGGCAAGATGTTCATGTCTACTGGGTTTGATGTCATGGTGTCTGGTTTTGAAGACAAAATGAGAATATCAACGCATCAAAGAAATATAAATTCCCAATGCCAAAGACTGAAGCAAAATTAACTCGTGCTCAATGAAGTATTAGAAGGTTAGTGACATAGCAGAAGCCAAAGGGAGGAAGCGCGTCAATACAATGTTGAATTTGAGAATGGCACACAGTTTCATATGGAAGCATTGTTGACTGTAGATAGTTCCTTCCAAAGCAGTGAATATAAGAAGCAGCGTAGGGTTATACATCAACAATAGTGCGAAGGCCATGTGCAGTCAAAGATTATTGAGCAAATAAAGTGTCATGGGTCCAAATATTCCTAAACTCTTTGTGGTTATGGCAGTGATATGAAACATGACTATCATCCTCAAATATAAACAAAGTCTTCAGGAAAATATGATTAAAAACAGGTAGAGTACATTAGGAAGTGCACATATGAATTGCGGAATCAAATTTGAAATGCTGCGCAAATAAATGCTGTGAATAAAAAGGAAGGTCTGCAGTCAAACAAAAATAATATGAGAATTAATAAGAAGCTATTATGACCAAGAAAAGTTTATTAAAATGAAAATAATAAATTATATGATATTTCTTAAAAGGAGACATGTTGTTTCATTTTAAAAGACATGTTGTAAAGGATAGAATATATATATATGTATGTATGTATGTATACACAATTCTTTTTTGAATAACAACAGACATTCGACAAGAAAAAGTTCTTTACATCCACTTGTAAGGAGGAATAAGGAGCAAAAAAATGGCTTGGTAATATAAAATTCAAATATAATATTTTAGTGATATATAAAAAGCAAGGTCACTGGGAGACGGGGAGACTTAGAGGTTTCCGGTTCTGGTACTGGTACCGGTATAACAATTTTTCAAAAATAGGGGACGTGGGTATTCGGAGACAGCATTTTTTTTTTAATATTTTAAAGAGTCTAATACTAAATACAAAATTTGAAAATAGTAATACTGTAAAACTAAAAGAGTAAAGTAAATAATAATAGTAATGTCACATTAATATAGAGCCAAATATTTCAAAACTCACATGGTTACTACATTGTATCTCATTGGTCTTAATTTTTGCATTATATTTTACATTTATATTTTATTAGGAGACTTCGGGGAGACGTCACTTTTTGGATTAGGAGACTGGGAGACTTTGTCATGAAGTCTCCAAAGACGCGAAAAGTCTCCTAGACGCATCTCAGTCTCCGAGACGCAACTTTTAGGGGGGATACGGGTCTCCCCGTAACCATGATAAAAAGCATTTTGTTTATATTTAAGGCATAGAGAATCGAATTGCATTTGGATTCGTCCTTTATAATCATTTAAAAATTCCGGAAACAATTTATATGTCAGATAAGTGGACATGGTCATTTAGCATCTTAAATGTGATCATCATGGATATGGTGAAATATCAAATTGTTTCCGTATATGCATCCAATTTGTCTCCCTACCATGAGTTAAAGTTCAATTTGGACTAATTTAAGATTGCATATATATTTGATCTATCGCATCTTGATTATTAAATTGTTGACAGTATAAGTGCATAAAACTTTATAAAGTTGTATGTAATAATCCTTATTGTAGTTGACTCTGTTGCCTGAATAAGCAAAGGCCCTGTTATTTTGAATCATTGAAGTATTATTGGATTTATATTTGAAGTAGAAAATCTATATCTTCCTTCATACAAGCATCAAATCCATTATTGACAAATATTATACAAAACATTCATTCAATTCAAACATTCAGCATTCAACTTTTCTTTGATCGAGTTGGAGGATTTTACCAACTGGAGAACTCACCAAGCTTAAATTTGCTATAGAAAAGCCTTGAACCAAGCAGTCAGCATTTGAGGTGAAAGTTTACCCACCTAGGTGTAACAAAGCCTAAAGTGCAGGGAAATTAAGGTGATTCTCGTTCGTTGACCAGAACTGATTGTGGAATCTTGTTGGAGGATTAGCAAGCTCTTGGATTTCCAATCTGTAGTTTTGGGAACCAATAGGACCCAAGGCTAGCATCTCCAATCTTCTTGTTGTTTGTAGTGGAAGTAGAGTTTGTTGCCATGTCTTTGGTGTCCTTCCTCACTTGAGCTTGTCTATCCTCTTTCGAGCTCCCAGCCTTAGCTTCTGACATACTCCTGCCTGCCATAAGAATCTTCAATTAGATTTTGTACTTAAAATTTTGATTAGCGTGCTAAGGATTAGACTTGAAATTAAATTAGCAAGCTAGAGTTATCAGAATTTTGAAATGCTTCCCCTTGAATATTCTAATAAAGATCCTCATTAATTGAGCTTTTAGTTTTCCTTTTATGATGACCTAGTTACTTCTAAAGAGAACTTAAATCTTGAAATGAGTCATCTACGTTGAAGCGAAATTAAATCGATCAATTGACCTCCCTTTATTAATTTTGGAATTATTAGATTCAGATGAGATTTCAAATTAGATTTTATCTTAATTTTAATGAATTTCAATTCATCCTTGTTGCTCAAAGTATATTAAAATCGGATTTTCCTTCTCATATAACATCAACCATTCTAGCCTAAAAGGAAGGAAATGAGACCAGTATGATGAATTCGTAAAAAACTCAAATCTGAAACCAATGAGTTTGCTTTGTGACACCTGCAGATTTCAATAGCTTACCTTCCTCTAATCTGAATTAGAAACTCAAGGAATGTTTTATCTCACTTCCAAAGTTGATATGCCAAACTTGTATCAACCCAGCACTCTTGGAAACAAATCGCTGTCCAACTGAGGAGAAAAATTGCTCCCACTCTATTCCCTGTCTGAGATTGCTGCTTATTTCAAACAGATCTGCTGCTTATAAACATGTAATTCGCTGCTTATTGCAGAGATATTTGTTTTGATTTGGTGAAAAAATGGTTTGAAATGACCTCCCTTTTATAGAGGTTTAAAGATGAAAGGGCATGATCCCTGAGGAGGCCGACCTTGCACTTCTTGGCTAATAAAGCTCATTTATTTAATTGTTTTTTAAACCATATAGGCTGGCCTGTTTGAGGTTTTGGAAATTATTTCAAAACCTGAACTTTCCCTTCAAATTCGCTGCGAACATAGACTTAGGCCAAGCTCTTTAGGGGAGGCAAAATTTTATCATTTGAGAGGATAAAATCCTTTGGGAGGGTGGAATCCACCCTCCCTTGAGGAATCTTCTTTTGTTGTTCACAAATACTCATCATCCATTGTCTTTTGCCATACTTTCATTCAATTGTCTTTCACCAACTTCCCCTCTTATTTAGACTTCCAAGACAAACTTTCAACATGATTATAGCCATGGTGGAAATCGGTGGAGCATGAGGGTTTTGTGTATAAGGTGGGTGGAATCTAAGGATGGATGAGGATCTATTTGCTTAGACTCTCTTTTAGCCTCTTCCTTGTATTCATACTTCTTCATCCTTAGATTGATTCTTGCTTAAAACCCCCTTTCATTCCTTCATACTTAGACATCCATCACCCTCACGAACTCCAAGTTCATCAAGGCGGGAGCTCACCATGTATGAAGATTTTTCTAAGAGCGGGGCAGAAATTAAGGGTTATAGAGGAATAATGATCCTTGGGGGATGGCAGGATCTGCCATCCCTACAGGAATTTTCCTTATACTTTTTGAAACTCCAAACTCAATCTTTATGACATCATCTAGTCTCTTCATCTTTCAAGGAGTAATTTTGGGATCCTTGAGGATTTTATCCTCTTGAAAATTCTCATTGTTGGGAGGAAACATCACCTTGGAGAGGATTTTATCATTTTCCATCTTAGCAATTTTAAATTTCATTTCTCCTCAACTTACCTCCCAACCTCCAGACTTGACCCCCCTTATCTTCTAATTACCTCGGCCTCCTAAGGAAATGTTGAGTCACTTAAATTTATTTTGTCAGAAACCAAGGTGCTAGGAGGACAAAAACCCTAGGTAGGGTGCAGTTTCCCCCTCTACCTGAGGATTCAATCATTTTTACTTTATCAAATTTCACTAACTTCATTATCAAGTAACAAGTTGATCATGAAACATCAAGATCTGGTCCTTCAACTACTGCAGTTGTACCATGTCATCCAAAACTTAATTGGCTAAATTGCTTGGGGCCAGAAATCCTAGCTAGAGGAAGATTTTGTCTAGGGTGGTATTCATGGCCCTTAAAAAAATTTCACATTCATTCCCAACTAGATCCTAGTTTTCTTGATCCATTCTTTCGTTTCCCCTTAAACCTAGTCTCATCACCTTTTAATCTTCATAATGTGTAATTTTCATCCTCCCAAGGTTGAAATTGGAGCCCCTTGAGAATTTTTCATTGCTATCACAACAAGGCAGAAATCCCACACTCGAGGAATTCTTCTCCAATAGGGTGACAATTAGACCATCATGAAGATTTTTCTTTTAATGACACTAGTCTGATCCAACCATGCCTATCTTGGGCCTCAAACTTACTCCCTTCATGCTAAATTGGAGGGGAATCAGAATTGTTTGTCTCCACAATTTGAAGTGTTGCCTCCCCTCTGAGAATTCTCTTCATGTTTAGGGGTGGAATTCATGATGCCTAGAGGATAAAAACCTAGGCAGGGGATTTATTCCACCCCTGCCTGAGGATTTTGTCATCATCTCGAAGCTCAATCCCATCATTAGCATTGAAGGCAACTCAAGCCTCCCGAATGAAAACTTGGTCTCTCCAAGTCGCTCCTAAAGATTATCAGCCCAACTTGACTCCTCTATTTGGATTTCATGCTTTGATTTTTGCTTTCCCTCTAGACTCCTCGACCTCAAAACTATCTCTAACTTAGTCAATAGACTACACCAAACTTGCTCTCAAAATGCAGAGCAACAAGGGCAAAGGCAAAAAGAGGGGTTCCCCATCTGCAATGGGGTGATGGTGTGAAAACCTCACAACAGGTATTAAATCGGAACAAAAGTATTTTTGGGCTTGAAAGGGCTTTTTAAAAGTCTTTGAATAGAGGATGAAAGGCATGCAAAATGCCTTGCGGTGTTTCAATAGAACTTATCTTTGGATTTTCAAAAGAAAGGGAACCTCCAACACCTTATTTAACTTTCATCATGTTTACTTCTTACCTACCCATCTTAGTGTCATTAGTATTCATTTTATGTCTAAGATGTTTCAGAAGTTTGTAGTGTAATCGAATTGTGGTTTTGAAGTTCTTGTGTGAGAGCAAATTGAAATTTTAAAATAAAAAATTGTGAATGGACTCAGGCTAACTGTTATTTATACAAAAAGGTCAAATACTAAAGTGGTTGAATTGTTAAGTCTCAATAACAGAAGTCCCAATAATTCCAGATAAATGACTAGATGATAGCACCTTTTGTGTTCGAAACTGGTGGCAAGGTTTTAAATTGCTGCGGGTATCCTCTAGTAGCAACAATGTATAAGAAAACTTGTAAGCTGAAATGAAAATGACTGCGGAAGAGGTGCATTTTTGTCATTGAGGCAGAATAAGGGGATGGGAGGGTTTTTGGGTTCCCCGTGCCCATTTTGAAACTATTTTTTTTTGTGTGAAAAGGTGTTGTACCTAGCTACTTCACCCAGTGGGTAAATTGCTGCGGGTATCCTCTAGTAGCAACAATGTATAAGAAAACTTGTAAGCTGAAATGAAAATGACTGTGGAAGAGGTGCATTTTTGTCATTGAGGCAGAATAAGGGGATGGGAGGGTTTTTGGTTCCCCCGTGCCCATTTTGAAACTATTTTTTTTTGTGTGAAAAGGTGTTGTACCTAGCTACTTCACCCAGTGGGTTCTTTTTTTGCTTAAGTTAGTTGTAACATGCCAAAAAGTCCTTAATCAGACAACCTCTAGTTTACAAATCAATAGACAGATTTTAAAGTGGGTCCTTTTCACATGCTTAAGTTAGTTGTAACATGCCAAAAAGTCATTAATCAGACAACCTCTAGTTTACAAAACAATAGACAGATTTTAAACTAGGAAAGAGAAATGAAAATTGCATTACAATTATGAACTTCAGAGATCTGCAAATATAGATATATATTTTATTTTCTCTTGGTTGCACCATAACAATGCAACCGCTTAACCATCACACTGTGATGAACCTCCCATAATAGTATGATATTCTCTAAATTGCAATATCAGTGGAACAGCATTATATCTCTTTTGAATGATTCTAAATAAACAAGGGCAGTGTGCACCTCGAGCCATGAAAGTTAAATCAAGAACAAGCTTTCTCGACCAGATTGGAATTGACGCTTGATGTTTAAACTTTTGTATAAAATTTCTTCATGATGGCTTTGGGCTCAGAGATATGCTGATTAATCAATTGCAATTTGGCAAGAACTATAATACTATAGACCCAATGCTTCAAGAAATCAGAGATTAGGTTATAGCAAAATTCCATTTATTTCTATATGTGAACCTAGTTTTGAAGAGGAATACATTAACTTGAGTTTTCTTCCATCAGATGAAGCTGGAACTCCTAAAGGAAGTCACGGTCGAGGCCATGCATGGCTGGGAGCACAATTTACAGCTTCATGACCAAGAAATAGATATTTATCAAAGATTTCTTGAGTTGACATTAAGCATCTTTGGAAAGTTTGCTTTTGGTAGTGATTTAAGAAGCTCTAAGGATGAGATTTTTCTTAGCTTTGGTCGGTACCTTTATAACAGGAGACATGGTATATTTGGACTCGCATCTCCATTGCCTTCCTTTAGGTAATTACTAATTTCTGATTGAACCCATACAATGCTATAGTTTATAGCTAAACGTGTTAAAAGTGTTTTGCTTAATTGTATAAAATCTTATCATTTGTGATATGCAACCCATTTTTACTTAGCAAGGGTTCTTTAATTTTTTCTAAATATTTAAAATACAAAATTTATTTTTCAAAAAAGGTAGTAAAGGGTACTGCCTCAATGTACAAGGTCAAGCACCAAATATATGAAGTATTATTATATTAAAATCAGAACATCAGAGTTTGGGTAATAACAGGAAGAGATGCATATATAAAAGATCATCAGGACAGCCTTTGATATTTTCTGCTAAACAATGTGGTTTAAGACTGGTTGCAAATAGTACATACATTCTGCTGGTCAGCCCAGTCAATAGGCTGTGCTTGCAATGTGGTATCGGGTTATTTGATAAAAAACCCATCTATAAATCTCTTCCAACTGCATCACCGACCTGTCACATCCTTCAAGTGGGTGGGAGTCAAACCCTTATCTTGCAACCTGCCAGTGACAGTTCTTACCATTGTACGGTTTCCTGTTAAGGTGTTTATTGAACAGTATGTGGGAGAATAATAGGTATACAACGTGCAAGAAATGATTTAGTGTATATGTAGTGTATAGATGCTGAAACCATCCATAAATGTTAGCTAAATAAGTGTAATGTTGATACATTCAATGAAAACAAGATGGAACCTGATGGAAACTTGATGGGAAGTGGATGAAGAATAACAAAATCTGATCAAAGTAAAACAGAAAAGTTAATTTTTCAATGGACTGCCTATGATTTTTAATTCCCTTTTGCATAGCTGTTCAAAAGCACATGTCAAATAAGCTTATGATGTAGTGGGAAGTTATAATGTTTTATTAAGATGAAGTTTTGTAGTTTTTAAGTCAATTTCATTGACAATTGTTCTTGAGAGTAGTGGTTTATAAGAACTTATTTCTCAAAAATACGAATGTTTCACTCAGTAGTTAACACTTACTGCATCTAGGAGATACTTTGATGCAGCACCAGAACTTTCTAAAAGGTTATTTGCCAGTGCAACAACTCAAATGGTCTTAAACATAAAATTCCTAAGATCAAGTCCACTTAAACTTGCTACCACATAATTGCATGTGAATATGCATCAGCCTGTGGAAACTTTAAGTACTGTTTTTTATCAACAAAGAAATTTAGGAACACATCATCCTGGTGCATCTTTACACCAAACAGAAAGCTATAGAATTTTTCAAGGTTCTAGCATATCCAGTTCAATTTTGCGCTCACATTTTGTGCAAGTCTGTAGAGACCTGCCAGTATAGTCAATTCCGAAAGTTTTAGGCCTTCTTTTCACTGTATACTTGTTGGGAAATTTCTCTTATATGGAAATTCCTAATCGATATTTCTTTTGCCTAGGCATCAGTCAGACTCTTTTTTTTTCTTTTTTTTCTTTTTCTATCTGCTAGGTTTACGTGGATTTCCAAGACATTTAATGGAACAAAACCCCCTCGTACAATTCTACAGGCGGCGGTCTTATTTACCAACTGCCATCGGCTTCTATTTAATCTGTCTTCTCTTTTTGCTATGCATCAACCTTTATGCTAGGTTGGGTAAATTGCCAAGGCCCATTTAATGGGTTAAAATCCCCTGGTGGACATCTACAAGGTTTTCTATAACAAATGTCATCTGGGACCTAAACATGCAATATAATGCCAGAAAATCTCTGTTTAATTAATTACAGTAACTTCCAATGGTGAGGAAGAGGAAGAAAGATTTGTAGCAAAAAATTAATTTCTATCTTTGCCCAATTATTATCAATAACTCTAATTGCAAGGAAGAGGAAGTTTTAATAGCAAAGAGGTAATGCAATTCATTTTGGAATAGAGTACTGAGGAAGCGCAGCAGCAACCATGCTATTCATTCATGGACAAGGACCACTATTAGTATTCTTGCATGTATGAAATTCGAATTTTTCTGCAAAAGGTGAAGGCAATCAGTATATATATTTGGTTTATGTCTAGTCCTGAAAGCTCGCATAGAGTTTATATATTTAGAATTAATTATTAATTTTAGAAGCTTCTAATTAATAATTGAAATAAATGGACATCCAATAGTTTTATGATGTATCAAATATTAAAAAATTAAATATTCATATTTGTTGTCCATGGGCCTACCTGATTGGTTGAGTTAAAAGGAGGGAGCACTTACTAATGAGAACCAGGTCCAGTATAGAATATTAAGTTATCAACTGTGGTGGTTGTGTACTTACAAGATCTATTATGCAATCTTTACTTTTGTTATCAGAAGTTTTTTCAGCAAAAAATTATTATATTTCTTACCTTGTGAACTAGAAGGAATGGCCGCTTTTTTAATGTACTTGATCAAACTTACATTCGTAAAGTTTTGCAGTTCTAGAGTATAAAGTTGTGGAGTACCGCCTGTTGTGCCCAGAGGATAAAAAACTGACAAGCTCATTATTGCTTGAGACTGTGAGCAGATCAAAAGTTGCTGCTCAGGAGATTGTGGAAGATGAAGGCCAACTCCGAAGGATTGCGATGGACCTTTTGGAAAATGAACTGGCAAATCAACATTTTGAACCAGGTGGAAATGAGAGCTTGCTTACATCAATGCTTCAGTTGCTCAAGGAAGAAAATCTGACTGAGAAGCAGGTTGTTGACAATTGTATAACTTTTTTACTTGTTGGGCATGAAACTACTGCCATCCTTCTTACATGGACCTCATACCTCTTATCTGTTCATCCAAATTGGCAAGAAAAAGCCCGGATTGAAGCCGCAGAATTCTTGAAAAAGGATGATCCATTGACCTTGCCAGATTTAGGACGTTTGAAGACCCTGAATATGATATTATTTGAGTCACTTCGCATGTATCCACCACAACCTTTGATTGGTAGAGCTTGCATCAAAGAAAATTCTGTAGGTGAGTTTCTGATTCCAGAGAAACTTGAGGTTGTCGTGCCTATCCCTGCCCTCCATTATTCCAAAGAATTTTGGGGGGATGATTCTGAGGAATTCAGGCCTGAAAGATTCGCCAATGGATTGGGTCGTGCTTGTAAGAATCCATTTGCTTTCTTACCCTTTGGCACGGGTCCAAGAACATGTATCGGCCAATCCTTTGCCTTTGCGGAGGCAAGACTTGTTATGGCAATGATGCTGTGTAGTTTTTCTTGGAAGGTAAGTCCCCATTATAGGCATTGCCCAGATATCATAAGTTTGACACTACGTCCAAGTTTTGGCATGCCAATGATAATGGAAAAACTGGTTGCTTCATGAAGTTTACAGTAGTTTGAGTGGTTAGTATGGGCACTTACCATCCCATTATCATTTTCTTAATCTCGTAGACTTGTTGCTAAATTTCCACGGAAGATCTCTCCGTTGCTGACGGTTACTATGTGATTTCTTCATCAATTAAAAATTGTTTGAGAAGATGTTGTACGTAATCATTATGCATCATGTATGGAAGTCCATCCACGGCTTAAAGATGTTCTTGTCAAATTTGTGTGAGAATTTTGACCTTGTACATATTGCAGACTTTTGGATACACTTGTACAAATTACATCGATCAAAAAATGCGAAGAGAAAACTTCCAATACTCTTTTAAGTGCTCTCTTTATTGAAATTATTTTCCAGTATTCATCTGTTCATAACGTTTTGATTTTTTAACAACCATTTACAATTTGATACAATTGATTGACAGAAGACAGATACCATATCTTTCATAGTAGACCACTGCTTTGGAACTCTTGTATTATTAATGCCGGGGCATTCTATAATGGCACAAAGGGTGGAGGGATGGTTTGAGTGTGTTAATATTAACATTTCTTAGCTTAAATTTGACAACTATCTACATGTCAAAATTTTAATATTAATTATAAACAAAATATACTTGAAAAAATAACATAATAAACATTAGATAAAATACTTGTTAAAATAATTAGCTTTGGAGATCTATAAATAATCAATTTTTTAAGAAATTAAAATAAACAACTAAAGTTAGTGCAAAAAAAACTAAATGGAGATATAAGGAAATATAAATATTTCTTAGTGTAGTAAAATTACATTTTAATTATTTAATAATGGATATCTCTCAGCATTTCTTTAGATTTATTTAAGATGTTAACTAGTATATATGACTATAGGTGCCACTTGTTAACACAAAGAAAGCTATTATCCAAAATGCTACTTTAAATTCATCTTTACAAACTCCTTGTAGGGCTCTAGGATGAAATAATTTTAAAGAAATTATGGAAATTATGAAGGAATACATTAGTTCTAGTTCATCCACAAACATGGCATCTTCATAGGCCACAATATGTGTTCAAGGTAATTTTGCTTAAGGGCTATTCTATTAATAATGTTTTGATTTCGTTATCAACCATTTACAATTTGATATAATTGATTGATAAAAGATAGATTTCATATCTTTCATGGTAGACTATAGTTTTCTGGGAATTGTAGGTTATGTGGTGATGTGGATGCCACTTCTTAACACAATGAAAGCTAATATCTAAAATGGCACTTTAAATTCACCTTTACAAACTCCTCTTGGGGCTCTAGGATGAAATAATCTTAAATAGTTAAGGGAAATTATTGGGGAATACATTAATATTAGTTCATCCAGAAACATGATAATTTTGTAAGGCGTTTGTGTTCAAGATAATCTTTAATCTTGTCAAAGGGATAATCTTAGATTGTTAGAATCAATTTAGCCTAGGGTATATGGAGTCAAAATAATACATTGTATTTGCCCAATTTCATTAAAGATCGATACATGGTGATGAAGATAGGGATGGGGAGAGGAGGCGGGAGTGGGAGTGGGAGTGGAGGCGGTGGAGATCTGTTTAGAAAAAAGGGGGAAAGAAGAATATGGTTGGGGGTGAGGGGGTGGGTTGTGGGGGAAGATGTGTTTAGAAAGAAGGGGAAAGAAGAATATAGAGTTAGAGATGAAGATAAAATGAGAGGAAAAGGGAGATAAATGAACAGGGTGCCAGTGATAGGGAGATACATGAGGGTAGAGAAAGAGTAGAGGGAGGGTGGGACGAAGAGAAAAGGAGAGATACAAGTAAAAATAAGAGAGACCAAAAAAAGAGGTGGAAGATAGAGGGATGAAGGTAGGGGATATCTCAATATATAGAGACGGGGAGGGGAAAGAAGAGATATGAATAAAGTGTGATATAGAAAGGTAGAGAGGGATAGAAAAAGATAGAGTTGGAAGAGGGATAAAGAGAGATATACAAAGATAGGGATAGTGAGAAATGGAGACATGTAGTGAATAAGAGGGGGCAAACAGGAAGAGGAGTGATATTGATATAGGGATATATAGATGGACAACGATTACAAAGGGATTGCGAGATTGAGGAAAAGAGATAGAGATAGAAAGAAAGAAATTGAAGAGTGGGTGGGTAATATAGAGAAATATGGGGGAAAAAAAATAGAGTAGGAGAGATGGAGCAAATAAGAGAGATGTAGAGATAATGAAGACATCAATAAGGAGAGGGGGGGAGAGGGAGAGAGAGATAGAGAGAGGAGGCAAGAGATAAAACAATGATAGATGGGAAACAAAGAGAGTATAGAGGGAAAGAAATAGAAAGAAAAATGATAAGAGGGATGCAAATATACATAGGGGGTGGGGGGGGGGGGGTGGCGGGGGGGCAGCATAGAGTTTGTATGTGTGTCTATGCCATAGAGTCTATATGTGTGTCTATGACTAAGAGAGTAATATGGGGAGATCAATGGAGATGGATATAGATATATAAAATAGATAGAGAAGGGGGAGATGAAGAGGGAGAGGGAGAGGGAGAGGGAGAGGAAGAGAAATGGAGAGAGTAGAGAGATAAAAGTGAGTGATAGGAAGAGACATAGAGAGAAATAGGGATAAAAAGAGGAAGAGATAGGGATACAAATGAGAGATAGATGGAAAGAGGGATCGAGAGTGAAAGATATTAAAAAGATATATGATAATATTATTAATTTTTTTGAATAATGTGTATTAAATTCAATTCTTTCATAACTAAATTAAATTGATATTATATATTAAACTCTTGGCTCAATAATGGGCAAAGTTGGGCAAATCCATGCACTCTTGGGGTCTTGAAGGAGTGGGAGCCCCTGAATTAGGAATTGATTAAAATGGACTTTGATGGTGCATCAAAGGGTTATTCAGGTCCATTAGGGGTTGGGTTTGTTGCTAGAGATTGTGAAGGGATATTTTGTTGGTTGGACCTAAATGTCTTAGCAAGGGGATGAACAATGAACCAGAAGCATAGAAGGCTCGTAGTGTAGTATAGGTTTTTGGAAGGATCAATGCGGGAAGATTGCACTTGGAAGGGGATTAAGTGATTATCGTGAATTCAATTATTAAAGGGGAAACTAGGGTTTGGTATTTCAATGTGTATATCAAGAAGATCAATTCACTAAGAGGAGCCTTTGCAAAATTCAAAATATCCCATGTGAAATGTTAAGGAAATAAAACATCAAATTCCTTGTTTATAATTGGTATAACCTTGAAGGACTTGTTGACTCATGAGCTCATAGAGGACTTTTAAGATATTAACTAGAGTTGGATTTAGATCCCATGGTGGTAAAATATTATTCTACTAAATGAGGAGGTTGGTCTTATCTAGGGAGTTGTAATCTAACTGGGGATTGGATCTCTTTTATTTCAAATAGATTTTGAATTTAAAATGTAGGGGTATAAATTAATAATTGTGTAATCAAATATGTGTTTGGTAGATGTGAAGTACCATGAAGGAATTGCGAGCGGCAACAATAAAGAGGCAACAAACATTCATGGAGGCCTTAATTGCGATTGTATTGAATGATTTGATTGTTTTCTCACACAGAGTAGATGTGTTCACCATTTGGAGTCCTTTGGTACTCAAGCAATCAAAGCGTCTAGATGAAGCTTGGCATAACACGTGAGAAGGTGGCGAGTGTATGCATATTTGCACAGAGTTCTTTTTGGGGGGCAATATTGATTTTTGGTTTCCTGGTAGGAGAGAGATAACAAAGCTCACAATGTAGACATGGAAGTGAAATTTACATTGTGCACAAGAAGGCAACAATAATGCTTCCTAGGGGAGGTTATGAAGAAAATAATGAAAATTGTCTTCTTCATTGACAACCCCCAATTATGGAAAATTGTTAATTTTTTACTTGGGGAAGAAAATTTGAACACAAACCTAAGATATAGGTCTAGCATTAACATCACTTCAATGGTGCTTGTGTGGGTTTTGGAGCTTGGCTCCAAAGAAGAAACTGTATGGGTGATGAGAGCTTGTGTGAAGAGAGAATGACTAATCTTATGCCAATCATAGTAATTGTCAAGCTAAGTAGAGATTTCAAAATTACATATGAGACTTGGCAAGTGGATGAAGATAAGATAAGATAAGATAATATTAATGTCCAATAAGAGACCACAACACAGGTCTATGGGACAACTAGTGTGGTGGAGAGGTTTGACAAGGCCAAAGATGGGTGGGAACTTCTAAAAGGTCACCTCAAACATTAGAGATGGAGAAGAGAACAGAGGAACAAGAAGTCAGAGAGGAGTACATGGACAAAAAGAAAATCCAAGACAATGGTATTTGATCATCAAGACTATTGGTATAACAAGCCAACAATGGGCACACCTCAACAATAGTAAGATCTAGGTGCCTCAAATAGTAAATCCTTTTTTATTTCAAGTTGAGAGTATTTATAAGGGGACAATATAGTAGGCATTTCTATTTTTGTTAGAAAAGGGTGTAGCTTTTAGTTTTAAACTTTGTACTTGCATTAATGGTTTGGTATAATCTAGGTGTTGAGATGCATTATTTTGTATCATGACAAGGATTTCTAGATCACAAACTCTTATCTTTTTTATCTCGGACCTTATTATTATTATACTAATAATATTGACAAAAAAATATTGTTATTAAAATCTAAAATATCTAAATAAAATTTAATGTCTCTAAATATATAATTAACTATTTATATATTATAATCAAATAATACATATATCACCCCAATATTTAAATTTAAATATTTATTAATTAAATAACTACATTTAGATTGGACAAAACATACCCAATATATTTATAAACACAATCATTCCTCATTAAACAAAAATATTTTTTAATAAATAACATAAATTAATTCATATTATATGTTTTAGTAGAATTTTTTAAGATGTGTATTTATACATGAAATTGATTCTATTAAATTTAAATTTTAAAATAAACAAAAACCAAATGTAAAGTCAAAATACATAAAAATTTGAGTAAAGAAAAATTTACAAATTAATATTAATAGTAAATTTATGAAGCTACTAAATAATTAAGTTAAATATAAAACTATATTTTTATTTATTAAAAATAAAATATTAGTAGAAATATATATTTAAAAGTCATAATTAATATATAAGAGATGATATTAATTTTGATTAATCTTGAATCTAATTAAAAGTTTAAGTAAATTATAAATTATTGTGATTTTATAGGTAAATATGGTTATCTTCAAAAATAAGTTAACAATAAAAAATTTATTACCTATTTCTTTATGGTCCAATGGTAGGACAAATCTGAAAAGGGAAAATCAAAGGAAATGATGGGTCAAGATTAATTTCAAAAAATAATCGAAAGGAAATGTTAGACCTTCGTGTGCAAGGTGCATAGCACATGATGCATATGGCAATATTTTGGCATTAGAAGCTCAAAAAAATAGAAGATGGTGCCCAAAATCATCTGGAAGTGAAGGCGACCTTACTTGCAATAAATTAGGCTAAAAAAATAGATGTTGACCAACTACATCTTGAAAATGAATTAGGTTGTCATCAATGTTATAACGAACAGGAAAACACATACATTAAAGATTGACAAGGTTGTCAACATTATTCAAAAAAATAAAAGTCAAATGATTTTAGAAACATTCAAATTTTCTTATACTCTTTAGGGGGGCAATAAAATCGCTAACACCTTCAAATTAGCAATGTCTTTTAATGTCAATTTTGGCACTGACTTGTGGAGATTAGATGTGGCTTAGTAATCATAGAAAGGGGGAGTTGGTGCTCATTGAATGATAATAAATTTATGTCGCACTTTGTAAGGGTGGTAGGCATGGCCTTCCTTAAATATCACACGACATGGAAAAAATTAAGCTTGGAAAAAGTAAGCCAATTTTGATTATTTAACACTTTTAATGTAAGAATCAAGTTGTGTGTGATGTTCAAGTCATCTGGATACACATTGATATATAGAACCAAGGATTTTGATAAAAATATTTTCATTCGATGGATCTAAGGTAAAGAGTAGAGATGATTTAGAAGTAAATTTTAGTCTCTTTGCTACCAAAGAACATATGTTTTTTTTGGGGAGAGAGGCAGAGGATAGACTAAAGCTCATGAAAATGATAGATAATTCATTCTTTTCTCCAGCGGTTCATTTTTTTGGTTGGGGGATGATTCAATGTTGGCAAAGTATGAGTATTACACCAATTTAGATGTTGTTGTCATGTTCTATGCTTGTTCTTTTGAGTTAGGTGAGATGGAAGAGATGAAAAAGATCATGCAATGGTGTTTATGACCTATATGGACCAAGGGTGGGATGCCTTTCTAGAAATTGGAGAACTAGGTCATGAGTTTTGTAACCAATACATGTGGCTAGTTGGATGTATGTGGTGCTCCATCATTACTTAGCCTTTTCATCCCATGGAGATCTTTGGGTTGGAGGCTTGGTTGAGAAGATCTTGAACATTTTTTGTTGGGTCTAGTTGGGTTGGAGGCTTGGTTAAGAAGATCTTGGACATTTCTAGAGGAGGGTTTTCTCGTGGACGAATGATGCAAGGTTCTAGATTCTTTTTTATGGGACTCTTTTGTGAGTGAGTGGGGCAAGGAACTAGTTTCTTTTGATGAGCCACGATGTTCTTATGATCCATTATCAGCGATTGAAGTTGTGAGGCTAGCTATTGTTAAAACATGCTTTACTGCACTCCCCTTTGTGAGGTTTATCTCTTAAGGTTGTGAATCTTTCATGCACATGGGTAGTTTTCATATTTGGTGTGGATCCAATTCCTCTAGTGGCTTTCATCCTTCTTTGTTTAGTTATGGAACTTCCATGCTCACTTTCTCTTCTACAAAAACCTTTATTTCTTTGTTGATTGTGAGATTATCTCAAGTCTTACGGTAGAAGGAAAAAATTCCCCTTATTTGGTTGCAGTCGGTTGGATGCTAAAAAATTCAATGCCTACTTTGGCCTCTAGGCATTTTCGATTAAGGAGGCTTTCAGGTTTTGGGCTTCTCAATCCCTAGATGGAGTCTAGTGCTTCTCTTTGCCATTATTTTGATGGAATCTTATAGGAACTCTTCTACTTCCTCTTTCAACAACTTTTGTGTAGGTGAAGCCTCCCCTTGTTTTTATGAGGCTCCTTTTTCTAATCCACTAGTGGGTTGGGCTCTTTTTATTCTCGTTTTCTATTGAGATGGATTTTTCATATGGTTATTTAACTGTGGCACATAGTGGTTTTGTCTTAGAGTTGGTTATGGGGATGAGGGGTGGTTTTAGGAGTGTTTTTTAAGGAGGATAACTCTTTTTTCAAAATCTCCTATTAAGACGGGATCCTCTTCTACAGTGGAGGGGAGTTTTGTTGGGGGATTGTATATGTTCTTCTAGGAAATCTTTGCTTCCCATAAATAATTGGCGTGGAATTCCATGCTAAAAACCCTATTTTCTAGCTAGTTTTTTCTTGTATCGCCTCTCCATGTTACTTTATTGGGTTATTAATACATTCTAACCGTTCCCTAATTTGTTAGTAGTGGATTTTCATTCTGTAAATATATGATTATTAATGTATTTTTTAAGGAGTTTTAATTTCTCGAAGGCTGTTGCTACCAAAGTAATCAACTATTTTAGACAAATTTTCAAAATATCAAAATTATTTTACATAAATCAAGAATAATAAATAAATAACATAAGCTTTTAGAATCTACCATAGATCAAAAGAATTAAGGATGTTATAAATGCATTAAATGAGATGTTTCAAATAATAAAATAATATTGCTTAATTGAAATATTATGACAAGTGATGGAATAGATTGATCACTATTAGGGATGTCAACGGTAACCAAACAAATGCTTCAAGATCAATAAATATTTTGACCTTCACCTTGAGAATGATCCTTAAAGAGCACTCCTAATCTTTACCTTACACAATTGATCAAGAACTTCATCTAACTTCCATGAACTTTTGAAATGTCAATGCATCCCTTATTGATGTCCTTATTTCATGCCTTTTGGAGAAAATGATTCTTTTGTTTTTTTTTGTTTACACTTGGAGGGTAATTGATTTCCTTGTGTCGAACAATATAAATATGTCAATTTAAATGGCACATAGGAGGATAACAAGAACATATAAGATTTCCTAGATTTTTATGAACAATGTAGATTTTTGGAGAAGCCCTCCTTCACAATGCTTAATTTAATAATTGATAGTCATAATATGAGCTCTAGTATGTAATGAATTATTTTATTAGAAAAATAGTTTATATATTTTTATTAATATCTAGAAGATAAAACATTACATCTTCACAATATATTTGGGGAGACCTTGTGACATTACAACTAGACCTTGACATTCTCCTTGCATTTTTTGTCTCTATAATGCTTATACAACATTTACAATAATTGATACGACACATTACACCACCCCTATACACCCATGAACATCAATATTTACCAAAAAATTGCATATTTATTATGACATGATCTTGCAAAATTCAAAAAGCCATCATACGTTATGGGAGCTTCAATTCTTCTTTTATTTTTCTTAGTGGTTTTTTGAACCAATAATTCTTTGGTTCAAATTTAACACACTTTCCTCCCTTCTTCTTTGTGTCTACACCAACATTTATTCAATCCAATTCTAGTGTTCATGAAAAATTTTGCAATGTTGGTAGCACTATTATGCCTTATACTCCTTCCTATCGCTTAGTAATTCACTCCAAACAATAAAAGGATGTAATGGTGGTTTTGTTGGAATCATTATTTTTGTTACACCAAAATCTCGAGCTATTAATGAATTTCACAATAACTAGAGACAAGGATCCATAGGGAGGCAGTTAAGCACATGTCACAAATCCATCAATCTATGTTGAATGATACATTCACCTAGATGAGGTGGAGTCACCAAACTCCCAATGATCCCCCCTTAGCATGGCCCGATAGATTTGAACTTGTAACCCAGTGCTCTAATACCACTTGTTGGAATCATCGTTTTCGTTACACCAAAATCTCAAGCTATCAATGAATGTCACAACAACCAGAGACAAGGATCCATGGGGGGAGGTTAAGCACGTATCATAAATCCATCAATCTATGTTGAACAATACCTTCACCCAGAGGGAACAAAGGCACCAACCTTCCAATAGGTTCTTTATTTTCACATTTATCCAATCACCATACTAGGCTTGAAAGCCGAAACTAGATTTCACCATGGACAATAATGGCTTCATAGAAAAACACCATTCCTCTTGGAAACATTCTCATATCACCCTTAAAACCTCCTCTTCCTTTCCCTACTCCAATAACCATGCCATAAAAACTATGGTGATATTGGTAAATGATTGATACAGATGATCCAAACTCATGAATTCTTCTCAGAATAAAATGTCCACATTCTATAAAAAAATTGGTTCATCAACTTAAAAACCCCATTTAATATTTTCTTAGAGATTCAACCAAGAAAAGAAAGTTGTTTCTTTTAGGTGATGAGGGTAAAGTACACTTCCATTCCACTATCCTCACCGCCACCCTACCTTTTCTTGATGTTGTGTTGTGTTGTTCAAATGAAAATTGAATGGTTTCAAACTACTTTTGATGGTGATTTAAAGCCCCTACTCCAACTCCCTACATTTATGCCTCCCTTTCACCTCATTATGAAGTGTTCCCTTTGGTGGCATGTTGGGTGTCTATAAGATTGAGCTTGAGATCTTAAAATTTGTATGTCAACTCATTAGATCAATGGTCATTTAATGATATGGAAAACTTTGAGGTGGTGTCTACCATTGTATTTTCACCTCATCTACTCTAATTCACCTTGAAGTCGTCAAATGTGGTTAAAATATTTTTAATGACTTTAATGAATATGCAATAGTTTCACCTTTAATAATTGCATTGATTATTAATAACGAGTCACCCTCCAAATGAATTTTGAAAAAAGAGTCTTTTAGCCAATTAGATGGAATACACATCAGTTTGGGCTTCTACTTCATTATTAGTTTCATTTTTTGTTTCTTTGCTCCAAAAGCCAACATGTTGTCATTTCAATCCCTAACCACAAAGCCAACACCAAGTGGACCTAGATCAAATAATAGTGAGGAGCTCATCATTAACATGTCGATGGAAAGAATAGTTGTCTAGAATGGGTTAAGAATTGTCTATAAAAATGAAGAAGAAAGTGGGCATGATATCATAAATTGTAGCCTTTAGTTCATAGAACTCTACAAATAAATCTAGTGATGGAGACACTCATTAGACTAAGAGGAAAAAAGTGGCAAATGACATTTGATGGAGAAGTTAAAATAGAAAGTCGTAAGAAGGTTTTGTCGTTAATGCATGGCCTAGTGATTAGGGCAATTTATCACATTTTAGGGGGATGATTTTTCATTAATAATGAAAAATATAGAGTTAACCTTGATATTCCTACTATGCTAATCACCTTTTTCATGCATGTAGACAAGGATTAAGAAGTCGTAGAGAAGTTATGTTTACCTTTTTTTCAAAGAAATTCTCCTTGACCTACACAGATTATCATAAATATATATGATGATCATACTATCCCAAATCCGAGGCAACATGATAAATGCATTATCAAAAGGAAATCAATTCCTAAGTATCCAATTCTGGTCAAGAAAGATACAAAGTCATTCATAGAAAGGAAATTGATAATTAAAAGGAATGTGGACTTCCCCACATTTCTTATGCATGTCAAGAAATCGGAGAACAAAAACCGGTCATGTAATTATATGTTGAGGATGGGGTGGAGACCACATAAGAAGATGAAGATAAGTGGATAATATAGAGGATGATGGTGCATTTGAGGAATTCAAGAACGGACAAAGATCCTCGTCCAAGATGGAGATAAAGAAAGAAAGTGCAAGTATTCTAATGAAAAAGGGAAAAGGAATTTAAACATGAAGGAAAAAGACAACAATTTTGATATTTTTGTATTTTGAATAATATGTAAGAAATTTTCCAATAGAATGTCTAGAAGTCACAATAGATCAGGGCTTGCATAGGCCAATTTTTTATGCTATTTGAAGACCTAAATTTGTAGATAGTATACATAGTGTAAATCCGATGGATAAGTAATTTTTTTGAGTCCAAAATAGTCTGGGGTGGTAAGTGGGTGATTAATCCAAGGCTTGAATGAAATATCTATTTTTTTAGTTGTAAGTCTTTCTCCAAGCACCTACGATTGTTTACATATAGCTCTTATGGAAAATGTTAATTTTCCAAATGGTAAATAGAACTGTGGTTTGGAAAATAAGGATTAATAATATGTCCTTGTCTTTCTTGTGAGATCGAATGGTATTTGATATTTTTATTCTAAGAGTTCTTAATGTAAGAACATCTTCTCATCTCTATTTTTTTCTTAAAGTAATTTCCTCTCTCATAATAGATAGTTGATTGATAAATTAAGATTGTAATGGAAGAGTTGGTTATAAATGGACATATGTGTATCATCATTAGAGAGTAGTTCAATTAAGGGGAAGAATTGTGATAACAATGAATGGAAGATCAAGAAAAGCTAGAAAACACCAATACTTATGTTATAGGCATAAAATCCTGATGGACCAAAAGCACATAAGCATGTAAGTTATAAACTCAATTTACTGTGTAAGCTACATATTGCAAATATTCTTTTGTTCTCTGTATTTTGTTTGTCTGTCTAATGAGAAATGCAAGTGGTCAAAATGGGGATCATAGAGAAGCATTAACATAGGTTTTTCTCTAAACCCTAATATTCTAACATGGTTTCTATCTTATTACTTTTAAAAAGAAACTTGTTGATAGAGGAAATGTTGATAGATGTAATCAACTATTTTAGATAATTTTCTAAAATATCAAAATTGTTGTCTTTTTCCTTCATGTTCAAATACTTTTTCCCTTCTACTTTAGGGTAGTTGTACTTTCTTCATTTATCTCCACCGTGGAAAAGGATCATGGTTCATCCTTGAAATTATCATATGAACTTCCATCCTCTATATTCTCCTCTCCATCTCCATCTTCAATTGTAGTCTGTATCCTACCCTCAAGCATATAATCTTTGAACTAGTTATTGTTCTCTAATTTTCTTGACATGCATAAGAAACGTGAGGAAGTCTAAATTCCTTTTAATTATTATCTTCCTTTCCATGAATGACTACATATCATCTGTGACTAAAATTAGATACTCAGGAATTAATTTCCCTTTGATAATAAATTAAACATAATGTCTAGGCTTGGAGATAGTAAGTTAACCATAAATAGGTTCTTTATTCTTGTCACATGCATGGAAGAGGTGATTAGCATAGAAGGAATATCAATGTTAACTATGTGTTTGTCATCATTGAATACAAATTCATCCCCTAAAAAATGGTAATTTGTACTAATCACTAGGCCATGCGTTGAGAACAAAATCTTATTAAGCCTCTCTATTTTAACTTCTCTCCATGAAATGCACTTTCCACTTTATGCCTCTTATTCTAATGGCCGCCTCCATCACTAAAACTATTTGTAGAGTTTTGTGAATTGAGAGGCTAAAATTCTTGGTGTCATGGTCGCTAACTTCTACATTTTTAAAGAAAATTCTTCAACTCATTTTAGAGGGTTTCTACCAGAGTCAGATTCCTCGATTACTCCTTCAAGCTCGTGTAAACTTTTAATGATTTCTATTGGCACTTTAATGATGAGCTCCTCACCATCATTTGATCGATTAATTGTTTCATTGCATCATCATTGGTTAGACTGAATTAGCCGATAGGCTATTATAGGTGGACATTTCATCAAAACCTGTCCGTCTCTTAAAACATCTAATGGTTTTTGAGGTGATTCGCAGTATTGAGTAAATGCATTATCGAGAAAAGTTGAAAGTTTGATCCGCTTGCAATCTTTTACAATAAAGGCAAGGCAAGAGATCTTTTATCGTATCTCAGAAATTAATAGACATGAACGTGTTTACAAAGATGGTGAAAACGATTGCAGTGGTATCAGAACTGGTTATGAGTTTTTTGTTCGTGTCACATTTGTAATCTGTGAACTCAACGTTGAAGTGCAGATTTGTGACGATAAAATTATAATTATTTGCCAAATAAAATTTATTGTTAGATCAATAAGCAAAGTAAAGTCGTTTGTTGCAGGATCTCTGAAAAATGGGGAAGGATCTGAACGATGAGCAGACAGCTTCAATCTGTTTGACGCCAATCAAGACGGCTGCATCATTGTAGCCAAGTTGAGCACCATGATGCGCTCCCTTGGAAAAAATCCAACACAGGCGGATTATGCGCAAACAGATTGGGAGCACCATCGATTTCCCTCGTTTTGTAGATGTGATGCAACACAACATGAAAGGGGATAACTTTTCACAGGCAGCTCACAGATGCTTTTAAGGTGCTTGACAAAGAGGGCACACATGAGATGCTTTCCGTCACCGGGCTCCGTCATATCCTCACCAGCGTTGGAGAGAAGCTCGTCTGAGTTATGAATGGATACGGGAGATTATGGTTGATTCTCAAGGTAAGATATCTTATGAGGAAATCGATAGGATGATGGCCAAGTGATATTAGGGACATTTTCTAGGTCTGTCGGGAAGTATTGACACACTCTTACCCTAAGAAAATTGCATTATGTTGATGTGAAGTTCTCTTAATTTCAACCTATATCAAAATCGTACCAATTAAATGATTTTGATTTTTTTAAATTGACTTGTCTCTAAAATTCAAGAAAGAAAAATAATCATACAAATAAATCAAATTGGTTTAGAACACACAATTAATTATATTAAAAATGGGATGTGTTCTTCAATTTTTGGAATAGTCATGTACATTTTTAGATAGACTCTCTCTATAGCGATAATTTCATCAAGCTTAGACATCATATATTATAGTAAAAGTGTTAAATAATCAAAATTGACATAATTTTTCAAGTTTAATTTATTTCTTAGTTTGTGATGTTTAAGGATGGCTCAATAGTCCATCATTAAAAAATGGGACACCAAATCTGATAGACAAATCTAACATTATTGTCTAAAGAATGAAAGCAATCAATATATTTAAATAGTTTAAATGGTACAATTTAAACATCAGGCGCAAAAGGAAAAATTATGTCTGCAAAAAGTAACTTTAACTATTTAACACTTTTATCCTAAATTAATGATAATGTTTAAAGTAAAAAATATGATATAAAAATTAGATCCCAATCCAAAATTCTAGAAAAAAATGATAGAACAAACTTATCTAATATTAAAATTGAAAATCATACAAAATAAACAATCTATAGAAAAAATCTCAAAAATGATTAATATATTTTATCTTCAAATTCTTAATCATTTTGTTACTATGAATATTAAATGTGAAGATCTATTATAGATGTTGATTTCAATGTCAAAGATGACCAAAAAGTGCAACCCAATAGTACAAGAGCAAATCCTTGTGAAATGAATAAATGGTCATATTGATGTGTAGTAGTAAGCTATGTATGATATGGTAGAAAATGGTAAGGTATTTTTATCAAAGCTTGACACTCAAAATTTTGGATGAAACCAATAAGAATAGAGTTGGTATTGTGGTGCATTATGATTTATGATTCCTAGATGTATTTATGATGTAAAATATTAGGAAGAAGGATATTAGAATAAGTATTTCATTAGTCTCGAAAATTTTATGTGTGTTTTTGTGTATTCAACAAGCTCTTAAAGGTGTAAATGGATGCCAAAGATGTAATTAGAGAGATTAATTATATTTAATAATCTATTTAATAATGTTTATATACAATCAAGGGACATTAAGCACAATAGAGATAGTTATATTTGAATTTTGAGCCCATTAATGTAAATTCCCAATTTTAGTTGCTATGTTTGAGGATTGGAGACTTGTGATAATGGACTGGATGCACTTGAGTTTTCTTTTCCATAATGGAGTATTATACTAAAGATTTGAGCTATTGGAGAGTTTTGATTGAATGATGATAATGTAATATTCATTTGTAACCATTTGGCATAACTACCATTGTTAATTTGCATTATCCATGGTTTGCATGTAGTTAGTGCATGATGTTTTGGATATGGTATTTTTTTTAGTGTGTTTTAGGTCAAGTTTCTTCTTACCTATTGATTTCTATGAATTTATCACTTATTGCATATATTTGATTATATTACTTATGCACATTGCTTTTTTGTTTTTCAAATTCAATAATATCTTTTATACCCTTAAGACTTTCACCATTTAAGAATATACATAAAGAGTTGTTAATGTTGAGGTAGATGTCATCTCTAGGTCAACCTCTCAAAAATATTAGCTTATTTGTCATGTAAAGGGTCATTAAATAATCAAGCAACTTTGTAAATGTCTTAGATGATGATTATGTAGATTTTAATTTATTTTTGTAGACCAAATCAAATTACTTTAATAACTAGTCCTTGAATGTTCAAAAGATCTAAGATGAAAGATGTTAAAGTGATATAGTCAAAGACAATAACAAATTTTCATTCTCAGACAACAAAGCCATCCTTGCCTCTTTATGAATTTGAAAAAATAGAAACGAGCATGTGAAACCATTGTGGGAGTGAGATCCATGATCCTTCCCATGAATAAACTAACACCATTTCATATAACACACCCAACCAAACTTACAAGTACTAAATTTAAGAGCCTTCCATTTTACTGTAGCAACTTGCTTTGAGACCCATAGTTCAACATGATTTTAAATCTTGATAGCTCAATTTGTAAAACTTTAGTGCAAAATGGGGAATATAGTTACATTATCTCTAAATGATGATAAGTGAAAAAAATGGGGAAGCTCAATGGGGTGTTTTTGGATTCAAGTTTCTTGTCATATTAGAACAAAAAAAATGAATTGAAGATATTGAAAAGGCATTCTTTTAAATAGTTCAATCACCTAGACACAAAAATTTGCAAGCCAAGTTTGGAGAATTAAGTCATAAAATCATGCACCAATTTCAATATTCAAATTTTTTTTTTTTTTTTGTAATCATCTACAACTGGGGAAAAAAAGAAGGGGCAATAGGGAAGCCTTCCTTATTACCTAGATCCAATGAGTGCTAAGTGTTCCATTCATTTTCATCGGAGATGGGTTTGTCTTAACAAGTACCCATGGAACATAGGTCAATGAGTTTGACTAAAAGACTACAAAAATGAACAATGATAGCAATATCAAAGTTTGACATGTGGAAAATATCTCCTACATATCAATTGATGAGCTTAAGCTCTTTATAAACAATGGTTCACAAGGAACACCACTTGGTGAAGGTTTTGAAAATGGGGTTGCAAGTAGAGTGGGTTTAACCATGGAGGGAACTCCATAGTTAAGTGTGCTTGAGCTGGGGTAGATCTAGAATGAGTGACCTCTTAGGAAGTCCTAGTGCTTCACCTATGTGAGCATCACCTAGATCCAATGAGTGCTAAGTGTTCCATTCATTTTCATGAGAGATGGGTTCATGTGAACCGATACTCATGAAAAATGGGTCAATAAGTTTAACTCAAAAACTAGGTAGTTAAATCATGATGGCAATATCACAATTTGGCTTGATGTGGAAAATATCTCCTATTATGAAAATATTGTCTATCCCAAGTGCTAGCTTATCATACACCTCATCGATAAAAGTCAAGATATCATTCTAAGTGTAGTTGTGTTGGTCTTGATAATGACAAGCATTTCTGTAGAAGATTTCACGAAGCTCCTCTTGTGGCTTCCTCACATATCTTAAAGAAATAAATAAATTTACATATGTTCCTTACAATCAATGAAAAGTTCATCTTTTTACATCTAGTATAAAAATTTACAAAGACCACACAGTTTCAAGAGTATGTTACTTCATCAAAATTGCAAACAACAAGGAATGCATAATCTTTTTATGTTGATGACTTAAACTTTTTATTTTATAATTTTTGATAAAACATTAAATAGTAGTTTAACTTTTAAATCTATTTTCTTTTTAGTAAGATTAGAAATTAGATTTCCATCATGTAATACAAGGTAATTTAGATGAAATAAGGGTTAATGTAGTTTTTCTTTTCTTTTCTTTTGGATTCATTTATTTTGGAGGACTTCTTTTATTTGGAGAAGAAATTTAATGTTCTAATCATATTATCATTTGTATGAATTTTTTATTTAATATTAATGACAAAGTAAAATAAATAAGAGAAAAATAAGGATCAAATTCTAAAATTCTTAATCCTTCAAACCAAACTATCTGGTAATTGACTCAACATAAGCTTCCATATCACTAAAGCAATAGTGTAAGGAAAATGAAACAAGTAGTTCATTAAGAGTATTTTATTTTTATTCTACTATATCTTTGTAAAAACCTCATTTTTATTCTGCTATTTAATTTTAAAACAATTTTATAAATTCTTTGATTTTTAAATTTTATAAGAAATATTCACTTTATTTAAATAAAAATTAATTAATAAGAAAAGAAATAATAGATTGTTTTCTTTCTTGTGGGGGTTTATATGTTGAAACTATATTGATTCAGAGTGAATTTACTTGGTTTACATTGCATATATCTAATAATGGAAACAAGTTATAATAGAATATACTTTAAATAACACATGATACCTATGTTTATTATTTGAGTAGGCAATAGTGCATAACACAAACCTTACCATATTTGTAGCTTTAATAACATATTAAATATAACTTGTCTTGACTAAAGAAACCATGGCAAACAATAGTAAATCAAATGTTATTTCTTATAGTTTTGAATTATGTTGTATTTTGGCTTTCATCCACAAGTTTTCAAAATAGGGTTTTATGTGTAGAATGTTGAATGAATACTCCTAGGATACATCTTTCATTTAATATTCTTGAACTCCTTTTGATTCTATAGCTAGAAAATGAATCTTACCTCAAATGGATGACTTTTGTCTTGCACAAGTTGAAGGTGCTTGAGGATAAAAACACCAAATTATTTGAAACCTAGAAGAAGGAAACTAATGATAACATGAAATCAAAATGACTATCTTTTCCCACTTTTATTTGAATGATTTACTTAATCAACTATCATCCTTCCTTTGTATCCATTTATGGCATGGTTTATGAGCAAGATAAATTATAGCCTACATGATTTTAATCCTTCCAATATCTTGGAATGTTAGGCATGCAACTTTAAACATACAATAAAAAATGTCTGAGGACATCTTATGCAAACTTACACTTTTTTCCCTATCAGCGTACCCCTTGCACCTACTTCGGGTGCAAGTGCTAGTGTATATCATTTTAATACAAATGCAAATGAGACCTTTGCATTCATATGATTAAATGTTGACTATATCTATTAAGTCACTTCCTTTCTAAGTCTTATTCATGACTAGCTTAACTTCACTATAACATTGTTTCGTTGTTTTTGTTTTAAATGTTATTTTGGTACTCTATTTGTTTATCCAATAATTTATAACCATTTCTCATAGACTCCTTTGTCAGCCAATTTGTCTGTAGTGGGTTTTCCTTCTCTAAATTTATGATTAATAATATATCTTTTCAAATGTATTGATATTTTTGGGGCTCTTTCTACTAGAGTAATCAACTATTTTAGATCAATTTTTTTTCAAAATGTCAAAGCCAATTTACATAAATCAAGAATAATAAATAAATAACATAAGCATTTAGAATCTGTCATAGATCAAAAGAGTTGGGGATGTAATAAATGCATCAAATGAAATATTTTAAATAATAAAGCAATGGTGCTTACTCAAAAATATTATGACAAGTTCTACTAGAGTAATCAACTATTTTAGATCAATTTTTTTTCAAAATGTCAAAGCCAATTTACATAAATCAAGAATAATAAATAAATAACATAAGCATTTAGAATCTGTCATAGATCAAAAGAGTTGGGGATGTAATAAATGCATCAAATGAAATATTTTAAATAATAAAGCAATGGTGCTTACTCAAAAATATTATGACAAGTGATATAATAGATTGATCATTGTTTAAGGTCAGTATTAATGGTAACAAAATAAATGCTCCAAAACAATAAATATTTTGATTATCACCTTCAAAATTGATCCTTTGAGACCACTACTAACCTTTACCTCATAAAATTGATCTAGAACTTCACCTAACTTTTGTGAACTTTTGAAATTTCAATTCATCCCTTTTTGATGTCTTTATTTCAAGCCTTTTGGAGAAAACTATTCTTTTGGTTGTGTTAGTTTGCACTTGGAGGGTAATTGTTTTCCTTGTGTCAAACAATATAAACATGTCAATTTAAATGGTGTATAAGAGGATATCAATGTCAAACATACAAGATTTCCTCAATTTTTTTTGGATAATTTAGATTTTTAGAGAAACCCTACTTGAAAATGCTTGATTTAATAATTGATAGTCTAAGTATGAGATCTAGTGTGTAATAAATTGTTCTCTCATGGAATGTGAGGGGGTTGAATAGCATCCCTAGAAAAAAAGCTACTCATGAGTTGGTGGATGATCATTCTCCATATATCATTTGTATCGAGGAGACCAAACTTTCAGAGGATTCCATGTTTAGATGTGCTCCTAAAATTTGGTTTATGGGGAAATGTCAATGTATTGGTGCTTTGGGGAGCTTTGGTAGTCTTGCCATTTGTTGGGATCCTAGGAAAGTTATGCCTCTCTATTGGATCTCTTGTCACTCAGTTCTCTCAATGGTGGCCTCTTCTCTGGAAATTGGAGAGTTGATTCTTGTTACTAATGTGTATGTCCCTATTGATCTCCCTGGCAAGATTAAGCTCTAGGCACATATTAGGCATGTCAGAAGTTGTCACCCATTATTGCCTTGGATTGTGGCCGGGGATTTCAACTCTGTCATCAGTTTAGAGGAGAAGCGGGGTGGGCTAGCTCACTTGGGTCCTTCTTTTGAGCTTCTTTAGGAAAATATAGATCTTTTACATCTCTCTGATGTCAAACCTCTCAATGGGCTCTTTTATTTGGAACAATAGAAGGGTTGGAGATGATGTCATCTCAGAACACTTGGATAGGTTCCTGGTTTCTTACTTTTGGAATTGTGGCTCTCTTTCTCTCTCTTCTGAAATTATTGATTAGAGAGGCTCTGATCACTAGCCTATCTAACTCATGGCTAGTTATGTTGTTATCCCCAAGAAGCCTCCCTTTAAGTTCCAGTTGATGTGGCTTCAAGACTCTTCTCTCTATGATTTAATGGCTCATTGGTGGCAACAAGGGGGCCCTGCCTATGGCACTACTATGTTCTCCTTCTCTAAAAAATTATAGTATGTCAAAAGGAAGTTGAAGAATTGGAACATGAATTGTTTTGGTAATCTCCACATTATGAAGAAGAGGGCTCAAGATCATCTTAATGTTATTACTAGGTAGATTCAAGATTTGGGTTTTTCTGAAGCTCTTGGCATAGTGGAATCCCAAGCTTCTAGTGATTTAGTAGAGTGGGATCTTAGAGAAGAAATTTATTGGAAATAGAAGGCTCGAGTTGATTGGCTTCAAGAAGGGGACAAGAACACTGCATTTTTTCATAAATCTATGCAGGCTCGATGTAATAGAGTTACATTTCTTCTCTTTTTGCTTTTGATGGGACACATCTAACCTCCTCTCAAGTTGTGTCTAGGGAAGCTATTCAGTTTTACTCTGCTCTCTTTTCAGATGACTTGCCTGCAGTGGAGATTGAGGAGAATACGATCTTGTCCTGTATTCCCTCTGTTGTGACTAGATAGATGAATAACTATCTTATGCAGTCGATTTGTATGTCTAACTTGGAGGAGGTGGTCTTCAGCTTACATAAGGGCAAAGCTCTGGGTCCTGATGGCTTCCCTATTGAATTCTTCTAGGAATTTTGGTAATATTATCAATCATGACCTTTTGGATGTGGTTCAGGAGTCCTATTCTAACAAAGATATGCTCTGGGCTTTGAATGTTACTTTCCTAGTCCTTATTCTGAAGAAGGAAGAGGTTGATCAGCTAGGCTTCTTTAGGCTCATTTCTCTTTGTAATGTGGTCTATAAAATCATTACTAAGCTCCTAGCGAAAATTTTTAAACTTTGACTTCCCATGGTTATCTCTAAGGGACAAGGGGATTTTGTGGCTGGAAAACAAATTTTGGGTAGGGTGGTTATTACTTCTGAAGTCATTCACTATATGTGTACTTCTAGAGAACATGTCATGTTCATCAAGCTTGATATGGATAAGGCTTATGACAACGTCAATTGGGGTTTCTTGCAAAAAGTTCTTCTAGCTATTGGCTTCAATCAGGAATGGATTAGTTGGGTTTTGAGTTGTGTTCCTACTCCTTCCTTCTCGATCCTTCTTAATGGTGAATTGTCAAAGCTTTTTGAGCCTCTAGGTGTCTTCGCTAGGGAGATTCCCTTTCTCCTTATTTGTTTATCATAATGGCTAAGGGACTTGGTAGACTTATCAAGTCTCATGTTTCCCAAAATCTGATTAAGGGTTGGCAATTGGGAAATGGTCTGCCCACTCTTTCCCACCTCTAGTTTGTTGATGATACGACCCTTTTTGGGAGAGCTCAGAATGAGAAGCTAAAGCCTTTTGGCTCACCTTGGATACTTATTTGGTTGCCTCTGGTTAGAAAATCAATGACCACGAGTCCTCTATTTTTTTTTTCTTCAACACTCCTGATCCTATTTAGTGGACGATTGCTAATATCCTAAGATTTTAGATTGAGTCTCTCCCTATAACTTACTTAGGGGTCCCTATTGTGGTGGCAAGATAGCCCAGGATTTTTTGGCAAAGCTTGCTCAACAAGCTTCGACAAAAAGTCAATCATTGGACTCATATGTGGCTTTCTATTGCTAGCAGGGTGACTCTCTTGCAATTTGTGATTTAGGCCCTTCCCGTATATAGAAGCATGGTTCAGGCTACCCTGGCATATTTCTCAAGGAATTTGATGCTCTTTCTCACCAATTTCTTTGGAGAAAAAATTTGCAAAATACTAAATGGAGCCTCATTGATTGGGATAATGTCTGTAAGCCAAAAAAGAAGGAGGCCTTGACCTTTGTTCTTCTACCTTGTGTAGTCAAGCTCTTGCTGCCAAGCTCTATTGGCGTTGGTGTTCCTATCAGTCTCAACTTTGGGCCCGTATCCAGTCACACAAGTATTTACCTGGCATTGAACCTTTAGATGTTTCCAG
This sequence comes from Cupressus sempervirens, assembly GCA_028749045.1. Lineage (NCBI taxonomy): Eukaryota > Viridiplantae > Streptophyta > Pinopsida > Cupressales > Cupressaceae > Cupressus > Cupressus sempervirens. Next base: position 339,722,713 of record CM053787.1, on the reverse strand, counting down.
GTTTCCTCTTGAGGGAAGAGGCTCTATGGTGTGGAACACCCTCAAGATTGGTGCTCACCTGGTGAAGAGAAGTCTATTTTGGATCTGTAACAGAGGCATAGAGGCTTTGTTTTGGAGTGACTCCTAGAATGGGCATCCTCCTCTCTTGTCCTCTCATCCACACTTACAGCCTCTTTGTGATTTTTTCCTTTTGGATGGATGAAATAAGGTGGCTCATTATAAGGAGGCTCATAACCTAGGCCTTGTTGTTGGTTACAGATGGAAGAATTCTTCTGATTAGCCGTTAGGTGGCTCTCTGGGGGATCAGTTGGAGCTTTCTCAGATCTTGGCGTCTAGGCATTGTAGCTTTCTTTAGGAACCTAATATTTTGGCATGGGGAGGTGCTTCTTCTGGCAAGTATTCTATTTCTTTAGGGTACCTTGTGCTGACTAAGAAATCGTTCAGTGAGGTGGAGGTCTCTTGGTGGAAGAAAGCTTGGAATTGCTTTTCTTGGCCTAAGTGTAACTTTTTCCTCTGGCTTCTTGTTTACAATCACTATTTTGCTTGGGAGAATCTTTGCAAGAGAGACTTCTAGGGGCTCTCCATCTGTTTCTTATGCCACATTTTGAAGAGACAGTTTCCCACCTTTTTTTTCTAGTTCCCCTTTGTCAAGCAGATTTGGCACTTCTGGTGGAGTGTGTGGGGATGCACGTGCTGGCATTTTTCTTCCTTGTCTAATTTTTGGGACTATCTGGGCCATCCCCCTTCCAATACCTCTTTTCTTTAAGTTTCTTGGACTATTGGCCCTTCCCTTATTTTATGGCATGTTTGGCTTGAGAGAAATATGAGGATCTTTCATGATGTGCAACTGGGGATCAGGCACCTGTGGGAGAAAATTACTCATTCTCTTCATGAATCACTCTTGACTAAATGTGACTTTGGTGGAGCTTTGGACCTTGGAGATGTTGATATTTATTCACGCATTTCCTTTCCTCTTCACAACGACACTCCCTCTCTCCCCCATAGATGCTTTGGGAATAGGGCTAGGTAGCGCTCTCAACATGTTAATCATGAGGGGCATTGGACTTCTTCCTAAGCTAGAGTTCTTAAAATCAACACTGATGGCTCTTCTCGGGGAAATCCTAGACCGACTGGCATTGGGGGAGTTGGGCGAGATAGCTCTAGTGATGTTCAATTTATGTTTTCTATCTACAAGGGTTACCATACAAATAACCTCATGGAAGCCCTTGTTATCTTGGTTGCAGTGGAACAATGCTATCAACATGGCTGGAGAAGAATTACCTATGAGACTGACTCATAGGTGGTTGTGAATTTATTGAATAGATGAAACCTTGTGGATGTGGACTGGCATTTGGCTCTAGTTATTCAACATATTACTTAGTTATGCAATTCTCTATATTTTGTGTCTTTTATGCATATCCCTCTAGAGTGGAATAGTGTGGCTGATTGCTTGGCTAAATGGGCCTTCGAGCATGTGTTGGATTGGAACATTGTTGATCATTGGATGCTTCCCCCTAATTTATCTCATAAGCTGGCTCAACTTGTTGACCAAGATAAAACTCTTTAATGCTCTTTGTTTCCTTTGTTGTTCTGTTCTCTTTGGTATTCAATAATTTTTTTACCCCTCTTTTAGTTTTAAAAAAAAAATTTACATAAATTGATACACATCCATGAACATCAATATTTATGGTCCAAATATACCAAAAAATGCATATTTACTATGACACCATATTACAAAATTTTTAAAAGCATCATACATTCTAGGAGCTTCAATTCTCTCTTATTTTTACCATTGGTTTGTAGAACCAATAACTTTTTTGTTCAAATTTTAGAATGCTTCCCTCCCTTCTTCTTTGTGTCTACACCAACATTTGCTCAACCCAATTATGGTGTTTGCATGAAATCTTGCAATGTTCATCGCCCCAAGTGGACTTTTTCCTTAAACTCCTCCCTGTTGCTTAATTCACCCCAAACAATAAAATAATGTAATGGTGGTTCTTTATCTTTCACCTTTATCCTTTCACCATAGCAAGCTTGAAAGCATACACTAGATTTCACCATGGACAACGATGGCTTCATAAAAAAATACCATTCCTCTTGGAAATATTCCCATATCACCCATAAAATCTCCTCTTTTTTGCCATACTCCAATACCAATGCCATAAAACTGGTGGTGATATTGGTAGGTGATTGAATGGATGCTTCAAACTCATGAATTTTTCTCCCAATAAAATATCCACATTCTATTCAAAAATAATTGGCTCATCAACTTAAAATCCCCCTTCAATATTTTCTTAGAGATTCAATTCAGAAAAGAAAGTTCTAAGTTCTTTTGGGTGATGAGGGTAAAGTTCACTTCCATTCCACTCTATTCATCACCACCACCCTACCTTTTCTTGATGTTGTGTTGTTCAAATAAAAATTGAATGGTTTCAAACTATTTCTAATGGTGATGTGAATCCCCTACTCTAACTTTTGACTTATACACTTCCCTTTCATCTCAATATGAAGTGTTCTCTTGGATGGCATGTGGACTATTTTTAAGATTAAGCATAAGATCTCAAAAATTGTCTACCATCTCATTGCATGGATGGTCATTAATGATATGGAGAATAGTGAGAGGGTGTCTAACATTGTATTGTCACCTCATCTAGTACTATGAGTCATCTAGAAGTTATCAAATGAGGTTAAAATATTTTTAATGACTTTAATGAATATTCAAGAGTTTCACCTTTAATTACCACATTGATTATCAATGAGTCACCCTCCAAATTAATTTTGGACAGAGAGTCTTTTAGCCAACTAGATGGTGTACGCATCAGTTTGGGCTTCTACATTGTTATTAGTTCCTTTTTTTTGTTTCTTCTCTCCAAAAACCAACATGTTATCATTCCAATCCCTAACCACAAAGCTAACACCCAATGGACTTGGATTGTCTGTCAACGCTTTGTTAAAGCTCAATTTAATTCACCTTTCCTCCAAAAAAAATCATTCTACTCTATACTTTCCTTATCAACTTGATTGACCCAGTAAAAGCCCAATGAAAGGTTGATCTAGCATTAAAAGATTTATCTAGGTTATTATATTGAAATGATCTTAAATGAACTAGAGTTGCCTTTTAAATATGATATCGAACATTAAATGGAATATTTTCTTCCCTTTCCTTAAGTTAGGACACAATAATCATAATGAGACGTAAAGTATATCACAAATTTGAAATCAAATTTTAAAAATTGAGAGATCATTTTTACAACTATTAGTTGTACTAAAGACAAAAAACAAAGATCAATCTAAAAATGTGGAAGTAAAACTTGAAATCCATCCCTCTCTCTCTCTCTCTCTCTCTCTCTCTCTCTCTCTCTCTCTCTCTCTCTCTCTCTCTCACACACACACACACACACACACATCAAGTTAAAATAAATTTACTAAAAATAATATACACGATGTTAACGTGACTTTATCCAAATTAGATAAAAGCCAACCAAAAAACTCATAAAACAAGAGCTTTGGAAGCTATAGTCCTGCCTCATGCAATATATAGATGAAAATGGATGAAGAAAATAAAAAATAAATTTAAGTGAAAAGAATTAAACATATAGAGACAATTTAAAAAATATGGATTATAATATTTTTTAAAAGTGTATATATATTTATGTAAATATATTTAAATTGAGAATTGAATTTAATAGTTACTATTTATAGTTTGAAATGTAAACTTTAAAAAAAATAGAAATTTAGTGAATCTTCAATTAATTTATAATCAAATTTTAGGAAAAGAAAAGAAAATTGATATCTAAATAAAAACCTAAAAAACTAATAGCAAATATTTTATATTTAGTTGGCAATTCAAAATTTACCTTATTTATCTAAGAACAAAGTGTAGTAGAAGATACCATGATTATAAATACTACTAATTATTATTAAAAAAAGGTAAAAAATTAGATATTTACTAGTGAAATACTAATTAATTGAACCTATTAGATTATGGCACCTTCAAGCATAACATTTAATGGGAAAAAAATGAAGATTCAACATAGCCTTTGCCAAATGTCACAACTTTCTTTTTATTTAAATTTGCTTGAGAGAAAATGAAAAGAGTGATGACAAAAATGGACACAACCAATAGAATAACATAAAATAAAATTCAAAATAGACATTACTACAAAATAGTTGATTGAAAGTTATAGTCTCCACCTATAAATAAGCGGAACTAATAAATTAAGAGTTGGTTTTAGGTGTCCACTAATTGAGACTCAAATGGATACCTTAGGGCTCGTTTGGTTGCTAGAATACAATTAGAATAGGAATAGAAAATTAGAATTCATTATTAATTCTTTGTTTGGTATGCCAAATCGAAATTGGGAATTGGAATGCATATTCTCATTTTGCCCCAAAATGAGCATTTGTCCATTCTCCAAAATACTTGTAATTGGAATTGCTATTCCCATTCCCATTTTTATTTTTTCTTATTTGGTAGGTGTCGATCAATCAACCAATATCTTTTTCGTTTTTTCTTTTGATCTTTCCGATAAACCATTGGGCCTGTTCACAATTTTTTTTTGAGTTTTTTGATAAATTGTCGGCACGATTTCATTTTTCAATCCAATGATTTAGTTTTTTTTAATCTGATTCAAGGTATCTAAACAATTCGGAGGCCATGGCCCTGACAATCGACAAAGCAGGGTGGTTGCACACATGTGATGTTGGCTACATTGATGATGATGAAGAAATTTTCATCATCAACAGAGTGAAATAGCTCATTAAATACAACGGCTTTCAAGTATGAATATCAATGACGTGAAAATTTAGAATTCGATGATTTTTTGGACTTCAATGTGTACAAGTTTTTCCAATGAACTGAAGCCACAACATCCATTTCATCTAAAAAATAATTTCTTATTGAATTTTCAATTCAAGTTTGTGCAATCAAACTAGAGATAAATGAAATTGGATTGTAATTTCCTATTCTCATTCCCCATTTCCATTCCCATTCAAATTTTCTCTTCTAATTCCCCATTCCTATGCCTGCAACCAAATGGGCCCTTACTTATCTCTCACACACTCTCTTTGATCGGTCATGTGCATTGTAATTATTATTGTTATTTTAAGGGTCACGTGGAAAATGTGGTAATTTTTTAAACTCTATTTATGAATCATGTGAAAAGCACCCTAATGATGGCATTCTCTTTATGAAAGGAAGTGAGTAAACTCTTTAACCCAACGATGTCTATGTCGACATCAAAACGACAATTTCTAATTCAATTTAAAATTAAGATACAACTTTAAAATGATTTTTAATTTAATTATTTAAAACACTAAATTATTGTTTTGATGTCGACATAGACATTGGCCTTTAACCCCCTTTCCACGCATTCCTTGTTTCTTACAACAATACTATATCTTCTTTTACTTTTCTTTCACAATATGTTATAAGTTACTGCAGGACATTATTGTATCGATGCAATTTAATTTTTTAACTAAATTAATCAATCATATCACAACATTTAAGAAAATATGTTGAATTTTTTTCCCCTCATTCTATATGATTTAACAAATTTTATTTTCCATTGATTCTATTGGATCATATTAAATTTTTAAATAAAAAATAATAATTTTTTGCTATGAAAAATTCAAAAAAAATTAGAACATGAAAATATAGTAAACATACATTATTAAGGATAGTTTGTAATTATTTTCATTCAATTCACACTTTCCAAAAAAAAAAAAATATTTATCACAGACTTTTCTAAAAATTACTCAAAGTTTGAATATTTAAGTATAAAGTCGTAACTTATATGCCATTTTGGTGTTATATATTTTAAATATTTAATAATGTTAAATATAAGTTATAAATTTTAATTAGAAATTGTATATTCATTTAATATAGTAACATTTAGTATAATAACTCTGTTATATAACATAAATATTAAATATTGTTAATTTGATCTAATATTTATATATTTATTACTAAAAAATTTAATTATTATATAATTTTAAATTATAATTATGATGTCAACTCGTTATATTATTTTTTAAATTAATATAAGATAAATTAACAAGTTTATTTGAGAAAAATAAAATATTAAATTAGTTTACTTTAGTAACTAAACAAAATTGAAGAATTATAAAATTTTAAAATAACGCAAATTTAAAATAATAAAATTTAATTTTTTCTCCTCTTTTTTTCAATCTATATTGCTTGGCATATTTCTCTATCTTGATCTTTCCATATCGTTGTGTTCTTATATCTCTCCTTCTCTCTGCCTATCTTTATAGATCATTTTATATCTCTATCTTTCAATCATCCCCTCTTTCATTTTCTCGCCCTTTCCTTCTCTATATATTTATCTCTTTACTTATCCTCCTCTCCATGTCCTCTTCATTTGCACTCTCATTCCATCTCCTTACCCTTCAATCTCTCTCTTCGCATTTCTCCCCATTTTTGTATCTCCTTAATTCTCCTCTCACCACTTATCTCCCCTCTATAAGTCTTAGTCATACCCATTACACAACAAGGTGTAATTGCTAGATTTATTCAAACATTCTACTATTAATTTTTTTATTTATTAATTATATAAATACTAATACTTTTTTTTTTTAAATCGGTAAGCGACCGAAGCCTTGTATTATATTAAATAATAAAAAGGAATTGTTACATAAATCTCTGTTAAAACAAGCATTGGTGGGAAAGAACAGGGTAAGAAAACCTCCAGTCTTGCCCAAGACTAAAGTCCTATATAGTACATTTTTAAAAGGGCATACCCTAGTATAAATATAATTCTTTCTAATGAATTTATAAAATTGTTGATGAGTAATGATACATAATAAATACATTCACTGCATGGGGAAAATAATACTTGAGGTAAGAAAGCATGTTCAAAGGAATGGAAGACCATCCTGAGTGTAGAGATCATATCAACATCTGCAAAAAGCACACAGCTAAACTTTCGATAGGGGATAAGTAACCTGAAAAATAATAAAATATGAGGGAAAACAATCATATGTGAGGAAAAAAAACCAAATAATAGATTTATAAGATCTACACATTAAGCCCTTTAATGATTATTCTGTTTCCTTCCTATTCTAAATTATCCTAATTACAAATCTCCATGTTTCTATTGTTATTTGAATTCATAAATTGACACTATTTATTATTAGGCCTAAGTATCGAGTAGTACTTGATCTAATCTAAACTAATGAGACTTTCTAGATGTTTTTAACATTAATCTAATATGTTGATTCTTTATACCTTTGTTTTCCTACCTTTTTTGAGATGAAATTAACATCAAAGGTTTATCAAAGAGTTCTAATAGTGCTAGTTTTGTGCTATCTTCTTATTGATTCCTTCTAATCTTATGTTTTTTGATCCAATTTGCAGAATTAATGTATATACTTTCTTGGAGGCTTTAATTATTGTACCTATACAATCTCTTCATTAATTTAATTTCTATTATTTTATAGTTTGTTATACTCTACTACTAATTACTGACCTTGATTTATGCCTTAATTTGCTACCCCCGTTTGATAATAGATTTATAAGATCTACACATTAAGCCCTTTAATAATTATAGATTTATAAGATCTACACATTAAGCCCTTTAATAATTATTATGTTTCCTTCCTATTCTAAATTATCCTAATTACAAATCTCCATGTTTTTATTGTTATTTGAATTCATAAATTGACACTATTTATTATTAGGCCTAAGTATCGAGTAGTACTTGATCTAATCTAAACTGATGAGACTTTCTAGATGTTTTTAACATTAATATAATATGTTGATTCTTTATACCTTTTGTTTTCCTACCTTTTTTGAGATGAAATTAACATCAAAGGTTTATCAAAGAGTTCTAATAGTGCTAGTTCTGTGCTATCTTCCTATTGATTGCTTCTAATATTATGTTTTTTGATCCAGTTTGCAGAATTAATGTATATACTTTCTTGTAGACTTTAATTATTGTACCTATACAATCTCTTCATTAATTTAATTTCTATTATTTTATAGTTTGCTATACTCTACTGCTAATTACTGACCTTGATTTATGCCTTAATTTTCTACCCCATCTGATAATAGGATCCAGACCCTAATCGATCTTGCATATAATACTAATATTACATCTACTATCTGGCTGCAGACAAAGAAGAAGGAAATGTAAACCACTCCATATCTCTGAATGTGTTTATAAATTGTAAATTTGAGCACTAAACATCTTCACCAAATTATTAGAATATATATAAAACTTATGATTATATTGATGATATAAGTATTTACAAAATGATCCCAACAACGCAGTCTACAAACATCTACACCAAAGGGAAAGGGGTCCCAACAAAACGTGTAAGATCATACAAAAGGACCCAGAAGAAGGGGTCGACAGTAGACCAAGAACATAAAGTAGGGAGATAGCAAAGACCGAAACCTAGACACCCAAGATATAAAAAGGAAGAAACTAAAACATTACTTTACAGGTAGCATCGATATAGACAAGAGGCGAAAACCCAAACCAGACCAAAAAAACTAGCCAAACCCCCATACCTAGACCTCATCCTTCTTAATACAAACCATGATAATCTCCAGGGCTTCCTTGTCATTTGTCACCAGTCATCGAGGAGGAAAAATGAAGGAAGTATGTTCTTTGCTTGATTTAAATAGGTTGGGGAGGATGAATTTCACATTCTCTAAATTGTTCAAATCTACCTCTAGGTCAATGTAAGTCGAATAAAGATTTAAATGGCTCTGAAGCCAATCCACATTTTCTTCCTCCATAATGCCTCACCATCGCAATAGAAATTGGATGTTGGCTTCCATCTTCGACCAGGCTTGGAAGAAAAGGACGGTGTCTCTGATAGTCAGAATAGGACGCAAGAACACCTTGGCTAAGGCCAAACTCCTTGGAGGATGATGCATATAGACCTCAGGTAGAGGTATCCTCTATGCTTGATTTATACTCAGTATCACTTCCTCTAGCCCCATTAGCCAAGTAGGGTTGAAAATATTATGACAGAGGCTGATAATTTGTGTTTTCCCTATATTGGCCCTAGCTAGGCAAGTGATAAATGCCACAACAATGGAGTTATTCATTCACCATGTGAAGTCATAGTTAAAAACATGCTCGTCTAAAATCCTACTCACTACAACCCTAGACAAATCATCTACATTATTTAGAAGCCTATTCCACTTCTCAGGTTTGACGTTACCCCTAAACGCCATAGTCCTAATCTCTAAAGCATGAAAGCCAACCACTAAAAACTCCATTTAAGAAAGAACTGAGCTAACCTTAGGGATGACACCAATATAAAGCAAACATAGAAAGTGACCCCAGAAATATAAGGAATAGAGTCGAAACCTCTAGAAGGAAAAAATCATGACAAGTCAATATTAATTGTTTGATTTCAATTTCCCTTTAGAAAGCACCATTTAATGATACTATTAATCATGATATATTAATCTTCTTAAAGTTTCGTTGTAGTTTATAGTTATACTTTATAGAATTTAGTGTTTTGGTTTTAAGTTTCCAACTAGTCATATAGATGGATTTGTAATAGATGTTTTTTTTCTAAAATCTTGAAATATTGATTAGTGTAAGAGGTAATGTGCCTAATCTTTTATGAAGCAATCTAGTGAGTGCCAAACTATTATAGCATTATAATATGTATTTTTTGAATTATATATAATAGTGTAGCCTATAAAAATTAGATCAGTATAGATGAAAGAAAGGTGAAGTCTTCACCCTCTACTCCTTTATTGGCTAATTCACAACCTTTGTATTTCCTTCATGATAAATATGTTGAAACCTTGTTTCTTAAAGCTGATCTATTAGACTTAATACATTTTCAATCTTGGAGTTCAAAACCCAATTTGGCGTCTAGCATTTTCTAATGACATTGATGACAATTTGAGAATCTCCTTCAATAATTAATCTTGTGAATTTGTAATTTAAACTTAGTTGAAGACCTTCTTAATAAGCTTCTGATTTTTCTATATTATTTGAAACAGTACCCAAGGGTTTAGCTCGTTTGATAAGCCATTGGCCAAAATCTGACATAATTATACATCCAATTCCAGCCTTCCTTCGGTTCCCTTAGGATGCTCTGACAAAATTTAACTTTTCCCATCCCTTAGGGAGGGCTTTTGATATAGATTCTTTCCTAGCTTTAAGGTCCTTTTTTCTCATAAATTAATGGTGGGTTGATAAGGTGTTCCCATTTCTTTTTTATGGCTCCATCCCATTTAGAGAAGGATCCTTCTAATTTACTCATTTTTAAAGATAATTATTCATTACTTCTATTATAGATGCCTCAACTTTATTAAAGAGGGATGTTAAACTTAATTCAGAGTTATTAAATATACATCTATTCTTTCTTTCCACATTTCCCATACCAAGATGGCTAGAGCAAAATTCCACAATTTATCATAGATACAGTTTTTGTGTTTGGTAGGCCAATCATTGAGTTGATTGGTGAGATCACTAGATAGAGGTGAGGTCCACTCGAGTTTATGTTTAAGCCAATACTAGCCTTTTTGAGAAGAGGAACATTAAAAAAGAAGATGTTTAGATTTTTCATAGTTTTCTTTACATAAACAACATCTGGAAGGACCTTCGAAACCCATTTTTGTAAAATGATATGTAGTTAATATCTGATTTTGGGAGGCTTCCCATAAGAAGATGCCAACCTTTGGTAGGCAAGCAACATCCCGGCATAGATCTAGAGGAATTTTAAGATTGTCCCAACTATTTGAATTGATTATGATATTATATCCTAGTTTTACTTTATATTTTCCATCTTTGGATGCTCCCCAAATAATTTTATCTGTTATATCTTTATGGTTGATTATTCGTTCCTTGAGAATAGTTGCTAGGTTTACTTTTTCTACAGGAGAGATGTCTATAGTCTCCAAACTTTTCCATTCCCATATCTCATCCCCTTCAATCTTACTATGAGTTTTATAATCATATATCTTCGATCCCCAAATGCTTGTCAGCTTATCTATGGCAGTATGGGGAAAGTTTGAAAGGAGAAGAGGTGGATGCCCATTCCAAGAATCTTCCCAGAGGAGTGTTTCTTCCTCTCTTCCTAGGTCCCAGGTTAAATGATTACTAATTAAGGGCGTGCATTTAATCATGAAATTCCAAGTTTCAGATCCTGCAGATGGATTCCTAATTTTGAATATTGAATTTGGGTCATCAGGATTCATATATTTGTTATAAATAATCTTTGTCCATTTATGTTCCCTTTCTTGGTAAACTCTCCATACAAGTTTTGCACCCAATGCTTTATTTTTCCAACTTAAATTCTTAATTCACAGTGCTCCTTGTTCTTTTGGGCAATAGATATTATCTCATTTTATAAGTGCCTTTTTCTTCTTGTCTTCTGTACCACTCCAAAAAAAATGTATGAGTTTCCCTTCCAATTTTTTGTTGATATTCCTGGGTAAAGGTAGACAAGAGAGTTGATAGGTTGGTATTGCACAAAGAATAGATCTAATTTTAGTTTCTCTTCCTGCCTTGGTTAACCACTTACCTTTCCATGATTCCATTTTTTTATCCAATTTATTATGTTATCCCATCCTTTTTTATTTCTTACTCCTTTGTATAAATGAATCCCTAGATATTTACATGGGAAGACTCCTTTCTTATAACCCATTTGATTGCATATATAGTCTGTCATCTCATTTGTTGTGTTTAAAAAAAAAAAATTTCTATCTTTTTCACATTTACTTTTGGGTCTGATGCTGCAAAATAGTCTTGAATCAATTTTTTAAAGGCTATAGTTTCTTCCTTGGTGCTGACACCGGTAAGAATGGTATCATCAACGAATTATTGATGTGTAATATTAGGGATGTTTTCTGTCAACATAACCCCTTTGATTTTTCCATATGCTTGAGCCTTTTGGATTGACCTTCCAAAGGCTTCAACCATTATGATAAATAGAAAGGGTGACAAGGGGTCTCCTTGCCGAATTCCTGTAGATATGTTAAAAAAACCTTCAGGAGTTCCATTAATTAACAATGATATCTTAGGTGTGGAGATGCAGATGAAGATACGATTTATCCATCTTCAAGAGAAACCAAAAGCTTCTAAGCATTTATAGAGGAATCTCCAATCAACTACATCATAAGCTTTTTGAATATCTAGTTTCATAAACATACATGCTTCTTTGTTTTTTATTGCAGAATGTATAGTTTCCTGAATTATAGAAATTCCATCCAAAATAGATCTACCTGGGACAAATCCAGTTTGTTCTTCTGAGATAATTTTAGGCAATAAGTTTTTAGTTCTACTTGCTAAAGCTTTGGAGTAAATTTTATAAATAGTATTGTAGAGTGCTATTGGCCTAAAATCTTAGGGTAATTTTACTATAGTCTTTTTGGGTATTAAAGCTAAAATTTGTGATTAATTTTAGCTAGAATGAAACTTCCATTTCTCGTTGCTTCTATTGCTATCCATAATCCTTCTCCTAGGATGTCCCAACATTTTTTAAAGAAAAATGCCTCAAAACCATCTAGCCCTAGAGATTTATCTGGGCTAAGATTAAAAAGGGTTGATTTAATCTCTTCTATCGTGAAAGGTTTATTCAAAGCTAAGTTATCATCATCAGTTATCACTTTAGGGATGTTTACTAGAACTTTTTTCTACTTTTCATGATATGAGTAATCAAAATTATTTAGAAAATTTTCATAATATCTAACAAAGGTTTCTGTTATTTTGTTTGGGTCTTCTATTGCATTACTTGTTGAATCTTTGATTTGTTTGATAGTATTGATAGATCTATTGAGAATAGTACTATTATGGAAGAATTTTGTATTCCTATCACCTTCTTCAAGCCATTTTTCCCTATATTTTTGTCTCCAAAAAATTTCTTCTTTTGCTAAAAGTTCTTCTTATTTAGCTAATAATTCTTTTTCTATGTTGAATTTCTCATTATCCATTCCATTTTTTATTACTTCATTATTTAGATTCTTAAGCTTTTTTTTGTTGTCTAATTTTTCTTTAAAGATGTTATTGAAGTGTGTTTTATTCCATTTCAATATTTTTTCTTTAAGGCGTTTTAATTTTGATATAAATCAATACATTTTAGATCCTATGAACTTTCCTTCTGACCACCATTTTTTTATATTTTTCATAAATTTGTTGTCTAGAAACCACATTTTCTCACATTTAAATGGGTTCCTATTAGGTTTATTAGGTTCTTTGAATTCTATTTTAACATGATAGTGATCAGAGCCTACTATAGGTTGAATATTTGTTGTAACATTTAAATCTAGATCTGCTAGTTCCCCTTTCAAGAAAAACCTATCAAGTTTTTTTGCTATATAGTTGAAATCTTTTCTTTTGTTATTCCAAGTGTAGATTCTATTGTTATTTGTTATCTTTATCAGCTTGTTTTCCTTGAACCATTCCTTAAAATCTAACATTGCTTTGCTTATTAGTTGAGAACCTCGAAATTTCTCTTTAATGTCCAAGATAGCATTAAAGTCTCCACCAATTACCATGTTATCATTATGGTACATTCTAATAAAACTGTTGATTTCTTCCCATAATTTTTTCTTATCAGTTGTTTGGGTTGGTCCATAGACATTTATTATAATAAAAATGCATACAGTGTATGTTGTTTCTTTCCTTGCTTCTCATCCAATTACTATTGGATACAATAGTATTGATACCTATTGTTTTAGAATTCCATAAGATTTCCATTCCTCTTGAGGCACCATTTGATATAGTTATTTCTGCTTTCCATTTACCTAATATTTTTTTTAACTTGTCTCATTCTTTATTTAACTTAGTTTCTTGTAGCAAAATGATGTCTGATTCAAAAAGGTTAAGATTGTGTTTTAGCAATCTTTGCTTGATAAGGGCATTTAGGCTCCTAGCATTCCATGTTATCATCCTCATTGTTCGCTTCCTTGTATTTAGGACTTCAAATATACTTTTCAGCTCCTTTACTTGTCCATCTATTTCTCTTAATTCCTTAAGTAATTTCCTTCCTCTTTTATTTTTTTGTTTGCCACATTTTGGGGTGTTGAATCCTTCCTAGTTTATTAATAGTCCCAAGTTTACCGTGTTATTTTTCCTATCAATAAGAACCACACCTTCTTCTTGATCTTCATCCTCATCTATCAGTTCTTCAATTATTTTCTCAACTAATGTATTATCCTCTTCATTAATCTCGTGCTCTAATACTTTGTCACTCTTTTCTTTTTCCTGATTGTTGTCTAAATTATCCATTATTCCAAACTCTTCCGAATTCTGACAATTCCCAAGATTCTACTATGTTACTGATTTATCTTCTGGATGTAGGGGATAGTTCATTATCCCTTGGATTATAATAGCTGCTACTTCCAGGGGAATCAAATTTTGGTCTGCTCCACTGTGTTCTAGATCTATTTCTTCTCCAAATATGTCTTTCCCATCTGTAGGTGTTTGCCAAAATTTGTAGCTCTTTTTCTTTGATTTCTTATTAATTGTAATATTATTCCATTAAGTTGAATCTACTAGTGGTATTATACTTTCAACCTTTTGAATCTTTGAACTTTGGCAACCTAATTCATCATGTTCTTGATTGTTTCCTTGATTGACTAAATTTTCTATTTCTTTTTTTGTATTGTTTTGATTACACTTTTCCTATTGTTGGTAGATACTGATTTCCCCTACCATTTCTTCTGTACACTCCCTTGATGGTTTGTATACATCTAATACTTCTTCTTCTATTTTTTCTTGCTCTACTATTGTTGTTCCATCCCCATGCTCAATATGGTATTGCTCAATGATCTCAACTTGATCCTTGATATCATTATGAAGAAGTAGCAAATCATGATTCATTCTTTTTAGTTCCTATATACTGTCTATAGTTTCCTCCAGCCCTCTATTCTTTTCTTGGAAAAACTTGCATTCTTTTAGCCTTAATTTTCTTATATATGTTTTTTTAAGTTCTTCCTCATGTTTTTCTTTTACCTCATTTTCCCCCTTGGATCCGTAGTCTGTGTTCTGTTTATCTATTTCTATTGATAGTTTCTGTTGATTAGTTTTTTCCTTTTCTGCTTTTTGGCTTTCCTGCTTACCTGTGTTGTTTCCTTCATTCTCTTCCATACGATTCGTTGGTTTCTTTATTCTTTTTGTGTGGCTTTATGCTATTGATTACTTCTTTTATATTTGACATTTTGTAATCGATATAGAGATTGGTTTTAATGATTCCTGCTATCTTCCTTCATATTTTTTGAATTCGAGATTATAAATAGATCTATTTGCTATCAATTTCTTTTTATTACATACTTCTTCTCTTCCTTTTTTTCTATTAAAAATTTAATATTGTTGGTTTGGTTATATCTAACTTCTATTCCTAGAAAATTCCCTAATGAATTACCAATTTTAATTAATGTTTGAAGGTGTTTGATTTTAGGTGGGAAATTTTCCCCTTCTATCCAGATGGGCAATTTCTTAATATTTTCTTCATTCCAGTTAGGTTCCCAAGCTAAAAATTTAACTATAAATCCTCTATATAGACAATTTGAGATTTCAAGTAATCTATTCCTAATTGCCTTATTTTTGCATTGAATAAAAAGGGATGATTTTGAGTAGTTGTTGATACTTACCTAATGGCTCCCAACCTTTGTTAGTTTACTTGATAAGTTGGGTATAAACTTTATAGGTATGCTCCAGTATACATAGATGCCCAACTCTGCGCACTCCTCCCACTTTTCTTCTATTTGTCTGTCATTTATGATTAATATGTTAGAAAATAAATCTTTATCAGATGTAATTACCTTGTTATTGGAGATTGTTTTTTCCAAGGCGTATGTCTTTTCATTTGTTCTTTTGTGTGATGGGATGTAAATCTTTCAATTTTGTGTGGGTGCCCTAACTTCTTTTTCTTTTGTCGCTCACTGTTGGATTTGACCTAGCGGGATGTTGTTAGCCTCTAAGATATTGGAGGGTTTGAGTATCTGATGATTTATATCTCTTCCCTTTGTGTCTGTATAGGGCAGTGGTTGTTTCACTTGTACCTATATATTTCTCTCTTTTTCCTAGAGGAATATTTGTGTATTCAAAATTTTTATTTTCTCCATTTTGTTGTTTGTGTTTATCTAGGCTGCTTGCCTTTGCCTATTTCTGCTCGAGGTTACTAGTTGTCATCCATCTTTGTCTTTAGGGTTTGAGATTTTGATTTGATGTATAGCTTTAATTTCCTCATTCCTTCCTTCATGCATTTTAATCATGTCTCAGAATGAATTAATCTTTTGATCACCATTTGTGAGTGCTTGGAATTTGTTACTGATTGGAATGCTAGGGTGCACTTGCCTTCCACTCAATTTTCTTGTTATCAAACTTGAAGAATCTTGTGCTAGTGTTATTGCATTGTTAGGGCAGCTTTGTTTTACTTCTTTGCCTCTGTCGTGGGGGAGTTTTTGATATGCGTAAAATATATTTTCGCTATAGATTACTTTTTCACTTTCTCTACTTTTCTTGCCATTTTCCCTTGTATTTCTTATACAAATAAATTTTTAATTAGTAATACTTTATAAATATTAATACTTTTTAAATAATTTTTTTTTAAAATATTCTCTTCCAACTAGCTCTATCATTATATCTTTACGTGTTGCTATAACACTTGTTATCTTTATATTTATATTTCTTTCTACCCTTCTTGTCATCTCCTTCTTTATTTCTATTTTCATATGCATATCTCTACTTCTCTACTCTCTAACTATTGATAGGAACTTCGATGCATTGTGTCCCTTGTTGAGAAACATATTATTTAACTCTCTTAACATTTCTTTTATTTTTTGTATTTTATATATAAAAAATAATTTATTTTTTCATAAAAGTAAACTAAGAATTGGTTGATAAGTAGGAGATAATTTCCACAAGTCAAATTTTAACTTGTTGTGGAAATTATCTCCTACTTATCAATTGATGAGCTTAAGGGGCTTTATAATGAATGGTTCATAAGGCACAACACTTGGTGAAGGTTTTGCAAATGGTGTTGCAAGCTTTGGGTTTAACCACAGAGGAAACTCTGTAGTTAAGTGCACTTAGGCTGGAGTAGTACTAGGATGGGTGACCTCCTGGGAAGTCCCGATGCTTCACCCCTATAAGCATCACCTAGATCCAATGAGTGCTAAGTGTTCCATTTATTCTCATGAGAGATGGATTCATGTTGAATCACTACTCATGAAACATGGGTCAATGAGATTGACACAAAAATCACACAGTTAAATCTTGATAGCAATATCACAATAAGAATTGGTTGTTGAAAATAAAATAGCAGTAATGTTGGTGGATAATTGAGAATGCATGCTTTGAGTTTTACTAGGGTTTTTGGTTTCAATCTTCTTTTCTAAATCTTGTGTACCTGTGTTATAATAGTTTCAACAAGCTTTAGCTCAATATTTTTTGTTGTTATTGAAGCTTTAGGGAGGGATGATCATGGTGCCCCCTAAAAAATGCCCTTGCAAATTTGTGTTGAAGGTTATTCGCAAGGTTTGTCTCCCCTTGATGTTGTGCTTATGATTAAAGATTTTGATGAAGCCCATGAATGGTTTGGGAAAAAAAAGACTTTGATAGGCTATTTTGTGGGCAAGGTTTCTCCTAAAAGCATGTTGTAAGGATGGGTTTGCAAGGCTTGGACTCCCCATGGGATCCACCTTGATGGTGTTCAAAGGCTTACTAAGGGATTTTTTTGTCCTAATTTTCTAGTCCCACCCATGTTGAGGCTATTTTCTCGCATGGGCCTTGAACTATTCAATCTTCCCTTTTGGTTTAGCTTTGGTATCAAGACTTCACTGTCTAAAACAAAGAAAAACTTAGGGTTCTACTCTTGATTGAATTCTCTAGTCTTCCTTTGTCTTATTGGCCATTTGTCAAAAATATTTCCCAAGTTGTTGGCAAGGTGATTTATATTAAACCAGACTACTTTTTCAATGTCCATCCTCAATGATGAGTCTATGTTAAGGCCAACTTGGCTCACAACCTCAAGGAAACTATTGACATTCAACTAGGTAGTACCGATTTTATCTAGAAAGTGCTCTATCTAAATTTTCCAAATACTTGCTCTCAGTGCTAGTTAACTGAGCATAAGATTAAGGAGTGTCCTCTAGTAGTGCCAAGGATGCAATCACCTCCTAAGGAGTCAACTTCACATCTTGTAGAGACTGCCAAAAAAAGAGAAAGGGAGGACTACAATGGTCCACAAAGGATAGAATGCTTTGGCTTTTGTTCAAAAATCATTTGTTTGTTTGGCTTCTCAACCACCAATAGGGTTTTCTTCCTAGAGTCCACTTGTTCAAGAGGAAATTCTTATATCTTATATTTCAAACCTTACCAATAGGAGACTATTGCAACAAGGGGTGCTCCTCGTCGTCCATAGATTTTCACTCCTTAGGTTGCATGAGTTACTACAACACAATCAACATCTTGACATTCTAGTAGCCCTTATGGGCATGTTGAGAACAATGATGAGGGCTCAGAAAAGAAAAGGGCCACTCCGTGTGGTGACTCCTTCACTAGTTTCAAACCTAGTTCATATTTTTTGTATAATAGCTTCTTCTCTCTTAGGGATGAGGAAGAAATGAAATTATTTGATTAATGAATTGCATCTCATGGAATGTAAGAGGTCTTACAAACCTTTTACAAAACATAGTTTGTTAGAGATGTTTGTCACCATGTTTCTAGCTTGGATGTTTTTCTCCCTCCAAGAAGTGAAGATTGATGGTTTCATATTTGTTGATGCATGTCATGTTATTTGGTTGGATAGCCTTTTTTTTCCTTCCCATCTCATTTCCCCTTGTTGGAATTATTCACTTATTTCTCATGGTTCTCACCCTATGCCAAGAGTTGTATGAGTTTTGTTGTCAATCAACAATCATTCCTTTGGGATCATTAATGTTTATTCTCCCAGTGATTTTGTTGAAATATCACATTTGTAACATTGGGCTGTTGACTATTTTCCACTTGTAAAATGGGTCATGTGTGGAGATTTTAATATGGTTGAGGTGACGTCAGGATAAGATGGGGTTTTTCCTTTTCTATGGATAGTTAGAGAAAGAGGGATGGCTTTGCATGCTTAATAAATTAGGCCTTTTTTATTCCAATCAATCATTGTCATCTTAATGGGCCTTGACACACTTGGTGTAATTTTATAGAATTTTTCAAAGTCTTGATTGTGCCATGATCATAGCTCAACCTTTTTTTCATTCTCCAAAAACCAAGATTTACCTATCTCATTAGTTATTAATGTAACCTAATCAAACCACCGTACCATAAAAAAATTTATTGAATGACAAATAACTAGGATGTATCCGTCCGAGATGTAATTTTATCTAAACACATATTTGCTTCATCTTCAAGCCACCAAGTAAAAATATTTGGAACCTAGAGCCCATGACACATATACCAATTGGGTGGATTTCTTGGTGGAATGATGTCATCACTTTCACTATGACATTTCTCTACATTTATGGTTGAAAACTTGCTATGTATTGATGGTGGTTCTATGATTCCAACACCAAGGATCTTCATGCAATCACTACAACTTTGGTTTCAAATACTTTTCATGCAGACTTACAAATTAGGATAGCTCAACTCAAACACCAAAAGCATATTGTTGATGAACATTTTGCCAAAGGAATTCAAATTAGATCAACATTTCATTAGTTTAAGGTGGACAATAGAGATTTAAAGGAGTTTTTCATGGCCCTTAGAGCTTTTCATACTTCCTCAGGTAAGGAAATATAATTCATCCTCGCTAAGCTTCTTAACATTCTCCAAGATTTTGTTTGACATTATGAGAAGGTGTTTTATAGTGTAGGAAATTTCTCTTGTTGAGGACCAACCTTTGCAAGATTGTACTATGGTTGTGCCTACCAATATTTTAGGTGCCCAATGTACTTTCTATGACCAAATGCTTACTCTTGAGGATAATGAAGGTGTATTTTCCATGGTGGATGACAAGGCCCATAGTTGTGATGGGCTCACTTATGATTTTTATAAAGCCTTCTGGTCCTATATTGGTCTTGATCTACATAAGGTCTACTTGGAATATTTTCACCCTTAGTTGCTTAGACCAATCATTAGTCAAGGTAATATTAAATTCATACTTGAATTCAGGGACCCAAAGGATATTTTCAGTTGGAGACATATTACTTTGCTCAATGTATCTTACAAGACCATTTCCAAAACTTTGGCTCTCAAGATTAGTCATATTTTGCCTCTTACTACTTGACCTAAGAAAAACAACTTCATCAAACCATGCTACATCTTTGACAACATTATTTTTTTCTGGGAAGACATGGAATGGAAAAGAATCTCCAAGAAGAGTGTTATTTTTCTAAAAATAGTTTTTTCTAGATCCCAAGATCACAATGAATGGTCCTTCATCATTGTGATGCTCAAAACCCTTGGATTTGGGCCTCATTTTATTGACTTCATGCAAATTCTTTTTGGAGATGCATCTTCTTGCATCACCATTAATGGTTGTCAATCCTCTGCTTTTGAGCTCTTTGTGTCTATTCACCAAGGTTGTCCTCTAACATATTCCCTTTATGTGCTAGTTGTTGAAGGCTTTAGGTAATTTCTTGCATTTGTATTTCTCATTGGTCATGTCAAAGGAATTTCCCTTCATGCTTCATGCATATGATTATTTCCTCACTCTGATCATGGATATAGATAATGTTTAAGAAATTCTTTAATGCATGTATACCTTTTGTTTGGCTTCTGAGCTAGTCATTTAGTGGCATAAAATGTAATGTTATAGATAACCCTTTCTTCTAGAGCCACCCTAGATTCTTGATTATGGCTAGAAATAGATTCAACAAGGGTAGGTTTTTATTCTTGGGCATCCCTTTCACCTTCCAATCTTTGCTAGTGTGCTTATGTAATAAGATTCTTTCTCATATGGAGAAGAAGTTGGCTTGTTGGATTATCAAGCCTCTCTCTTTGGTTGATAAACTCTAGATTTGGTCTAAACTCTAAGTATCCACCCATGTGTATTATTCCTTTTGTTGGGCACCTTCAAAAGCCTCATATGTGAAGCTAGAAAAGTTGTCGTGTGATTTTCTCTAGGCCCCTGGAGTTGACCATCAAGGATAACTTTAAGAAACCCCTCCCCGAAAAATATATAAAATCATGGTGAATCAAACATTAGTTTTAGGGGGAATTTAATTTCTATTGGTAATTTTTTTTGATGTCAGGAAAAGTTTAATTTTAGATACGATTTTTCTCTGACCCTTACAAAATTTCATAAAATTGAGGCAATTTTGTCCCTTTTGATAGAAAAAATAAATATTGTATTAGGTGATTTTTCCTATTTGTTGGAAAAAATATATATTTGATCAGGCAAATTTTCCTATCAAGCGAAAAAACATATATGATGTGTTGTTGAATGTGATAGAAAATGACGTGATCACTCAATGAATCAATGACTAGAAATTAATCATATGTTTTTCAAATTAGTTATCATATTATCAAAAGGTTATGCTCAGTATTAAATCAAAGAGTGATAAGAAAGTGAGGTTTCTATAGGATGACACATATGTGGAATGTCCTATTGCATTTATGGTAGAGTGAAATCTGGTGGAAAAAACATTCTTTAAATTGTAGACATCCTAGTCAATGGTTTCCATTGTCAGAAACGTAGTTGAATTCTAAAAAAAGACTCCCTATGGAAGAGGGATCGTCAAATGAAAATCCAAGCCCTATTGTCAACCCAGATTTGACTATGGAGGAGGATGAGGAACAAAGTGATCTTACTACTAGTATTGTTGCAGCTTCACAAGTCTCTCTACTAATCTTAAGGACACCATCAAAGAGCTCAAAAAGGAGCAGGAAATGACAGACCTTCAAGAAATGTTCGTTGAAATGTGTCTCGACCCTACTAATTTTGAAGAACAAATTACAAATGCGGTGGAACAAAAAAATTGGAACTTCAACGCTTTTGGGATATTTTGAAGGATAAAAGAAGCGTTACATGAAGAATCATCAGTTTAGTTATGGTTTATTTTGTAAAACATATTATCAAAAAGCGTATGAATTTGAAATATAACTATTTGAAGCTTATTGCTTCCCTTTTTGTGGAAAACCACAACCATTTTTGAATTTTTGGTTGTGTGTGTGTGTGTGTGTGTGTGTGTGTGTGTGTGTGTGTGTGTCTATATATATATATATATATATATATATATATATATATATATATGAAGATCAAATGTAAAGAAAATACAAAGTAAACCCATTTTTGTAGATATGATGTATTTAATTATTACTTTCCAATTTTTTGTGAATCGTAATTTCATTTTCTAGTAAGTACTTACTAGTTACTAGTAGTACATAGTACACATGTCACATGTGAATTGAAATTGATATCTGAAATGATAGAATTTTGGGAAATGTTTCAAATAACATGTCATATCTCCAACATACATGCGTAGTTGATATTATCCATATACATACTATTGTCTGATGATAATATATCAATGGTTGAAGGTTTATTTCAGGCCAAACTTCTTTAGCGAAGCCTCGACCTTGTTTAAGCCTCCAGAATGGTGACATGTTTCCTTCCACCATGTACCACTCGTAGTGGACATTCCCTCTTCCATTGGCTCCACACACATTACATCTTTTTCGGCACAAACTTGCATTTATGTTGAAGATTTGCAAAGATTTAATCATTTAAGAAAATTGAACTGGAAGTTGGACGGGCAAATGTGCAGGGACTATCACTCAGCCACTTATCTTATTTATAGGAAATTGAGGTTCTTCTTTCGTCATTGCTCATCTCATTTTTGGTAGTCAATAGTCTGGTATACTAGTAGTGCTCATTAAATTATGGTCTAGTTTACTTGGTGTGGTAGATAGGTAGTCATTTCTCTATAGTCACTAGTATGTAGTCATTATTCTATAGTTAATTATTTCATAAATTGTGAATCAAGATGGACACTCCAATTCACCTGACATGCAAATTGGAAGAGGAACATAAGGCTTTTTTAAGTGACATGTCTGATGAAAACCTCTTGTCAATTTGTAATGAGGTTGTTTTCATTTTTCATTTCACTATGAATGTTGTGAAAATAGTTTTGGGGCATGAGTTTTTGGAGAATGAGAATAGGTACTGTGTCAACACAGACATAATGTCTCATTTTCTAGTGTCTCTAGTTGACCTTAGAGAAGAAAGGGTCGACATTTTGTTGCTCCTAAGAAGGAATTTTAAAGAAGAATTTATGGGTGATGACATTGACATTATTGATCATGCAAAATTAGGGTTGGGGATCCCTTGGGTGGCTAAAATCCACAAGCTTTTGGAACCTGGCCAAAATGTGGCTTTGCACCCATTTTTGTTGGGCCTAACTATAGGGCAGTTGAAGTAGCATAAGAAATGAGCACAAATTGGCTTGGATTTTCTCTAAAAATGGTATAATCTAGATGAAGTGGTTTAAAAAAACTCATGGCTTCAAGAATTCACAACCTTAGTTAGGTCTTGTGCTTTCTACAAAGACTAGTACAATAGTACTAGGGTTTTCCCCTGTAGTCCAGAGATTACTTTAGTGGCAAATCTTTGCCATTTGGCAATCCTATCTCATGGGTTGATTGTCATTTGGCAAATAGCACATGTAATGTAGGTCAACAACGTCACTGGGTATTTATCAAATTTGGGTCCAATGCCCGTGGTAGTTGCCCATTAGTTATCACATGATTGGTCAAAAATATCTATCCAATCGCCAATGTAATATATGTTTTGGTTACATTTATTTTAAATAGTTCAACATCCTTTGCATGTTGTTTCTTATTGGCCAACATTCTTTCGCCATTACTACAACCAAATAATTTTCCCTTGGGTTGGGCATCGCCTACCATTTTCCTGACGTGTGTCGACCACTAGCCCTATTTAGCCAACTATTTCCTATTGTGGGCTTCCATAGGAAGGTACATTTTGCCTACATTTCAAATTCCTGCTTATTAATCCCACATAATTTGCCAACCTGGATTGGACTATAAGATATTATTATTCTACACAATTCGCTCTTTTTGGTCTGGAGACTGGCATTTCTTATTGCTACCCAAGTTTTAGAGTGCTAAGTGCATTGCCCATTGACTCGTGGGTTGTGATTTTCGTAAAAGGCAAGTGATTTTTAATTTATTTTTTATGTGGACAATGGTACTAGTACTAGTTTTTTTTAGTTTTATTGTCCAATGTCCATTGGTGACTGGACATCTCATGTGCTAAGATAGCCTATAGGTTTGCGAATTTTATTGGGTAGTATCGTAGACTATAGTACCATAGTAGTAGTACCCTTTTTATGAGAATGAATCATATTATTATTATTATATGTAGTCTAACTAGTCTTTGACTCATCACTATTTGAGTCTTTTGTTCAACAACTAAGTTGATTTATTTGAGTTTTTTGTTCAACAACTAAGTTGATTTATTTTTTGCATCCTTTATTGGTTTGCAATGTCAAACAAGAGGGATAATAGGGGTTCCAATAGGATCCTTGAAAGCCAAGAGAGGCCACCATTACCAAAATGTAGAACCATATCCACATATTTTGGTGGTGGAAATGTTGGCAACCTACAAGATTCACAAGTTAGATCTCCAATGCTTATTGAAAAAGGAGATTCATCACAAGTTGGAGACCATAGTGAAGAAGTTCAAGTTGGTGAACTTGATATCTCAATCAAGGACAAACTTGAACATGATTTGTAGGCACTTCCACTGAGTATGGAGTCACAAATTGATATTATAGAGTTGGAGTCAGTTAATGACCAACCGGGTGAGAAAACCAAAAGTGATTCCATAAATCATATTCATGCACAAAAGGGGAAAAGAAAATTGGAATAAAAAAAAGATTGATCCTATTGGGATCCATCCAAAAGGATTTTTCAATTAGAATGAGTGGAAAAGTATTGGTTCATTGAACCACTGCCCAATCCAATTGATGGTGAGCCTCCTGTAGAATGCAGATGTAAGATTTTCATAGAGATAACAAAGAAGGAGAAGAGGTTGCAACTTAAACTTGATACCATAGAAAAGTATGTCGGTAAAGTTTACAAAAAGGAAATTATAGATGGAGTTGAAAAATCCATGCTAATTTGAAAAACAAAGGACAATTGTCTGCATATCAGGAATGTCAAAATATATTCAGGTTACACAAGCAATTATGGGAGAAGTGTTCTGCAGTAAAAGGTTCCATTGAAGATTTCATTGGAAAAGCAATGTAAGTGAAAAATATGGGAAAATTAGTTCAATTAAGTGTGGTCTTTTATATTTTAAGTAGAGGATGTCCTATGATAGACTACCCTTCAATTACCACCTTATTGCACTTTTTTAAAGTTTGAAACTATATGAATGGTCACTAGTCAGTAAATAGCGACTGGGAATGGGCTAGATGTCTTTGAAGGTTGAAAAAGAAGATAAGAAAAAAATAAAACACTCAAATTTTATTGCATTGTCTCTAGATGAAGTTACAACAATTGATAATACTTCCTAGGTGCTCATGCATATTTATACTTTAAACGATCCTTGTCGTCAACCCTTTCTACTATTTGTTGCTAAATTGAATTGTAGTGCAACAACTAAAAATTTATATGATTTATTAAAGAGTATTGTAATTGAATGTGGAGGTTTGGATAACATGGAGATTACCAAAAAGTTGGTGTGTGTTGGAGCAGATGGAGCTTCGATTATGCAAGGTCATAAAGGTGGTCTTTGCAAAAAGATCAAGAATGATTTGGCACCCTATGCTATTCCCATTCATTGCATGGCCCATTGAATGAATCTAGCTTTTGGAATTGTTAGCAATTTTGATTGTGTAATTAAAGTGGAATCTCTTATCAAAGAGATTTACCAATACTTTTGTTGAAGTCCAAAACAAGTCTGGGAATTTCAACACTTTCCTCAAGGACTTACTGATGGGAGGAAGCTTCTTAAAGACAATGATACTAGATGGATCTCTTTGGATGGACCAGTGCATCGAGTATTCTCTGAACATCCATCATTGCTTGGACTAATCCACTTTGTGTAAGAAAGATTCCCTCGGTTATATTCAAGTCTAACTAATGTTAAGATACTCTTAACTTTAGCAGCTATTCTCCCCATGCTACAGGACATGAGAAATATTATAAAAAAAGGTTCAACAAAGAGCTATCTACATTGCAGAATATAATAAGCTGTATAAAATGACATGTAATAGCCTGGATACTCTATATAGATTACTACCATTAGATGGATCAAAGTTTGCAAAGTGGATAGAAATCATAGACTTGAACAATCCTGGGAACTTTTTACATATTGGTGCAAATGATGGGGTGTGTGCTAGGGTACGGTGGAGTTGACATACCAATGCAGTACTATGATCGTGTCAACCCTAACTCCAACCCAAATGAAGCAAGAAGCAAAGTAGAATCAAAACCAGAGAAGGTACTTTCATGTGTTACAAGTGAAGACTTTAAGAAGATCAAAGACTTTGTGCTTGACCCTGTCAAGAAAGTTTGCTACAATCTTTCATCAGAAATTAGATTCAAATTCCCTCCAGAGGAACTGCTCAAAGCAATGTCTATTGTTTTTCCTCAATATTGGTCTCTAAACTATTCGACTAATTTTCAAAGAAGGATGATGACTTTCATTTAACATTCTTGCAAACCTAAATTAATCAATGAAGTAACTATAAATGGAATTTTAGATGAATCTCGATTGATAGATCAATCATATTCTTTTGCAAACATAATGAGGGAACAATATGATCTTATGGAGAATCCAAATGAAGAGGGAGCGGTAACAAAGCTTTGGAAAAACCTTGGTGAGAGCAATCAGTTGAGAGAGTCAATACTAGAATATTTCAAGCTTACTAATTTATGTTTGATAATGATATTGGGTTTAGTGGGGGATGAGAGAGTTTTTAGTACTTTGGGCTTCATGGAGTCAAACATTAGAAACAAATTAGACAAAATTTTGGATAATTGTTTGAGGCTCTATAATTTTAGGTATGAGGTAGATAGTTTCCCTTATGATAGAGCTCTCAACATTTGGAGAAATAGATATCAAAGAAGAGGGATGACCAAAATTTCAAACCCAAGTGGTAGGGGCAGTGGCAGTGGTGGTGGCGATGGTAGTGGCAGTGGTTCATGTCCTAATATTGGAAGCAATGAAGATGATATTGACTTTGGCATGCATACTGACACCGACAATGAATCTGAACAAAACACAATGAACAATAAAATGTTATATGCAATAAATGAGGAGGATTCTAATGATAGTGACACTAAGCCAGTCCAGGTAGAGTGGCAACTATAGCAACTTCTCAACTTCAAGTTCTAACTTCTGTGTGAGTGAAGTAGTAGGCTAGTAGCTCTAATCTAAGACTCTACCTACTAATTAATTATGTTTGTAGAAGTTAATTTATAGCCTTCTTTCACTGTCCTTTTATAGATGCTTAAATTTTTTTTAAAACATGTTGATGTTACCAACTTACATGGTGAGATTTTCATTAAAACTAGTTTTTACTTATAGAGTCTACACATGTTGCGATTTTCATTGATTGTATTTTTTAAACATGTTGAGATTTTCATTGATTCTAGTTTTAATACAATAGTACATGTTGAACTTGAGATTTTCATTCATTCTAGTTTTTAGACATTTTTACTTTTAGATTTTCATTCATTCTAGTTTCTTTAAGAAATTGTAACATAATGTATTTAACAGAATAAACTTTATTTTTTAAAAAAAGTATTATAATTTATAATTATAAATCAGCCTATAACATAATACATTTAACAATTACAAACAATTATAACCCTTTGCAAATGACTTAATATCAAATGACCCTGAATTCCCTTTTATAGATACAAGGGAGCAACAATAGTTGTAGGTTGGTTTGTAATTGTATATATAATCAAATTATTAGTACATAATACATTATGTGTGTACAATCACATTGCCAATATGCCACATTACCAATTGTACATTTTTTTCAAGTAGGAGCAGGGAAATGTTTTTCCATCTGCTTTGTGTAGTAATAGTATGCTAGTGCCTAGCTGTCCAACTATCTTGATATACTGGCTCTTGATTCCTGTAACAATTATCATTAAACAAAGTTGAAATTAAATCCAAAATTTGAAATTAGAGAGCAACAAGTAACAAAATGATTATAGTAGTATCACTTACTAAGTTGTTACTTCTTAGTGCTATTAGCTATGACTATCACTGACAGCAATAGTAATAGTTTGAGAAGATGACCTAACTCTAATGATGTTATTTAGGGCACTCCATTCTACATCATTTGGAAGTTCTATTTTTTTGAGGTTGTAGCTAAATAGTTGTAACCTCATCAACAATGAATACTTCAAAGAGATATTTTTACATGAATCAAGGAATTTGCCTATAACTGCATTCATTGTTGATAGTGGTTTGATGCAACTTGCAATTCTTTTTGGAGTGGTTTCCTCAGGCAAGTTGCCTAAATCAGAATTTATGGTGTTCTGTAACTTTTTCATGTAATATTCTTTTCCAATGAATTTTCCATCTAAGTAAGCTAGATTTGGTAATCCAACATTTAGCAAGTTTAGTATGTTGTGATTCATCTTCATCAAGTCTCTAGAAGAAAATTTGAGAGCTTCATCTATCTCAATTACTTGTTCACAACTGTAATAGATAACAAAGGTCATTACAGAGGCATCCAAACAGTTGTTTATTCCTTGGTTTGCCAAATCCTTGTCACTGGATCTCTATACTTTATTCAAAATTTGTTTAGCAAGATTTTTTAAGGAATTGGTGAAGATACTTCTTTTACCCTCAACATCTTTTTTTAATTTTTCAAAGACAAGTCTGAGATTGCTATTTAAATCAAGCCATTCAAACAAACTATCATTGTTCTTCATTATTTTGTTCCAATTTTCTTGTTTGATAAGCTTATCTATGTTTGTTATAGTATCCTTGACATGATGGTCTTCAAAAGATGTCATTATATTTTGTGCAATTACATTCTTCATATTTTTCTTCATTTTAGACATCTCTATTTCACTCCTTTTCTATATTTCCTCTAGTTGCCCTTGCCAATTAGTTGCTCTCTTCCTCTCATCCTCTAATTTCTTCTTCAAATCTTGGATTGTCTTTGCAGTAGTTACCTCTTTTTTCTTTTCATCCTCGAGTTCCCTTTTCAAATCATGGATTGTCTTCACAGTGGACTCCTCCTTTTTCTTCACATTGTCCAATTTCGTCTTCAAATCATTGAGTGTTTGAGTAGACTCCTCTTTCTTTGCATTCTCCAATTCCTTCTTCAAATCCAGGATTTTCTTTGCAGTTGACTCCTCTTTTTTCTTTGCATTCTCCAATTCCTTCTTCACATGGTGGATTGTATTATTGTTTTTAGTAGTACTAGACTCCATTTTCTTCACATTCTCCAATTCCTTCTTCAAATCAAGGATTGTTTTTGCAGTTGACTTCTCTTTTTTCTTTGTATTCTCCAATTTCTTCTTCAAATTGTGGATTGTGTTTGCACTAGACTCCTCTTTTTTCTTCTCGTTCCCTAATTCCTTTCGCAAATTATCAATTATCCTTGCCTTAGACTCCTCTTTTTTCTTTTTATTCTCCAATTCAATCTTCAAATTATTATTTTCCTTGACAGTAAAGTCTAGGTCAGTTTTCAAATTATTGTTGACCTGTGCACTACTCTCTACAGACTTGAACAACTATGTAGTAGAGGATTTTTCATGCTAAATTATTTTTTACACTCATCCAATTATTTAGTCAAGTTTTTTCAGTTGTTCATTCATCTTTTCTTGCAGGACAATTACCTCTATAGGAGAATAATTCTTTATCCTATTTTGTAATTCTTTGAACCTATTGTCTGCTACTTCTCCTTGGCCTTCACATTATCAAGGTCTGTCTATCACTTTTCTATTTTCTTTGTAAGCCTTTTTTTTCCCTCTCTACATTCAGAAGTGTAGGGTAGACCATTTTGTTGCTCTCTTTTGATATATTGATTTTGTCAGTATTTTTCACTTTTGACAAATCCATTTGAAGACTAGTAACTTGTACATCGTTATGATTTACTATGTTTTCTGGTGGATTATTTTCTCTATCTAGGGGCATAAAAGCCATGAAGTTAATATTTTCGGTGTTTGGATCATATGTTGGAAATATACTATTAGTAGATCCCTAACATTCAGCAACTGCATCACTTTTCAAAGTCTTCATAATTTGCCTATTTCTTTTGCTTGTCCGATCAAACTTTGATGCAAACTCCTTCAAACTAAAATTTGGGTTTGTTGACATATTTGATTGTTTGAAAGGTGAATTATCAGTTGTATTATTGTATGCTCCTCCAACTTCAGTTAAACTTACTCCACCTGCAATTATATTTTAAGGATTGCCAACATACTGAATATGGCCCATTTCAAATCCTAGCATTTTATGACTATTTGTAGGGTTTTGTATAGAAGCTACTGGTGCATACATTGGTGAAGTAATTGCTAACATTTCTTGCATTGTAATTGTCATAACATTTTGTTATTTTGCATAAGGTTCATCCATGCTAGTGCCAGTGGGATCAACTACAGTTGGATTTGAAGATTTAACAAATAATGTGTTGGGATGATCTTTACAAGTAGAAGTATAATGTTTTTTTCCCTTTCTAGATGAGTCATCTTCAATCTCATCGGAGAGTCCAATGACTAGTTTACTTCCTCTTTTGGGTGGGTTTGGTAGTGGAACTAGATTCCAAATCCCTTCACCACTTGCACCAATGGGCCCTATACTCACATAACCCATTTTTTGTATCATAGTTGCCCCTTTAGTATACGATTGTTTAATAGAATCACTCATTTGAAGATTAACAATATGTCTAACCTTGGTTGACCCAAAATCTTGAATACCTTGAATGTCTCCATCAAACTCGAGGCCATTTTGTCTTTGAATATCACTATCATCGCAACTGCCAAAATCATATAGTACAATTAGATGTTCTTTATTCCAATAATTGCTGAAAAATTCATCCTCCTCAATATCCTCAAAACCTGCTGATGTCATAGGTTCACCCAAATTTCACCTCATTTTCCAAAACTTAGTCATCTTAGTTTGACACCATAATTTAGATACGCATGCCTCTTTAATTTCTTTCGGCATAGACCTCTTAGAAGGTTGAGATGCTTTCTTGTAGAAATTTAAGTATGTCAGAGGCTTTGATTTGTGTGACTCTAATATGTGCAATGTTGTAATTTGGGATGACAATTCTTGCATTGAAATATTATTCTTTGTTGCATGTTTCTCCATCTCTTTCTTAACATCATCCCATGAATCCTTGTTTTTTAACTTTTATATCAATGACATCTCTTGATGTTGATATTTGCTTACAAAGTTTCCATTGGCAATAAGACTTGTTTTTATTATGCTCAATGGATCATAATTCCAATGACTAACAAAATTAAAGCCAAAAAAAGTTACTGATTCATTTGCCACTTTGAAAGCCTTTCTCTCAAATGTGAGGCCTCCAATTGTGAAAGGCAATGAAAGAAATATCATTTTCTTTTGTTGTCCAATGAAAAGTTCATCTGTGCTCTCCATCCATTATATATATTCCAGTGCAAAAACTCTTTCTGTAACATGCATTGGAAGTTTGTATGGTTCAACTGCTGAATTGTAAAACCTTAAGATAGTGTACTCTTTCATGAAGAACCAGTCAACCAATTGAACTTGACTTCCTAGTTGAATGCAATCTTTACAAGACACGAGCAATCTAGACATCGAAGTGCCTATGATTTTTTGGTAAATAGGTGCCAAAAAGAAGTCTACAAAATGGCTTTAGTTATTATTGTTAGCAGTCATCCTCATCTTATGTGTCCACTCATATACTAGACTTGGAGTCTATGATTTCTTTTGGGTTTTCTCATCAAACTTATAGACCTCAATATCAAGCTTGTTGTTCTCTTCTCAAATATTGGGTGATGCTTTGCTAAAAGAAGGTAGCACAAGTAACTTGTGAACCTAAATGTCTTCTTATTTCCTGTAGTTGTACTTTATTTCATCATTAGTAATTGTTGTTGCATAGATTCAACAATGTGTTGAACAAAATTATATCTTACATCTACCTTCTCAACTTACTGAACTCGATAATGGATATTATAAATCATTTCAAGAACACTAGCCCCCACTTCCTTGTTATTGTCCAATCCCAGACAAAATGATATCAAAGAAACAATATTCTGAACCCATGACACAAAAATATCACACTGATAAGGAGGCTTATGGTCTATGTCCAGTGTGACAGTAACACTAGTAGATGACTCTAAGTTTATAAAAACCTTTAATATATGAATCTTGAAAAACTTTTTCCATTTTTTCATAAGCCTGTGCAAGTTTATCCAAATCAATGCACTCATTAAAGCTTTCTGGTTTAAACCCTAGCCCTAGGTCTAACAAAGTGAAAAAATCACTCTCAATTATGGATAAAATTTCCTCGAGTGTTTTGGTTTACAATTGTCTTTCTATTTTCATCATAATTCTGAGTGCATAGCATTACAATTTTAGGGCAAGGGAATACTTTGGGTACATCGAGGTTTGCTAATCCAATAACCAAAGCATCTAGTTTATTTGTATGTGCACGAATACTGTTGTTATATTTGTAATAATTTCTCCCCTTTTATGGATCTTTCCACTTATTAAACAATGAATGTCTAATTCCCACGATTCCCAAATCTCCATGGATAACAGGAAAAAAAAATCATGAAATTCATTGGTGAAACCTGGGGTTTGTAGCACTTGCTTGAGTTCAATTATGTCTTTCTTTTCCTTTATGCTTGCACTCATACTGGAGGTTTTTGACTTTGTTTTGCCCGTGCCTGCTACTAGTTATTACACAAAATTCTTCTTCAAGCCCTATTTAAAAAAATTGTAAAGTGTAAACCTAAGACAATAAAAATCAAGATTTCTATTGTTGCAAATTGCAATGAAAAAATTTTAAAAAATTTAAATACCTAGAATCAAGAATTGAGATTCGACAATACTGGTGCTAGCAGATACTCAGATTATTGGTGTTGTCTTGTGATACTCAAGTTTCACACTTTCAGTCTTCAAAACACAAAATGGAATTCAATCAGTCTTTGAAAAGTTGAAATTTGAAAACCCTATTGTATCGACTCTCAACTTGGAGTTCGAGAACTTTGAACTTCATACTCTAAAAACACAAAAGGTAAATAGTTAAAAGTTAAAATGTAAGCATTAAGTAATTAATGGTTTTAGGTACTTTACTAATACTATGTACAATGTACATGTAAACGACATAAAGACTCAAATTTCAATAATATACATAACTATAATAATAAAAAGTAAAAATTTATTGCATTAATATACATTTGAATTTTGAAATTTGTTCATTTTAAATAAATTAATTAATAAAAATTGAACTTAATTATCGATATGATTTTTGGGTCAATTTGCAGAATGTTATCACTGTTGTCAAGAGTCATCCAGAATTGTGACACTTGTCAAGGACGCGTGTCATGATTTCGGATGACTCTTGACAACAACGATAGCATTCTCAAAATTTACCAAAAATTCATTCCAGGCTGTTGATTTGTCATTTACTTAACAATCACGGCATCCCCGAGTAGGGATTAAGTATTTTTTTTTTTTAAAGACTAAACATAACTATTATTAATATTAACCGAGTCCTGATAGTTAATTGAGCTTTGCAATGAGCAGACATGTGTCACTATTTTAGATGAATCTAGGCACATGGAAAAACATTCCCCAAATTGGCCCGAAATTCATCTCGAGTCGTTGATCTTTTTTTAGTCAATAGTCGGGAGTTGGGAGTCGCACATAACTATAACTTATAAGAAAGAATCTTTGACTACACGTGTCCCAATTTCGAGTAGAAATAGAATTTAACTTCAATCTTTTAAAATTTGGTCTAAAAATAGAGCCGTAGTCGTTGATGTATCGTTCATTGAACGGTCCATATCAAATCGTGAATCATTAAAACTTAAACCTTTCCTATAACTAATATTAATTATTTAAACAAGGTTGCATAGCAACTAAATGTGCCAAAAAAATGATAGAATTAGTAAAAAAGTTTGATTTAAAAAAAATATTAGCAAAAAAAGAATTCAAATAACATATTAATTAATATAGAGAAAATTATTGAAATAAATTTTATTAAATAAATTTTAATTAATTATTATTATTATTATTATTAACTTTTTAAGTTTGAGCATGTCAAAATCATGATGTTAATTTAATTATTTATATAAAATATATATATATATATATATATATATATATATATATATATATATATATATATATATATATATATATATATATATATATATATATATATATTTTAATTTATAACATTTATTATAATAGTTGTAATATAATATAAATAAAAGATTTTCTTTTCTATTATAAAAATGATTTTCTTTCCTATCATAAACTTTTTATTGTAAAGATGATATGAAAAAATCAATTAAGATATATTAAATTTTATAAAATAAAATTGATGCAAGATATGAAATAATAATGACAATAGTTTAATTTAAATAAAATAATTAAAATTTAAAAATATAATTACAAGTGCTATATTTTTATTCATATTTATTAATTAGTTTCAAAATTAAAATGTAATATAGTTTAATTATCTATAAATTATTAATATATATTGAAAATGTGCATTGATAATTTTTTATAAACTATTCTTCATCATTTAAAATATTTCATAATGAAAAAATGTTAGGTGACAAAATAGGTATGAAATAAAAAATTGACACATAAATTATCAAAAATTAATTTAACTTTGTTAAGGTTATAATCTTTTAGTTTTCATTGAAATCTGCTCTTATCGCTCCATTTGTTTTAACCAATCAGATTAAAGATAAATAGTTTTAGAAATTACAAAACTTAAAAATTGTGCATTTTACTTTATCAAATATTAAAATTTGATATGTAGAAGAAAAATTATGAAAAATGATTGATTCATGTTCAATAGTTTAATCAATAGTTAAAAAAAGTCAATGCCTATAGTTCTATAGCCTATAGCACGAACTAATTATGATCACCCTATCGTGAACATAGAGTCCAATCTTTGAACACATGTTTGCTATTGTAATATATATTGTAATTAATTGAATTATTTGTACATATAAGAAAATCCAAACGTTGTTTAAAAATATACCAATACTTGAACACATGAAAACTTATAAATGTTACAGAAAAATAAATACCTTTTTGTCTCAAATAAAAATTAAAATATCATAGCTATTTCATATATGTGTGTCACTCAAAACATAATATGCTTAATTAAATAAACATTGATATCTTAGTAATAGTGTACAAATACTACTCTTATATGTACAACTATTGGGGTAGCAATGTATATGCATAGAGTAAATCATATCAATAATATGTCTCGCAAATATAAAAGGTGAATACTAATAAATGTTTTGTATTTTCTTTAGAAATGTGTGAGATTGTCAAAAACTTTGAGTGTTCAACTAATAGTCCCTTTGTGTTGGTTATAGGTTGTATTTTATATAATAATGTGTTATTTTTATAAAAACAAATATATTTTTTGTTGCTGAAGAATTTGTCATTTTGTGTTATATATAAAAGTTATATATAACAAACATTTTTTAATTAATAATAACTATTTGGTCCATTTAAGTTACATATATATTACATTTCATATAGTTATAAAATATTCTATTAACAATAAATAATAATTTTAAATTTAATTATAAATATTTTTAGATTAAGCTTTGTTCAAATGTTTAAAAAGTCATTTTTTGACACATCTCACTAGGTGCACTATTTTAACGAGTTGTGTGATGAGTCACAGTTTGAAACCTTAGTTGTAGCCTGTAGGTAGTTCAATGTCCATTTTACATTTGTAAAAAAAATGAAGGTCTTATGATATCCCATCACCATGTAGCGGCTACATGTTGACGAAGTTAGCCCTCATGACTATTGGTTCCTCTTCCCTATCTTATTGTTGCACAATGCAAATTAAAACTTAAATCACAAAGTGTAGTAACCCGTTGCAAACATAACAATTATTTGAAGATCTTGACAATTTCCAAAATCCATGATTTGGATGAATAAAATTAAACATATAAAATTAATGAAACATCAAATTTTCAAAAATATAAAATTATAATTTGTAAATTGTAATCAATTATCATTCATTGATCATTAATTGCTTGATAATAATAACTTGATTTAATAATTGTAGCATTTTTACTTAATTAAAATTGATTTAGGATAATAATCAATATTTGCTAAATTGCTTTAACTTGATAATGATAAGTGATAACTTAATTTAAATTTAAATAACTGTGGCATTTTTCATATAATTCAAAATATGATAAAAAGTTAAAAATATTATGATGATCATGATATTTAAATAAATTTACATTTCAAAATAGGAAGAAATGAATAAATAAATTAATATTCAATATTTTATATGAACTTTTTTATTATTATCAGTAAACGGCTGAAGCCTAGATTAATTA
Organism: Cupressus sempervirens; assembly: GCA_028749045.1. NCBI lineage: Eukaryota > Viridiplantae > Streptophyta > Pinopsida > Cupressales > Cupressaceae > Cupressus > Cupressus sempervirens. The sequence continues at coordinate 339,686,222 of CM053787.1, read as the reverse complement.
TTATTTATTTATTGAAATTAATTATTATTATATGTTAAGCGAAGGTAGATTCGAACCCAAGACCTCCCACATGAGAGGCTCGCAAGTTACCGTTGCGTTGTAGGCTTTCGCCTTTATATGAACATTTATATATAAGTTAGAATTTGAACTTTTTATTTTCAAATCAAATTTCAATATTAACTTACAATTTAAATTGCATGATCATTGATTAGAATTTAGGATTCAAGATTCATGATTCATGATGTTACATGTATCATAAGTTTAACTTTAACAAACTATTTTAAAATTTATTTAATATTTTAAAATAAATTAATAATAGTTAAAACTATTATAACTAATAACTATTAACTTGCATGGCCCTGGCCCCTGCGTTCATATATTATCGAATTTTACAGGTTTTGAATTTAAAGGACATACATATACATATTACAAATTTACAAATTTTCATTGGATAATTTTCAATTGAATTATTTTTTACTATGAATCGTTAATCAATTATGAAACCATAAAGGGATTGTTAAAACCCTTTTTTTGTTTCTAACTTTATAACTATTAATAGTTAATTGTTTATAACAAAGTCATAGACTAACATTTCAACAGTGCATTAAGATGCCAAAAATAAAGTCGTAGACTAATAGGAACAACGATTTGAGAAGCCCAAAACTATTGTTTTCATTGATAATATTTTAGAGTGTACAATGTACATATACTGATTCATAGCATAGATATTCAAAATAAATGATTAAATTAGCTTGATTTTACTATTTTGTAATTTACATTAAAGGGCAAGACCCAACCCAAAGAAAAAATAGATATCTTAAAAATATTTTTTTCCCTAAAGGGCAAGGGTCAAGGAAATAGGATTCAAGAAATAGGGAACATGAAACCAAAGAACAGGGAGGTTGGAAGCATTAGCAGGCTGAAGGGCTGAGGGCTTGAAGCCTTCAATCAAAAAGGTCTTTAAGTCCCTCCGTGAGGAATCTTTTGGAGAAGATGATGTCACTAAACTCATCCAGCCATGTGAAGTCAGTCTCATTGATGTCGTCCAACAAACAACCACTTCTGTAGCAAATCCCTTCCAACCCGCGCCCACTTTTGATGGCGAGTCAATTGTTGTTCATTCATGTTGAGCATGAAGGGATGCTTCTGTACAATGCTTCCTATGCCTTACTCCCAACACTTGTCTGCTACATCTGCAAAAGGGATGCCAATGCTCGACCCCAGTACTTACTCGACTAATACAAGAATTTTGACGTCATCTTTTAAAAAAATTTCCTTAAAAATGTTATGCAGAAGTATCATAATTTCTACTTGATTGCCTCCAAGGTCAAGAAGAGATGCGAGGAAGTGGGAGGTAATATTCGTGGACACACGGTACCTCTTATCATTTCTTAAGAATTCATGGCTGAGGACCCTGAATAAAGCATGGTGGATAAAAGGACCTTGGGCATCTTGCTTGTTAACCATGGCAAGGACATTGTCATGAATCATACCCAAAAAGGGCTTTTGCAGAACCACTGTAGTGCATTTCAGGTGAATTGGCATATCCATGACTAAAATTCAAGAAACTCTGCAAATTGAATTCAAATTCAAGAATTTGAGAAATGATAATGAAAAAGGAATTGAAGAGGCTATTTAATGACAGTTGCATTAAATTATTTGGCATTCACGATCTTTCATATCTTATTTGTTTGTATTCTTATTAATTTTCAAGTGTGTGAAATGTACTCACATTAATGTCAAACAGTTGAAAGTGCCTGCCAAGGTGGCTATAAATGGAATGTAATAATTGTAACTGTCAGTAGCACATTTATGATTTTAATCTTAATGTGATGTTCACTACATTGAGTACGTTCTAGTTAATGGTTTTTGTGCAAAACTTTCCACATGTCTCCATTCCAGAGAATGCCATGTGACTCCAGGTCTTTTCAAGTGACTGGCCTCGAAATGCATCTTCTATCATTGATCTCTAATTAATCAACGGTCGATAAAACTATTGCATTTAAAATATGAAAGTGATTGTAGCTTACTTGGTAATAGTGACACTTACATAATGACATTACGACATTATTAATAATAGACCTAAGATAGTACACAAGTTGAAACTTGAAGTGACTACTCAGTAGTCAGTACAATCACTACCTAGTACATGTGCAAATTTTCTTTCAGATTAAATAATTTTTTAGTTTACCACTAAGATCATTATTATTCATTTTCCTAGAAAACAAGTAATTCGCCTCTAACATTATTAATTCATTTTTGGCAAGGGAAAAAATAGCCATCATTTATTTATCTGTTGGCAAGAAAAAACATTAATTCGCCACATTTAAAATGATTTTTGCTAGGGCAAGAAAAAAATCGCCAACATATAATATTTTATTTCAGTATATGGAACAAAAAAATACCCTCGACATTAAAATCTTCCTGCCCACAAAATGTTGGATTCGCCAGCATTTTAGGCATTTTTTTCAGGAGGGATTTCTTAAAGTTATCACGGGTGGCCATAGAACATGTCTAATCCAATGCACATTCTTTTATCTCCCCGTCAATAATTACACCAAGTGGTCCCCTTATTTTCAGCCTTATTTCCATCCAAGGGATCCAAGATTCTATGTTTATTTACCATATAATACCAGAAAAAAATTCATTTCCTCTCCAATTTTTTTATAGCCCCTTGCCTTGTCCTAATCCCTTTCTATCATATTAGCATCCCCTCCAAATACCAATGGAATGCCTTTCATTTGGAAGATCCACATCCAAAGATCTATATTATTTCCCTATAATCATTTGTAGCATATATTGAACAAACCCCAAATATCAAAGTTCTTAATTTGATTCTAACCCACACCACTCTTTTTGATGGTGGGCAGCCCTAACCATCAATGAATTTGACCCACTTGGAACCAATTAGAATAGTAGTACCACCTTTACCTCTATCATGGGAATAAGTAAAGTACTTTATCTCCCTCCTAATACACTTCAAATCAATATCAAGACTGAAACCTATTGCTTTGATATCTTGTAATAGTAAAAAGTCAATGCTGTGATTTGTTAATAGAAATCTTTTGATTATTTATTTCCTTTGAGGCGAATCCAACTCTCTAACATTCTAATAAGCACATTTAATGTCCATGGTCAGATTAAGGGTTACTATCCATGGGATCTCATAATCTTATATAGCAATTTTGCAACTACCTCTTGAGATTTTTTGCCTCCTTATTTCCACCAAATCGTGAAAGTATTCCTCTCTTTCTTTTCTCACTTTCAACCATAGATTCTACTACTGGATCCATTAAGGGTGTCTTCTTAATACTTAAATCTTATCTTGTTCTTATGAGCACCAAGGACAAAGATATGACTCTTCCTTATATCTCACCTTTGAGGCACAATGACCTAAACTTGTTCCTCCACTTTTTGAAACCCATCTTGATTAGTAATTCTCCTGAACTTCTCATCATCACTATCCATAGGGATAACTAAGGAGCCACTTGAACCTATCAACCATCACCAGTAAAGGGTAGGGCCTTAGAGTAGGGGTTGTGTTGTTATATGGAGCCTAATTAGACTCAGAGGTTAGCTTTTCTCCACTTTCATCAACATGGTTTCCTCCTAGGTTTTTTCTATGGGGGTTCAAGGGCAGCACCCCTTGCAAGGTCTTTAATATTGTCAAAGGTGTGAGGAGCTATTTTTTCCTATAGAACGACATATTCTAACCCTAATTTTTTAACCACTATAAGTCTCATTTAAAATGGATCAGGGTTATGGATTTTCATATGATAATTTAGTGACTTCTTATGTCAATATTGAGTTGCAAGGGATTGTAGATTGTAATCTAGTTGAATCGTTGGATAATAATATTGGACTTTCTATTTGGTAGATGTAGCCCAAGATTAGGTGAACCATGTTAAATCTTTGTGTCTTCTATTTTATTTCCATGTGCTTGACTCCTTTGCATTATTGGCTATATTAGCATGTAATTATTATATTTATGTCTTCTCATCTTAACAACTTGGAGAGTAGGGATAACAACAATAGAAAAGTTAAAAAAGTGGATAGCTAACCACAATGAGGGAAATAGACACCGAAGAACTAGGTACCCTAGCAACCTCAATGAGACTCATAGGTTCCTTCAATGCATTGCTATAATTGGCAATCTCATTATTAAAGGGGGTGATGGGAGGGACACATTTATTGTTATTCAAACTCTTCGCGTGATTCTCTTTTATAATAGTTTAAGAGATGAGGCTCTTCTTACTATTTTTCATGGAATTAAAATTCTTCCTAACTCTTTCTAGGGAAATCTATTGAGCATTCAATCTTTTAGGGTTGGCATTAGTCGATTGATATTTAGGCCTAAAGTCTAGAAATTCCACATCAAGGTTGTTGGGGAGGAGCATTATGAATTAATGGTCTTAATAATGTTTGAGGGATCATTATATTGGATTGCATGTAGGAGACTACCAAGGGTACAAAAATATAGTCAAATTCGAGAGATTTAATGAAGAGATCATAAGTGGTAGGTTTAATAGGTGAAGGGGGAAGAGTGTGTTAGGGGGGTTTCTAGGGTCTTGCAGAGAGCGTTGGGAATAACCATAGAGGTCCCTCCACCTTTTTTAGGTAGGGCATTATGTTAGCATTCTTGATAAGGGAGCATTTGCATCTTAGACGATCCTCCTTCCTACACAAGTTACAAGCGATAATACCACCAAGGAATGTAGTAGGGTAGGAAAAAAACTTATCATTGAGTTTGAAATTAATCTCCCGTAGTATATCAATGCCATGGTTTGAATAAATAAGGATTGTTACATCAATGTGGGGAAGAAGAGCATCACATTTATCCACTCTCAACACATTCCAAATATGCTGAAGAGGTTAAGGAAGAAGATTCCACAAATATGGTGACAAATCTCTAATTTCGGGCCATCTAGGGAACAAAAGTGCCAAAACATCCTCGTGTATGGCATCAAGAGACCATGAACCAATTCTGAAACAACATGAACTGATTGTCCAATTTTTTTTTTTACAACTTCCTTTTGACCATTGGGGATGTTAATAATAAAAAGGTCATTTTTGCAACATTAAGAGGCATGAAGTGTGAAACCCTAACTTTCCACCCCTAAAATCATGCAACCAATCATTCAAATAGGTACATGAAGGAACTTTCGAGTTACAATAAGTTGCAAGAAAAAATGTTGAGTTTTAAAGTTTACTTCTCTCACCCTCGACATCCATAACCATTTAGGCATTAAGCTTGATGAAAAGTGGAGAATAAGGCACCTTACCTACTTTGGGTCCATCGTTTGAGTTAGACAAACAAGGTTGAATGATGAACCAAATGACCACTGGAATAGAGCCCTCTATTGTAACCACTTCCGTAAATGAATGTGCCCCAACCTCTTTGCTTTGCACCGACTGAAATTGAAACTGGTTTTTTATTCCATGTGTTGCCTCACCCATACTGAGGGGAAGATGGCAGCAAGAGACACTAATTACTAAGGATGACCTCCCACTAGCAGGGGAGGCCTCCTTGGAAGAAATTTGAGCACCTCAACAGAAATAACAATTACATGCAAATATAACCAATCTTAGAAAATAATAAATTTCATAGAAGGGAACACAAGACACAAGGATTTAATGTGGTTCACCCAATCCATGGGCTACATCCACCAACAACAAGTCCAATATTATTATTATCCAATGATTACAATCTGCAATCCCTTACAACTCAATACCACCGCAAGAAGCTCCAATATCATCATAAATTATGAAATCCCTAACCCTAGGCCATTTTATACAATTTTTTTGTTACTTACATAATTAGGGCTATAATAAGTCGTCCAATACAAAAATTACAACTGATGCCTTTTACAATACTACATTTATTTTTGGCTTTAGGGGCACTACCCCATAACCCCCATAATAATAATCCTGGGGGAAACCACACCAAATAATGTGAGAGAAATTAACCTCTGAGTTTGATGAGTCTCCACATCACAACAACTTCTTATATAATGATGTCTCTTTTTCCATTTCTCTATAAGACATATAGCTACCCTTATGCTATTTATTTAACTAAGTGAACTATCAATAATAAGGATTTGAATTATAAAAATAATGATCAATATGATGCATAGGTGTTCATAAATATTTTTTCTTATACAAATAACGATCAGAAGGGGTTCTTATAATAAGTTCACAAAAATGACAAAAATATAAATATTTTTTATTACATATAAATAAATATTACACAAATAAATTAATAAGTAGGAGATATTTTCCACAACAAATCAAATTGTGATATTGCTATCAAGATTAATGGTGTAGTTTTAGAGTCAAACTCATTGACCCATGTTTCATGAGTAGTGATTCACACAAATCCATCTCTCATGAGAATAAATAGAACACTTAGCACTCATTGGATCTAGGCAATGCTTGCACAGGTAAAACACCGTGACTTCCCAAGAGGTAACCCATCCCAGTACTACTCCAGCTTGAACGCGATTGACTACGAAATTTTCTCCATTGTTAAATCCACTTTGCTTGTAACCCCATTTGCAAAACCTTTATCAAGTGTTGTGCTCGATGAACCATTCATTAGAAAGCTCCTTAAGCTCATCAATTGATAAGTAGTGAGCATCACCTAGATCTAATGAGTGCTAAGTATTCCATTTATTCTTATAAGAGATAGATTCGTGTGAATCACCACCCATGAAACATAGATCAATGAGTTTGAAAAAATAATTATACAATAGTTAAATACTGATAACAATATCACAACAAATAAATTTATCAATTTTAATATTACACAATAATTTTTTAAATTTTTTTTAATATTTCACTTCTCCAAATAAACATGCATTCATTCATATTATTTGATATCTTTTCAAAACATTAAAATATACTCTTAACGAATTAGTTGCTAAATATTCACTAATTTAGTTGATGAAGTGAGAATAAAAAATTAGGAATATGTTTTGTATTTTCCATTTGATACACCAATTATGGGGGAATAACTTTGTCATTCAAATAGCTTGTTATTCTCAATATGCACACCAATTCTCAATTCCAACTGAACCGACCCTATAAAGCAGAATTTTGGGCGTCTGGATGGGATGTGTTGCCATACTCGGATGTATTTCCAATTCAAGGATCGCGGTTTAGGGTGCATACCGTTTGAATGTATACACAAAACCACGATCGTGGTTTGGACGTATACACACAAATACAATCCAGAGAAACTTGTCCTCTACACGTCGCCAAATGCAAAAATATCTCACATCACTATAAGATCGACAGCGATCGCGATATAAAAACTCGAAGAACTCGTGAAAAGGCTGGAACATATTCACATTTGACAAGCTGAACTAGATTCCTTGGACGTATTTACACAATTTGAAGGATGTATACACACAACTTATATACTCGATGTCTAACAAACACAGTTGACAGATAAGCACAAGGGACATCACTCTGATGATCAACGTAGATAAACATAATCTCGTTGAGAAGTTTCCAGAATCTTTCACCCTTTCAAAATATTTCTCCCAGGTTTTTCTTGCTCAAGAATGAATTTATTGTGATCATCACTTTAGCATAAAGATGCTTTTTGGTTAAGCTTTTTCAGCTTTTGTTTGTCTTGTAGGATCTGTATAAATAATGACAGAATTCTTTTCTTGGCCGTGAGTTTTTCTGAAGCTGAGTACCTTTGAATTTGTAGGTGTAGTTGAATTTCGCGAAGGAAAATGCAGTCTCTCGTTGGCTGCCGTGTGCGTTCTCTGCATCTGAATAACCCTGCTAAAAGCTGTGATACTTTTGAAGTGCATAGAAGAACCGGTAAAGATGGCAAGGCGTTTTTCAATCTGGCTGAGGGTTTTTCGGTGCATGTAAGGTCCCTTCCTCGCAGCGTGGCTGTGGATGATAGCAGACGGTCTTGGAAGGTTCCAGTTTCCACTCAGGTACGCTCAGATCTGTACTTGGTTTTGCTTTGGTTGTAGTCTAGTTGATGCGTATGCTTCTGGAATAGTGATTATTTTGATCAAAGTCGCGATTATGCCAGTGAGTAGTGCTGATTTTGTTCTTATGCTGGTAAATTAGTGTTTATTTTGATGAAGTTAACGATTATGCTAGTGGAGTAAGGATTATTTGGCTCAAAATGTTGATTATCTTGGTACTACAGTTGTTATATAGCTCTGAAGTATATTTTTGTTTTTGAAATTGGGATTATTCTGTTCGAAATATTATGCGTGAAATATTTGTTCATATGCTTAGTTTATACTATTATATAGAAATATGATTATTCCGTTTAAAATGATGATTACGCTGGTAAAATAGTGGTTTTTTGGCGATAATGACGATTATGCTGCCGAGATTTTGGTTATTTTGTTCATAATGATAAAATGAATATGCTGGTGAAAATCTGGTAGTTTTTATGATCATGGTTCATTATGGTGATTATATACCTAAAGTAAGGGTTACCTTGTGTTGGGTGAGAAGAATTGGAGGGCTGGTCAAATAGGGGTTTATTATGGTATGCTCCTATGATAGATACAGTTTACTAAAAATAATAGATGCCTTGGGTATGACGAGAACAATGGTGATATTTTGTTATAATAATAATTGCACCAGTGAAGTAGAGTTTATTCTGTGAAATAGTGACAGTTTTGGTGAAATAGTGGTGATTATGGGGCAAGTAGTGGTCCTCTACTTGCCATCTCTGTTTTTTGCTAGTTCCATAGTTAACTGGAGGTTTATACCCTGATTTTGTTGCTTGCCTTATGTATTGGCAAAGCATCTGTCTCACAACACATATGGTGACGGCAGTAGATTGAAGAGACTTTAGATGAAGTTTCTCAGTGTCACTGTACATCTTCGGAAGTGTTCTCTGAAAATTGGAAAACTTTTAGATGTATGATGTATCATATACATAGTTACATTGGCTTTTTCCAAAAATGTTTATTTTTTGTCAACAAGAGCCAAAAGAACTAAAGCATCACACTAATAGATTTGTAGTTTTCAAGTTTTTTTTTGACAGTTACAAGATTTTTTGTGGCAAAAAAATTCCTTATTAAAGCTCAAAGAGGTACTAGAAAGAATAGAAACAATCAAAGTTAAAAGATGTCTACATACACTGAATTGAGGTGGAAAAGTTAGGTACTTTGTGATGGTAGTTTGTGCTATGTATGTAAAACTAACGCTAATGCTGATATGCATTCATAATATAGCTGCATTCAAATACCCTTGTACCTTGTTTTTCATTAAATTGATTCTCATCCTGGTTGCTGTCTGTGAGCTGTTCCTTTCTTCAGATAACAATGGGTGGTTCTGATTTTAATGATGATTTAGTATCATATTTTTTGATAATGGCATTCTTTTCCTGGTTCCCATCTCTAAGGCGTTTCCTTTTTCTGGTAACTATGGGTAGTTGGTTTTACTTTAAATGATGATCATGCTAATGAAATGGCGGTTATTTAATTTGAATTGGTGATTCTATATGTATCTATGATACTGCTGCCTTCTAGAATCCCCGTACGATGTTTTTTATACAATGGTGTTCTCATCTGGATAGTTGGCTTGTGTCCCTTAGATGTCTACCTTCTCCAGTTAACAATGGGTAGTTCTGGCCTAACTTATGATCCTGCAGATGAAATTGTGGTTATTTTGTTTGAATAATAATTCTGCTAATGCATTTGTGGTGATTTTGTTCAAAATGTTGAGTGCTAGTGAGACGGGTTCTTTGTTCAAAATGAGTGATTGTGCTGGTGAAATGGTGCATTATTTTTAATTTTTTTAATGAAATACTGGTACTGTGGCAAAATTAATCATTATGTAATACATAGCAATAACTACTCTTGAAAGAAACTACATCACCACAACTAATTTTTGTTCAGCTGCATGGATTTTGGAACTTCAAAATCCTGTGATGATGATTATGTTCGTAAAATAGTACTGATTTTGGTGACTCGCTCAGGCTAAGCTTGCAAGTCCATGGTGAGTTGACTTGGCTTACCATTGGACATGCGAGTCAGACATCAGGGCCCATGAGTCGGCAGCTTGGACTTGTGTCACCCAGTTAACATGCCCAGACTTGTAATAAAGCGCTTTTTGTTTAACTTTGTCATTCATTTTCTGTTTGCTCTTGGTCATAACAAGGTTTTACAGTGTGGAGAAGTTGAACAGTCAACTTCAAATCAGCAAAATACATCCAGGTTTTTGTTTTTATATAAAACGACTGTTTTTTATACTTTTGCCGAGTTCTTTCCTGAGTCTTCTCTGAAACTGAGTCTGAATCCAGTTTTTTGGTTTTGTTGGAGTTAATGTTCCAACAGTAGTCAATAATAATTGTTGCACATGTCGGAAACCTTGTTCAATTGTTGGCAACACAAGTTTAGTTTAGGTGTGAGTCAAAGAGTTTTAGTTTGAATTAAGTTCTTATTGTAGATGTGTTTGAGTTAGGTGTCCATAAGTTTCAGTTAGCTGTCAATTTTATGTGTGTTTTGTCAATCATGAAGTAGTTTGTTGTCAATATAATTAGCAGTCATTTAGGAATGTTGATGGGTCAAGCTATTGTATAAAGTTGCATCTATTATTCAATAAAATTAAGCTAGAAGTTCTTTCTTTCTCCTGTTTGTTTCTGCTGTTCTATTTTTCCAATAGGTTTGCCAAGTCTGAGTTTTTCAATTGAGTAAAATAGAGGTTAATGTGGTGAAATGATGCTGGTTTTGGCTAGAATGGTGATCCATCTTGATAAAATAGCGGTTCTATTTCTGAAATTATGGTAGGGTTGGCCGTAGGATGTTTGTGCTTGTGAAATATAGATTATTTTTGTGAAATATTTGTAATCTCAGTCAAGTCTGGTTATTATTTCGGTAAAAGAAGAATAAAAATTGTTTTCTAAAAGTCATGGTAGTTTTGATCAAAGTTTTCTACTGATATTTTGTTGTTGTTGTGAAAATAGTGATTTTGCTGGTGATTAGTGATTACAATTTAATGTAAATGAAATAGTAGTATTTTTGGTTAGAGTTTCTTCTGTTGGAAAAGTGTTTATTGTTAAATAACGGTGGTTATTTTGGAGTAACGGTTAGTGTGAAAAAAATAAATTTTGACAACTTTGGATTTTAAGGTTTAAAGGAGGCTTTCAAATCCTAGCTTATAGATATTTCATATTTACATTATTGTCATGTTTTGATTTCAAGGTCTTAGATTTAGTGATGGGTGGGGTTAGCTGGCCATCATTGTGATGCTACTGGGTATCTACAGCTTTTTAGAAGAGGATTTGAGGGATTTTTTTGTCCTGAACCTTCACTCAAATAGTATAGCCTATAGATATTTTTGCATTCTAGTATTGTAATGTTTTGGTTTCAAGCGCCTAGTTTTATATTGATGGCTCAGGTTAAATCTCAGGCTATCATTGTGATGCTATGATGCTATTGGGTATCTACAGCTAGTTTGAAGAGTGTTTGAGGGACTTGTTTATCCTGAAATCTGGGGTGAGCTCCATTAATCCATCTTCAGCGAGTTAAACAATTATCCTGAAACCTTTGTTTTGTTATTGGTTGATAATTAAATGTCAGATTTCCTTGCAATCATGTCTATTGCATATACAATGTGGTTCTTAATGCTTGAGAGTAGATCTTTGATATGAGAATCTGTTGCTGCTTGGATAGAGCTTTTGATTATTTGTTGTGTGTATTAATTAGGCTTCTGATAAGTTGGAGGGCTGATATATTGGTAGCTGAAGGCCTAACTTAATAAGCCCATTTGGCTATAGTGCCATAGTTCAACTTCTCTTTCTCTGCCACTTCTTGGTGAGGCCAAAAAAAAATTTCTCGGCAAATATCAGAGAGAAGTCGGCAACTTCTCGGGAAAATATTGGGAATTAAAAAATGACTTTTATTTAATTAAAAATGCATTTTTTCACAAATTTCAATAAGTAGATGCATGTATTGAGTCAGCAAATGAGTAAACAAACCAATCAAGATGATCTAGATATAATAAATGCAGTAAGTAACAAAATCGCATCCTCATGTGGAATGCCGATGTAGTCACAGACTCTGAACTCTGAAACAAGCTACAAATAGTAAATACCAAATTTTTTTTGTCAAAATATAAGCAAATACAAATGTCAAGTTCAATATGAAACTATTCTGACTCTACATCTTCCTCTTCCCCATCCCAGTAGTTCTAGTAAAAACTATGGGAGTGGGAGGGGGTCATTGCTTGGAAAGAGCTTTGAATCTGGTTCGAATCCGCTCCTAATCCGCTGGAAGTCGCTACAAATCAATGCCAAACACTTGGTGCTGCTCCAAAACCCTTCTCCTCCACCCAAGACGCTAAACGCAACAAATGAAACAATGAAATGTTGTTTTTTGTAACTGCAGGTTTATACTAGACGCCGCCCGCAAGAAAAGTCCAAGTTATCGCGAAAAACTGGCGATATATCGCCGACTTCTCGCCAACTTCTTGCGGCGATAAGTTGAAAATCTCGGCACCCTAATCTGGCAATAAAAACTAGAGTTTTCTCGCTGCCTGAAACTTCTCGCGAGAAGTTTACTTCTCGGCGATAAAACGGCGATATTTTAATCTATGGTGCCACCATTATGTGGTTAGCACACTTGGGAAACTTATTGCTGATATATGTGATGTGCCTTGTAGTTTTTCTTAATTTTGCTTAAATATAATAAAATCTAGAAATCTGCTCAGATTGGTCTTGGATATTTGTTCTTTAGAATTGTTGATTTTCTTGAAGTCTACAGCAACCTAATGCAATTGTATGCCTTTGGTAAAGAACTTCAAATCTGCCCGAGTCAGGTTTTTGTCCTTTTAGTTCTAGCCATGGAGGGGTTTTGTCCTTGGGCTACTAGGACACTGTTTATGCTCTGCCAATGCAAAATAAATATATAAATTTGCATTTAGTTTTCTTCCGCGTGTCTCTTTGCTAGACCTCTTTTTATACCCTTCCCCTTTAAGGGATGCAATTTCTCTCATTCTTTTATTTACAAGTGGAGGGGTTTTTGTCCTTGGGCTACTAGGACACTGTTTATGATCCACCAGTGCAAAATAAATATATAAATTTGCATTTAGTTTTCTTCTGCATGTCTCTTTGCTAGACCTCTTTTCATACCCTTCCCCTTTAAGGGATGCAATTTCTCTCATTCTTTTATTTACAAGTAATTGCAGTTAGTATTAAATATTTCTTAAGCATGTCCTGCTCCCTCAATAATCATATGAACCTACTGGGAAACTGTTTTCTTTTATTAAATGCAGTGAATGTTGATTGAACTCTGTTTTTCCCTTCATAAACAAGGTGGCAGCCTGTAGAGAGTGATTGCAAGGAGAAAATAGGTCGCTCAAAGCAAATGTGTAGATGACACCTTTTATAGTGCCAGATGTGTTGCCCTTTATTTCAGCCTCTGGTATTTCTATTCATATTCATCTACATATCAAGGCTAGTCATAGTAAATAATGTACAGATTGCATCTCTTTTGTTTCGTTTTGCTATATTTTTTATCGCATTTGGTAAATCATTTTAGATTGCCACAATTTAGAGGACTAGTTCCATATTTTCCAATCATTTCTTGTCAAATTATATGACAACTAAAGAGTAAAAATCATCATTGGTAATCTGTAAAGATATGGCTCTTCTTAGACAACATGCTTGTAAATAGTTAGACATTAGGGACAAAGAGACAATAGTGCTTGTACTATATATGTACGAGGGAGAGGCTACAAGACAAGTTGCCACCTTTTAAAGTAAATTAATAATTATTAATATTGTTATCATAAAATATTGTACTTGTAACACTTATTAGGATGTAAAAAGGCCCTCATTCTGGTATGGCTTTGAGCTTGAAGCACAAATAAATACTTACGTATTTTGGAAGGCTTAAAATATTTCTGCTGAAAACATGTTTTGTTTGAGGTCAATACACAGTTGCATCTCACAATAAGAGTGTTTAATCACAATATGTACATAGATGAACATATTTTATAATTCTGCATCTTTAGATTTATCCTGTGACCGGGTTCACTAGATTGAGCATGCAATTTAGAAGATATTATGATATTGATAAAAAAATAATATAAGAGATTGTCCTCTTGGATGCCTCTTGCTTGTTTTTCATGTGCTTTTTGGGTGGTGGGGAAGCAGTTTTTCGTTTGTTGTACATGTAGACTAACTTTCCTGTCTCTTAGATAAGAATGAGTTTCACTTGAAATTTAATTGTCAGCTTGAATATGCTTTAAATATCTTGTAATCTTTTCTTAATTGTTCCCATGTTTGAAAATGATGAGCTATAAATCTTTTCTATCAATGATTAGTAAACTTTCAACGTAGGAGAGAATGATTGAAGCTAGTACCTCTTTGGTCTAACTGTACATTTACAAGTCAATTTTATTGAGACATTGTAGTATCAAGATTAAGCATTTGTTGCTGTTCTCACTATTTCAAATTTTCAAGTATGTAGACTTCATGTCATGGTTGTTGGGACTTTTTGACAAAGTATTGGTTGTGTTGTGTTTCCATATAAGATTCTCATAAGCCTCCAGAAGGCTGTGTTGTGAGTCATAATACTGAAATGAGAACCATTTTGTGAGGTTTGAAATTATGCACAGAAGGCTCCATGATCCAGGTTGAATGTTTTTTCAAGATAGATTAATAGCATGCAAAGTTTTTTCAGATTGGAGCAATGAAGGTGAGGTTTTTGAGGGATTCATCAGAGACATTTTGCACCCACAGTTCTAGCCTTTCAAACTTAAGATAACGACACGTCTGTGTCTTCTAGTGGGAGCTTTAAAGAGTCCTTTAATTAGATGCTAAACTCAACTAAGTCTCTTTGAACTTATCAACAACAATTGAACATGACAGTACTGTACACAGAGTCATAATACTGAAATGAGAACCATTTTGTGAGGTTCGAAATTCCAATTGTTACAAGCTGGGGTTGTTGTTACACCAAAAGATTGACCTGTCAATGCCCAATGCAAGCACTAGACTTATAGAACACAGGAGGCGGTTAAGCCATGTCACTAATCTCGAAGGGAAACATTGACGATTAGTCCAACAATCTCCCCTTCAGCATTATCCGAGGAGATTCGGGACCTATGACCAAGCTTTGACACCACTTGTTATAAGCTAGTGTTGCCGTTGCACCAAAAGATCGACCTGTCAATGCGTGATACAGCCACTAGTCTTATATAACACAGGAGGCAGTTAAGCCATGCCACGAATCTCGAAGGGGAACATTGGCGATAAGTCCAACACTAGTTGCATGCCAAACATGGTTTTCCAAGTTAGAGGGAAGTTTACAAACAAATTATCATACTATAGTAATGTTTGGCCTTTTCTTTACACAAGTGTTGCAAAGTATTTAAAAAGCTGGCAACTGGCTTTTCATTTCTTCTCATGAGCAACTTTATTATTTTCAAAATTTCATAACTGAATGCAAAAATAATCTAAGAACTAGCAATCTTAAATTTTAATAGTTTAGAGCAATGCAATCTTTATGATCTATGCTGAGAAATAAGGAGAAAATTGTTGTAATGACAATGGGAGGCATTTTATGATCTGTGCTGAGAAATATGGAGAAAACTGTTGTAATGACAATGGGAGGCATCATTTTATATGTTCCCTTAGCATAACTGACTAACTTGTGACTATCGAAGCATCTGAGTTTGGTGTCTTTATTTGTAGAACACCAAATCGACTTTTATATTTTAACTCTTTTCTTCCATTCAGTTGGCAATGCTTTGCTACATGGATAAATATTTTTATCTTTTAACAACTAATCTGGATTTTTTTGAGAATCTTTATTATATAATAAATTAGTAAATTTTTGAGCTATGTCAATGCTGAACCTGTCTGATGAGATTCTTCACTGATTTTCAGGATGAGATGAGTTCGGAGGATATTTTTATGCATACCAACCCAGCTGATTTAAAGACTTCTCATGAAGAACAAGGTTTGTTCTGTTATGTAATATGCATAGTTATTAGCTTTCCATGTGTTGGATGGATATCAAATTTGTGTTTGCTAAAATTGCATGATACCCAAACAGAAATTGAAGTTCTCATAGAAAGCAAGGTTTGTTCCGTTGAACATAGTTTTATTGATTTTTCATAAATAGGTATCACATATTTTCTTTCCGTTATTGTATATATTGGCATCATACTGCTAACTTGATGATAGCTGGTGAATGCTGCATTTTCCTTGAACTTGTAGCTGAGATCCATGAAACTATGGCTGATGAACTTTGATTAAAGTTAGTTGCTTTGGTTTCTAACCTTTCGTCTGCCCAGAGATGGTTGTAGTCTTGTTGTTAATGTTTTAAAAAGTTTAAGCCAAGGTAAAAATTGAACTTTGTGACATAAGTCAAGTCATCATGTAGAATTCTTAACCTATGAATACTTTCACCATTTCTATTCTGTGAAATGTAATTAATATATTGTGCCTGGTATTTTGAATGTTGTTGGTTTGTGGGGGCAAAGTAGTGAGAAAATGAGAATATCATTTGCCAATTTATAATTGGTTTCTTTTTTATTTGTTTTTTACTAATGAATGAAAGTTCAGAACAAACTGGCATTGTAAGATATGAATCACATAAGCATTTAATTTCATGTTTTTAATTTTTTTTGAAGTGGTGTACCAGGGAAGGTCTAAGTCGCAATTCTTTATATTGGGATAAAGTATTTTCTGTACAGGGTATGATTGATGAGGATTACTTGTGATATTTTGTGGGGATATGCCCATTAAAAATGTATGAATTCCTTTTGGTTTGTCCCAGTTTTGCCAGTCATTAATTGAGTATTTATACTTATCCAATTTTTTTGGGGTTTTTTGGAAACAAGACAGACCAATCTGCTATAATGAAGTAGAATATTCCATTATAGTACCTGGGATACATACTGAACATCTCAAGTTTATCCTTTAAATGCAAGTTATTTTGTAGTTAAAATAAATCAATGATATGTTCTTTTTGTTGATGGGAATAAGAATGTGTAGAGCTTCTACTCCTCAAGAATGCCTATAATAGAATACAAACATATGCAGTTTCTATTGCCAGATTTTGCCCTCCCCTTGCTTACATTTTCCATTTTGAAACGCCAAATGCACTAAAGAGGATAGGGAATGCAGTTGGAAAGTACATTGTTGCAGAAGAGCCTTCTTTTCCGCACATGGTGCTGAATTATGCACAAATTGGTGTCAAAATGGATTTGGAAGATGTCTTGCCATACAGAATATTTCTAGGCTCTTCGGGATGACATGGAGCAGCCACTAGATCATGTGCTCTTCAGATATAGAAATTGTCAGCTGTTGGGTCATCTAGTATAACTTTGACCCATTCTAGGGTGAGCAAACATACAGAATAACAATAAAGAAAACATCTTGGAAGGGAAGAAAAAGAAAATATAGATGGTAACTCATTTTCCATTAGTTGAGAGGAAAGTTCTGAGCAGAAAGCATAAGGGCAAGGTGGGAGGAACAACAATGTTTTGAATTCCTTCTAAATTAGCGTATTGGTCATCTAGTTTAACTTTGACCATTCTAGGGTAAGAGCAAACATACAGAATAACAATAAAGAAAAAGCCATGGAAGAGAAGAAAAAGAAAATGTAGACAGTGCAATTCATGCAGACAAAAATACAGAACTCCATTAGTTGAGAGGAAGGTTCCTAGCAGAAAGCGTAAGGGCAAGGTGGGAGGAATAACAGTGTTTGAATTCCTTCTAAACTAGCACTATCAAAGAATGGTGGGAGTGCTCTTGTCATATGAATTTGGTGTACTGTAGTCTCAAACAACACAGATCCTTGAACACTCTCAGAGATAGTCAGAGATAGAGTGCTGCTAGAAATCAGAGGCTGGTTGTCAACAAAAAAAAGGTAATAGTTGGTGAAGGTCCCTAACTATTAAAGGAATAATTAACAAATTCCTGAATCAGAGGCTGCTTGTTAACAAAAAAGGTAAACTGTTGATAGTTGGTGGAGATTCTAAGATGATTAAGTCAAAGAGGAGAATCAGTCAATGGACAGAATGGATATCTTTTACAAATCTAGAGAATGATATAATGCTAGACATGAATTTTTTCATGGTGTTGCAGGAGGAAAGAAAATAACATCATTGGAGATAAATTGCAAAAAATTTAATCTTGAAGGAATGGATTGATGGAAGCTATCGAAGTGGTTTCATTCTTGAACCATTGTAGGCCATTGGATAATCCAATTAGACAAAAGTATTACTCTCTAGGTATACAAATCATAATTCAATTTTGAAAACATTTGGCAACACCGCACAAAAATACAAGATATACACATTTATCAGTCCTTAGAATAATGTGCAGTTGTCTCAAAAAATGGATCAAGTTACCCATTACAAATCTCTTTCCTAGAGTTATATATTATGTGAACACTAGAAAATCTAACAGAATTATGAAGTTGATGATGCCTTTGGGTCAGGATTTGTAATAATTTACTCTTTTTTCTGGAAAGTTCCAAGGCTTTGATGAGAAAAGGAATACAAAGGCAGCATGAGATTAGACTCTTGTGTGATGCGTGTACTACATTTATTTCTTTGGTTCATGCAATATTTAACTTTAGTAGCAGTATAGTTTAGGACTAAGAGAATTTTGTCTTCATTGTTGTACAGTCAAAAAATCTGTAGATTTGGCATATCAATATCCTGTACAGGTTACTTCAAATACCAAGAAATTCTGATGAATGTATGAGTGATTCCAATACCACGGCTCTTCTGCATATCTTGAAACTTTTGCTTGCTGATGTGGTTTTTTCCTCTGAAATTACAAGCGTAGCTCTTTTTCTTCATTACATCTGTAATTTAAGCACATATGTACAAAAGTTTAGAAGAGAATGATTTATATTTTGGAAATTTAAAACATGAAATTATATAAACCATTTACTGTAAATGCTATGCAAATTCTTGATACTACATCCACAACTGTAACTCTGGAAACATGTTTTTTCTGACAGAAATGGAAATTTTAAGATAATTATAATTTTTTTAGTAAATGCTGATTGTTGGAATAGTATCTTGAGGGACAGTAAGAATTCAATCTATCAGAAGGAATTTTGCAGACACAAATAAAGCCTTTTTCTGTTGCTCAGAAATTTGAAGGTGAAACAGTAGTTTGAATGAACCAGCTGTCATATTTTGTCGCAAAGAGCAATTTTAAAGGCAGAAAAAATTATTGCAAGACTTCATTGTTTCAGCTAATCTTTTATATTCTTCAGTTCTACAAGAATACTATAGATATTGTGAAATTTTGTAACTTACACATATATATAAAGGCTCTTAGCTTATAGAATAATTTCCGATACCATATTACTGATGGCTTCCTGGTGAAGATGAGAAGTGCAGCAACTTAGATAAGTTATACTGAAATCAAGGAGATGCTTGTCTTAAAAAATGACAACAGAAGTCTTACAGCCACTTACTGTTGACAAGCTTGCTAAAGTTGAGGTTTCCTTCAGTAAGGTTGACAACATGTTAGCGACAAATTCCATGATTATTCTTTGGCAATATCAGAAAATATAGCAAGATAGCACTTTATGAATGACAGACAAAAATAATATCCTCAAAACTTAGAAGTGGAGATCAATTCGATAAATGAATGCTAGTAAATAATTTAAAATTTCTCAGAATATTTGAAGTCCAAGATTGTGCATTGGTTTTCCATTTTGCTAGGACTTACATGTAATTAAATGGTAGTCATACTTTTGGTGTTGATAACATGACTACAAAATTGCAAGCTGCATATTAAAGCCCTTTCTATTGTAATTGTAATTTTCTTTTGCTCATATTCATCTTCATAATTAGGTTGAAAATTCCATCATAAACCTTACAATTTGTTTATTGCAGGGCAACCTCTGGTTAAAGTGAAGTTTGTCTTAGAAAAGAAATGCAAATTTGGCCAGCAATTTGCTGTAGTTGGCGATGACCCTCAGTTTGGAATATGGAACCCAAAAAAAGCTCTTCCTCTCAAGTGGTCAGAGGGAGATGTATGGACAACAGAAGTGGTGAGAATGCAAGTTAATGTGTATCTGTCCCTGTGGTCTAGATATTAGTTAAAAGAATTATTTAATAGTAACAACATATATGTTTGTAGTGGTCTTCATTAGAGAGTTACTGGAGTTCTGTCAATTGTGAATCTAGCATATAAAATGAGTACCATTTCTCAGCATAAATGCATACGAAGTCATTTTGTTACTGACCATAAAACTTACTAATGGAGTGATTAGTGCTTATCACCAAGGCTTCTTTTGAATATTAGCATACAATTCATTTAGTTTCAGCTCAGAATGGTTAGAGCATCCATCCTCATGACTGATAAGGCTTCACTAGTGACCGTCTCAGATTGACATGCTTTGATTTGATAGACATTTGAGTCTGTGTGACAACCATCAAGAGGCCTTAATTTTCTTGATGATCCCTTTCCATCCTTGCACTTGTGATTTAGATCATCTATCTTGGTTTATTTGTCAGTGACCGTAATTTTTTTACAGATTTCTGATCCGCAAATTCAAGAAGGTACTCATCACTGCATCCCCAACTAAGAGAGCTACTTTGGAATAAAATATTGTTCTTAGTATGCTTTCATTAAATCCATGATAGCCTAATCTTCGAAGAGTTATTGGTTATTTGGTGGGGCTTCCAACATCCTCCTCCTATTCCACCAGATCAACATGTTACTTACCTATCCCCATGCTGGCCAAGGCAAGTTTTTGTTCTTCGGTTTTTAAATTTATATAGTCAGAAGAAATTGAAATTGTTTTTTCCCTTTGGTCCATCTATTTTGGTTGCCTAGCTGTGGTATGGTAGACTCAGTTACTGCTCTGATTATTTCTTGATTGTGCCAAAAGAGGCCTGAATTTCATCATTTTTCAGCCATTGTTCTAGCTGGATTTTCAAATCTGTTCCTTTTGTGCTGAGCCTTGTGCACCTCTCTTCATCCTTATTTTATTTTTCCTGCTAGATACTCATGAATTTTCATTAAACTATCCTTCTCATTGCACCTTTCAACAAAATATCCAATCACTATTCCCAAAGAGTGACTATTGCAAGTTCTACATGGCTGTAAAGTACTGTTGCATTTCTTGATTTTAAGATTGATCCCATCCAATTTGTAGTTCAGCCAGCTACTTGTGACTCTCATCCTTAACCGGAATTTAGTTTAATGGCGAAGTAATTAGATGACCAACCGTAACCTTGACTCCTCACCTTTGGAAAGTAAAATATTGAAACTCCTGGTGCAGAACCTATTCAACTTCCTAGGCTTCTTGTTTCATTTCTTTTATTTTTTTGAGACAAAGTGTGCTAGTACTATCCCACAATACTTGTCTTTTAAATTTTAAATGATTTCATGTGGGTCCTTTCACAATCAATATTTTTAGAAAACAATTGAGATTCTATAAGATTCGGTGTCAGCTTAAATACATATTATATTGAAACTGTCCATACTATGCACTTAAATATAGATAAAATGTGTGACTGTTCAGTGTGTAAATACTGATTACAACAAAAGCCTAGTATCCCGTCTATGTAATGAGCTTTCCATGTGCACCGTCTTATTGTTCTAACTTGCAAAAATTTTCCTCTTACCAAATCCCCAACATTTCCCAACTTATGGAATTCAGAACTTAATTGGTTGCCGCATAATAATATTGGGCTGAGCTTTCTTTTGTTGACTTTATTCTAACTCTAAACTCGTGGAGAGGAGATTGAGTCTCTGAGATTCCATGTTATTCATCTGAAGTAGCAGCTGCATTGTGTGTTTTTGTATCATTTAGTTAAAAAATACGTTTTACCATCTACTGTAAGATATTCTAGTTATCTGGTTCTCTCAGTCTATCTGGGCGTTAATTGTCATTCAGTTAGAATATAATATTATCACTTTGGCATCATTTAGATTACATTACTTCTTTCTGTTTGTCCTCCTCGTAATTCAATTTGTGTCAGGTTTTACCATATTCTCTAGAGTCTGCATCATCATAATACATCTGTGTAGGAACAATACCTGCAAGTTAAGGCATAAGGCACAGGCTTTCTTGTCTTTCTCATGTAAGTTGAAGGACATATAATGATGGCTGCAGTTACTGCTATGCTTTCATCACTAAGTAATAACAATATACATTGTCCTCAATAACAGTATGCAGACATCACTAGGTAGTAGCAGAATCTGAAAAATATATGAATTTCACATATATATCCTGTAAAGCAGTTGAATTTGTTATAATGATCTTTTAGCTTTGGCATACAATTTATCTGACTGGAATCGTTGAACTGTTCCTACAGGGTGTTCCCATAGGAAAACAGATTGAGTACAAGTTCATTCTAAAAGGTAAACTAGGAGAAATTACATGGCAACCTGGTCCAAACCAGGTGTTTGATACATTGGAAGTTGTTCCATCAATGGTTGTGTCTTCTATATGGGAAAAAGAGAAGGCACCTACTATAACTAGTTACGAGGAAAAAGTACTTGAGCTTACATCAACAGAAATCACAGATCAAGGGATCAAAGGTGACATCAAAGACGCAGATTTGGGAGAAATAATATCTTCAAATGCTACTACTGGTCAAGGTGCAGTAACAATAGAAGCAGTGGATGTGGATGACTCACCAAATGGGGTGTTTGGGGCTAGTACAAAGGATACAGAAGGCGATATCAACAGAGAGTATTCTACTATGAATTTTTCTGAGATCCCAAATGAACCAACTCCTCACAATGGGAAGCGGAAAGAGACAGGAGCAGCTTCTACTAGCGAAACAATATAGTTATGCACAGAGTACGAGGAATTATGTATACAAAAAAGATAACATAGTAGACCATCAATGGACTTGTATTTCAGGGTTAAAGACTTTGACATGATTTGGTTTAACATGTAGGCAGTTGTGATCAGTGTCTTCTATATTACACATATATAGTCAGAGTGAAAGGCCGTATGTCTAATTTTCTGTGAGTGAAATAAAGATAGGAAGTGTAATTTAAAGAATGAATGGCAGATCTTGACTCTGCCTGTGGAGTGCAAACTTGCAGTTAGTTTCCAGCAGGGTTATACTGTATTAAAAAACGTAGCTTTTTATACTGTGTTGAAAAATGTAGCTTTGACAAAATATAGTTGTTAAGGATCATGCTACACTAAATCTGGCTCATTATCTGATGGAGATGAAATACATTTGTACTGTAAGTAGCCTTATATTGCTTAGTGGTCTGAGACTGAAGTAGAGATTGAGTGTTTTTTAAAGAATGAATGACAAATCTTGATTTTGCCTGTGAAGTGTGAACTTGCAGTTGGTTTCAAGCAGGTTTATGCTGTGTTAAAAAACGTAGCTTTGACAAAATATAATTGTCAAGAGTCATGCTACTCCAAAATCTGGCTCATTATCTGATGGAGATGAAACACATTTGTCCTGTAAGTAGCCTTGTACTGTGAGCTGATAGACATCTGTAATACTAATGGGATTTCTGATTGTAGCAAATTTAATTTTTTCTGTCAAAACTTTGATCATATGATTGCATTCTGTATTGTCCTGTTATCTCTATCTAATAGTTCTTTAATATGTATATGCGTCTACTTCTCCATTGCTGTGATAAATGCTCACTGTACTAGTCTATACAAGTTGGGAAATATTTTCAAAACGTGGTAAATATGAAGCCTTGTAACATACAAAAGTCATGCAAATGAAATGCATCTTGTGGAGATCTGCCTTTGAGTCTTTTCTGACATGAAGTAGAACAGTTAAAAAGGGAAAATGTTAGTGTCAATACATTGAAAAGTGAAATGGTGTTTTCTAGTAGTTTTCTATGATACTATTTCTCTCAAAGCTTACAATCATAAGGTGATAAGGTTGCATGTTATAGAGAGCAACAGTTGGAAAGTTGTATGGTGGAGAGAACAATATTCATAATGCCACACAGGGATAGGCCTAATGGGTATATAGATGGTGGCTTTTGGTGTGTGTGAACGAATTTGCCAACATTTTTTGCAACTCCTATTCTAGTTGATTTTAGAACTTTGTCAAAAGATATTGTTAATATCTTTTAAACCTGAAGGATTTTTCCCTCTAAAATTTGACACATTGTGTCTCGTGGACTCAAAAAAATCTTTCTGTACTGATTTTGTTCCAACACAAACAAATCTCTAGTTTTGGTTGTGATTGTAATTTGCTTAATATCTTCAATTTAATATCTTTCAAACTATGAAGTAGTTTCACCAAAATACTTGACATATTGAGTCTAAAACATCCCCATAAAGCGATTTTGTTTTACCTCTCAAATGTTGCTTGATTTAGTTATTTTTGTAAACCTCGAGTCTAGAGTGTTTTGCAATGATAAAAATAAAAATATTGTTGCTTGCTCAGCTCTTAGAAATTGACTTGAAAGAATTATAGTCTATGGAGTTGCATAATATTTGACATTTGTGAGTACCATTATATGGATCAAATTGTGTTGAACAAGGAGGCAGAGGTTGGACACAATCCATATGAGTATGACCAAAGGTATCTTTAATGCTTTTAAAATTGCTTGTTGCTAATGCATTAGCACTCGAAGTTGGAAATGCCATTAAAGCTTCTATATTGTGGGAGAATCTCGAAGCAAAAGATAACCCATGAAGGACATTGTATATTTGAAGATCTTTTTTTTTTTATATTAGGTTGTAGGGAGGATATGTTTTTGACTAGCTTTTCTAGTTGAAGGACATTAACAATCAATTGATGGCCATCAAAATGCTAGTAGATGATTAGGATCTGGTTGTTTTGCCAGAGCATAGTTTGCTATCATAATTTGATTCAATTGTTGAGATCCTGCACCTAATTGCAATGAAGCAAGAAGTTGATTTTGAGGAGACACCATTACTTGTTTTGCAATGGGAGCAAAAACAAGAATATTCAAGAGCAACAACTTGTAACAACAGAAAGATTGCGTTTAGTGCACAAAGCAAGAATAGAGAAAAACACAATGAAGCAACTAGTTCATCAAGTGAATTATTAAGGGGCAATGAGTCAATGCAAAAATCCAAGTGGAGATGTTACTATTGTATTGCAAACTACACAACAGTTAAGTATAGTTGAAAGTGATGATGAAAGCCTGCAAGCAATAAAAGAAATCTTGGTATGCAAATGTTGTTGATTGTAATAGACAAGGAGCAACACATGACTTTGTTGTGTTATTGGATAACCAATATATTGAGTCTACAACTTGGATTTTCAACTCCAATGCATCTTGACACTAGATGCATCTCAAAGATTGGTAAATAAGTTCTGTTGAGGAGAGTTGAAATATTTGTTTCGCTAATTGTTGGACTCACTTTGTACAAATGGACGTGGGAATTGACACTGAATAACAATATAAACTATACATTTAAGAATGTTTGGTAGATCTCTCGTTAATTATAGTTAGTTCGGATGGTAGATCTCTCGTTAATTATAGTTAGTTCGGATCCTGGCTAGATTAGATCATCAGGCCCTTTATCAATCAATTACATTGTATATCACCTTGTGTAAATAGAATGGGCTGAAAGTTAAATTTAATTTGTAAAAACGCTGAAAGTTAAATTTAATTTTAAAAACTATTGGCACCAAAGAGGGCTGACTGGGCTGGAGCCACAGTCAAATTGAAATTATAAAATATTGGCGCCAAAGAGGCTCGGCTGGGGAATTAAATTTGTAAAGTTGTCATATGTATGTTATGTATGAGGCTAGTTATTTTAACATGATGTGTGAAATACTCGCGATATACACTCTCTGCAACAAATTCCATAAAGGCAGTGATCTAGTTTGATTGTCACAACAAATTTAAAGGCAACAATGATTGTTTTATAACCGTGAATTACACTATGTATGTATGTATATATGAGGCTAGTTATATTAACACAATATATGTGAAATACTTGCAATATATACACTCTGCAGCAAATTCCATAAGGCAACAATCTAGTTTGATTGCCACAACGAAATTAAAGGTAACAATGATTGTATTATACCCTTGAATTACACTTAGATCAAAGTTGTGATTCATAATTCCTTAACAATGAATTATCAGGCCAGATTTGGGCACACATCCCTTCAGAATTTAATTATGTAGTGGTGATACATCTTTGTTTGGTGATATCTATGATTTGCTTCATTGATCAGTGATCTTCAACGAATCAATAGTTGTGTTATGCAATTTGATTGATAAAAGGGTCAATACTAGATTATCTAATTCGGTGTTGGGTTTCTCCCTCCAATTTAGAGGTTTTCCCAGGCTAATCGTGTTGTGTTCTTATGCTTCTCTTTGTGTTTTCAATTTATTGCTACCTTTGATCACTAAAATTAACATGGCATTAGAGCCTGGTTCGTACTAACTTATGATAAGATTTAACCATACTTGTCCAACTCTTTGTTTTTGTCTTCTATTGTCAAGATGGTGATAGGTTTAAAGGTAGAAGATAGGCTAGAAGGAGCACTAAATTTTAACTCTTGGAAGGTGCGAATTCTTCTTGCATTTGAGGAGAATGAATTACTAGAACAAGTTGTACCTACAGATCTAGATGAGCTTAGCAAATTCAAGGACGCTCTTAAGGCCAAAAAGATCCAAATAGATTTAGTCAAAGACTATCTTGTCCCTATAATTTCCAAGATGTCTACAATGTGAGAAATGTTCAAACACTTGGAAGGAATATATGAGATCAACAACATGAGTGGGGAAATATATTGAGAAGACAATTGCTTCAAATCAAGATGGAAAAGGGTGAATCTGCCATGACATTCTTCAGAATCTGCCATGACATTCTCCATCAGTTTTTCAGAATTGAAAGATCAACTAGATCAACTAAATGCCATTGATGGTAAGGTGGTAGACAAGGATCTTGTCATGCTCGCATTAAATGGTCTTCCACACTCTTGGGAGACATTCATTCAAGGCCTAAGAAGAGCAGGTAGACTTGCCACATTTGATCTTCTCTGTGCTGATTGTATTCAAGGAGAATCTAGGCTTACAACAAGGGGATCAAAACTTCTCACGATGAAGAAAATCAAGTCCTTGCTACCCAATCAATCAAGCAGAAAGGTACTTCCTGGAAGAAGAATAACTTCAAAAGGAATAATAGTTTTAGACCTCACAATGCTAACAACTCGAGAAAGAAACCAAGAGATCTCTCTCATATCCAATGCTTCAAATGTGATAGGTTTGATCACTAAGCCAAGGAATGTCAAGCTCAACTCGATCAACAAGAGGCAAACCTAAATGAAGTTGTTGGCAAAGAAGATAAGGAAGATTTCCTCTTTGTTTGTGCTTTATCAAGTAACATTTCTATTGATAGTGATACTTGGTTGATAGATAGTGGTGCATCTAGACATATTATTGGTTAGAGAGATACACTTTTAGATCTAATTGAAAAAAAATCTAACCTTCATGTTGTCATAGGTGATGATGCTCAATATTCTATAAGAGGTTTTGGTAACACCTCTCTTTAACTTAGATTTTGGAGTTTCCTTACAACTTTCTAATTTTTTATTTATATCGGAAATTAAAAGAAATCTAATCTCCATCTCTTCTCTAGAAGATAAAGGTTATCGAATTGCATTTATAGAAGGACGAGTGCTTGCATGGCCTAAGAATTCCAACATCAAATCAATTGAGGTAATTGGTAATAGGTTTGAAAGTCTCTACAAGCTCTTAAGTAAACCATTTCAAGCTCTCATTCATGCATCACATGAGTCCAACGATCTATGGCATAGAAAACTTGGACACCTTCACTATCGAGCTCTTCGTATCCTTGAAAAAATTGTTAAAGGTATGCCTAAGCTCAGTCATTTTCATAATGATGTATGTAAAGGTTGTGCCATAGGAAAGAATACTAAAAGCTCTTTTCATAAAAATGAATCTAGATTCGAGGAGAAACTAGCTCGTGTTCAATCTGATTTATGTGGTCCTATGTATGTTGCATCTGTTAGTGAATTTTTATATTATGTGCCCTTAATAGATGAATTTTCTAGGAAAACATGAATTTATTTCTTAAGGTCAAAAGAATCTGATGAGGTCTTGAATAAATTCAAAGAGTTTAAATCTTGAGCTGAAAATTCATCCAAGAACAAAATTAAAGTTCTTAGATCTCACAATGGAGGTGAGTACACCTTAGGTACTTTTCATGATTTTTGTATAGAAGTAGGGATCAAGAGGGAGTTTTGTGTTCCTTACAATCCTCAACAAAATGGTATTGTTGAAAGAAAGAATCTATCCACTATTGAAGCAACAAATACAATGATTCATGATCAAAACCTACAAATGTTTCAATGGGCTAAAGCAACAAGGATTGCTATCTATATTCAAAACAAGTCCCCTCACAGTGTCTTTATATATATTACTACAGAACAAGCCTTCACATGAAATCACATGAATAAAACCAAACATTAACGAATTGAGAATCTTAGGGAGTCTAGTTTACATTCACATTCCCAAGGATAAGAGAATCAAATTAGAACCTTCAGGTAAGAAAGGTATACTTATGGGTTACAATGAAAATCTCAAAGCATTCAAAATTTACATTCGAGGACACAAATACATTGAGATAAGTAGAGATGTTATTTTTGAAGAGAATGTTGCATTAAAGAAATCTAGAGGTTCATTAATTGAGAATGAAAATGATCTCGATGATAATCAAGATATGGACATTGACCATGATGTTGAGTTTCAAAGGGAGTATGCATGACCCTCAAAGCCTTTAGATCACACTGAGCCTATAGATCCTACTGATGAACCAAGAGACATCACTGTGAGTAAGAAAATAAAAATTTGGGTGAGGAACACCATTGGAAGTTGAGAACTTTGCAGCCCCTCAAGGCACCTTTAGGGAAAGTAGGAGATCTCAAAAGTTTTCCAACTACGTTGCATTAATGTGCAATCTTATTGATTCTAAACCCTTAAGCACTAAAGAAGTCATGAACTAACAAGCACGGAAAGATGCCATTGATGAAGAGTATCAATCCATAATCAAGAATGATGTATGGGAGATTGTTCCAAGACCCAAAGGTAAGCCTTTTGTATCCTCCAAATGGTTATTTAAGATTAAACATTATGTTGATGGTAGTACTGAGAAATATAAAGCTAGATTTGTAGGTCGTGGTTTTTTTCAGAAGGAAGGCATAAATTATGAAAAAACATTTGCACATGTAGCTAGATATACCTCTATTAGATCTATTTTATCCATTGTTGCAGCTAAAGGTTGGAAGTTACTCCAAATGGTTGTAAAGATTGATTTCCTAAATGGTGTCATTGAGGAAGAAGTCTATATTGAGCAACCATTAGGTTATGAGATCCATTGAAGGGAATCCCATGAATGTAGATTAAAGAAATCTCTTTATGGAATCAACAAGATCCTCAAGCATGGTATGAAAGAGTTGGCAAATATTTGGCAGGCTTAGGATTTTGTAAAGTGATGTTGATCCTAATCTTTATTTCAAAGTATTTAATGATGAAATACTAATTCTAGTTTTATATGTGGATGACTTATTTCTAACTGGTAATGAAAGTCTTATCATTAGATGCAAGAAAGAATTAAATATTGAATTTGAAATGAAAGACTTAAGACTAATGCATTACTTTCTTGGATTAGAAGTATGGAGAAGATCTAATGATATTATCTTAAGTCAAGGAAAATATACTATATGTCATGCCCAAATTTACAAGGCAAAACATAACCAACATTTTTTTTTTCAAAAGGTGAACTAAAGGGTAGCACATAAACATGCCTATACTTTGTTATGAGTGTTCTATCGAACTAAGGGGGGGAAAATTGGAATATGATAACTCATGTTTTTTGAGAATGTTAGAATGTTGCTTATTCGATCTTTGAGTAGGAGATAATTAATTTTAGTTGATGTGGGAGAATTTGTTTTTCATATGAAATTCAGGACTTTAGTTTCTAAGGGAGACCAATTAGTTTTCTATCATTCGTTAAAATCTAAGTTATAACATAGGAGCTAGGTGATGTTCTCACCTTGATTCTATAATCCAATCCTATGTAAGACATTACATGTATGAATGTGAAGTAAAATTTTGTGCCATAGTAGTTGCAATAATTCAATTCGTTTGCGAATGATGATGTAAACGCCAATCCTACATCCATATAACTTTCAAGAACTTAATAATTTTTGAGAGTGGTAGGTGTGTTTATACATATATCTTTGCACTTATAAAGTGTCATTACATTTTAGGCCAATCTTTTTCCCTTTTGTTTTATTATTTTATTTAATTTTATTTAGGTATTCAAATTCTAACGAGCTCTTGCACACTGTCATTTCATTAAACTTCTAACTAATCTTATACCATCATTAGGATTATTGAAAGGGAACACACACACACACACACACACACACACGAATTATTTAATTTTTAATTACTCTAGAACCCTATTATTAGTTTTCAACTATATAGCATTGATTGGATTATCAAGTGTATATATATTAACTAAGGACCATGATCAACTTAACAACGAAACTAACTACTACCTTGTCTACACTTGCCCCATTAACCAAATTTTCACTCAATATGATTGTAGCATTATACTTTACTAATTCAACTTCAATTTTAAACTACCATCTTTATTTATTACTAAATTTAATTACAATTTTAACTACCATTTTACTTATTATTAAATTTAACTGTAATTTTAATTATTAATAAATTTAAATACAATTTAAATTTTCACCCCCTAATACATCCCCACAAAATATGCCTTACTAGCCACTCTACCACTTTAACTATATGTTAATTCACCTAAAATAATCCCCTCCCAAAAACTTAAGACACTAACTAACCCCTAACCCAAATATAATCAATAAACCTCCATGCTTGTTTACCACTAACCACTGCCTATTAACTAACCCACACTGCTTACTACTTTATTACTAACTTCTAAACTGACCTATACTTCCTAACCTACTAACTACCTTAACACTTTACCCATGACTTAGATAGTTGTTACTAACACATACCTTAACCTTACTAACCTAACTTTATTTTCTAACCATGTTTCTTTTTAAAATCTACCTCTTTCCTCCTCCAAAACGTGGGCCTCCTCCTCTCCCAAGACTCACGTAACATGGGAGGAGGGGCCCTTGATTTACTCCTGTCCTTTTTGAGCACCTTTTTCCTGGTTAAGATGGCGTAAAGTGCAAATTTTAAATATGAAGGTTTTTTTTGACTTGTCTCCATCAAATCACCTTTCCCCAAGGCTAGAAAATTTTTCTTGGGAGTGTAAGCTGGTTCTCACGTGTGAGAGGAGAGGGAAACAAAGCCAAGGGTGGACATTTTCTTTCGAATGCATAAAATATACATTTTTGTTTTGTTTAAGGGTTGATAGTCATGTCTTTTCACCTAGGGATGCCTAGGTTAGGTGTTAGGTTAATGTGTGTGTATATATATATATATATATATATATATATATATATATATATATATATATATATATATATATATATATATATATATATATATATATATATTTCTAAAAGGTATTATCCACATCTTATTTTTAGGGTAATGGCATGCATTTTACATACATACATACATACATACATACATATATATATATATATATATATATATATATATATATAGTTCATTGGCATTTTCTTTCATTATTATTTTTAGATGTAGATTGTGACATGCAGTCACATGTCTGAGATTGTCATAATATTTCTTCAAAATCTTATATTCTATCTAAGAAGCTTTATTTGGTGTGTCTCTTTAGTTGACAGGACTTGGTACTTGGGTTTATCTTATGAATATTTTATTGTCTGTAATTGGGGAGAGGAATTATTTCCTTCTCTCATACAATTTCCAGAGAGTTAAAATGCACCTGCATCACACTCTCCCATATGATTTTTTTTTTAAAACTATGTCTTATGAGGAGCTAATTTCTTCATATAAAAACTATGATGTCAAGGTGATTTTTTTGATGATGAGTTGATAAGGTTCCTTATACCTATATAGGCTAGAGATCTATTGGTGATAGATACTCAAAATTTAACACACTAATGTACAAAATTAATTATTATGTTTTCTACTATGACTTGGATTACATATGGAATAGCTTGTTATTGAAAACAAAATGAATCATTTCATATATTCTATTTGAAAAGAAAGAACTCTTATTTCCATTATAGCAACTACATAACAGAGCATCTTATAATGAAAACACTCAAATTTACAATGAACATTCTTTTCAATAATTTCTCTCATATAAAAATTCCATAGGGCTTATTGATGGAATTCAAAATTCTAGGCAAGAACAATGAGATAATCTACATAACTTCAATATGTTTCCCCACAACATTAGATATTCTTTTACAAGAATTGATTTTTCCCTTTCTACACAATTATGATAGTGCTACAATATTTCTCTTGCAAAACACTTTATGCAAATTTTCAAACTCCACTTTACATATTTGCATCGGTATGCAATAGGAAGTAAATCTCTTTCATATTACAATGAAACAACAATGGAACTTAAAATCACAACACATTATGAGATGACATGGAACATAGTAGTCTCTCCACAATACTTGATCCCTCAACATTTCGATGGTGTGAAATCCTAATCTCTTCATAGGATCTACTTCCTGAAAGCCTGCATGACAACACAAAACTTGGAACCATGGAGGCTCACCTCCCATCCTAGGCTTATATGAAGCCACCCACCAAGCAAGGGAAACAAGATTCAAACCGGGTTTCATTCAAATCTCATACATGCATAAACATCACATTACAACACTTAAACAATTTCTTCCCAAGGTATTTCACAATGGTTCACCAATAGAACCTTGAACATAGGGTGAAGTTGTGATTTCAAATAAGAGACTTGCCATATCATACCATATCTACAATAACAATCTTCAAGCCCTTTCAGGGCTTTCACAAATTAACAATTTACATGCTCTTTTGGGGCTTCCACAAACCTCCTCCAAACATACTACCATCAATTATAGCTTCCTTGCAGCCCATACTCCATAAACTTCCTTTCTACACCATCTTTCCCTTATCACCCCCAAAGCAAGACATGAATGAATACGACATACAATGGAGTCCATACTCTAAGGTTCTCAACTATATTTCAAGCCCAACTAAGCCCTTCACCTTGGACTTCTCTTCCCTTCCCAAAGAGTGAGTGAAGCCCTCACACCCATAACAACACTCATGCACAAAATCATGGAAACTCAAAAAAATCAGAGGACAATGAAAATCCAAATTTCATGCTCATCACAACACAACACAACACAACACAACACAACATGATACAAGATTATACCACACATTTTTCTTACAATGCCATTCTCCATACCTACATATTCATGAATGCAATACCAATATTCAACTTCAAAATGGAAGAAGTTAACTACATGGTAAGAACACCAACCTTGAAATTCCTTTGCAAAATGGTAATGAAGGTTGTTGAAGAGCTCCTTCCAAACTTCCAAACCCTAATAGTCTCTAAACTTAGAGAGTAGGTGAACACCCCACTAGTTTGTCCAAGACTCTCTAAAAAGGGCTTCCCACTAACTATTTTAGCAAAAACACCATGCCACTTCCTCTTACAAACTTGTCTCCCTCTAAGTTTTCTATTTTTGACTTAGTGGAAACATGGGAAAGAATTCATCTGACAACTCCATTTTCGAATTGGTGGAAGAAGGCATTGGTAAAGGGGGCCACTAGGCTATCTAGTCACTATCGTGGTCAAAATTAGGTCCCTAACATGTTATATTATCATATGGGTAGCTTATTTTCACATAAAAGACACTTTGGGACCACCTAATGACCCTTCAAAATCCTAGTTAAGTCAAAATTCGAATTTCCTTTTGATAATGACCCATCCTAGCCCTTGTCAAGTGGGTTTACTAAATCATTAACAAGGTAATTAGTTTTAGGGTAAAATGCCACCATGAAAAAAACCCTAGATGTCATGTCATTAACACACAAAATCCACACGTGTCAAGTGACACATAAAAGCACATTCCACATCATCATGACATGTCTCTAATGCATCTTTTGAGATTAAAAAATTTCACACACATACAAGCTTACATTTACGAAATAAAATACATCACAACAAGGCTTTTGAATCTTCCAAAGATTCGCCTTGGCTAAACCGTGTTCACATAGGTTTGGACCTTGTTCCCCCAAAGATTTCCATGGTTCCACTTCCTGCACACTGAACTTAAGTATTAGTAGTCCAAGGAGGTCATATAAAATACATATCATAAATGCATATAAATTCAAATGTTACATAATCCATATTAACATAATTCAAATAATTTTTTTCTCCTAATCATTTCCAATAAATCATTTAAAATGTTAGAATATCAAAATCTACATATAACATTGAATCATAAATCATCATAATCAAATTAACCTTTCACATCACATCATAATCTAATTTCTATCTTTCCATGTGTATAGTTGCATTCATATTTGTTCGATCATCCCATTCACAATATTAGGTTCTTAGTACATATCATAAATGCAAAACACTACTGTAAATGTCAAAATCAATAGATAAAATAAGCCATTGTCTATCTAAGTCTTGAATAATGTCAAGATATCCAAATCTTCAATATCAAAATGCAAGTAACATACCTCCACTTAAACATTACAATTTCACATTACAAGCATTTCTATGATTCAACTTCTATCAAAGCAATTGAAAAAGGTTAGAACATGAACAAAATCATTAATTATATCATTTAGGTCTTAAAGTGCAGACATAATTGTGGATCATCAAAATGCATTTATCAAAATAACATAACCCCCTATAGTCTCAAAAGTATATCAAAACATCAAATTAGAAGTATCATAATGCAAATATGTCATCTATACTATAACGGATTGGGTGAGGCCTCACACTATAGATATTTTGAAAATATTTGGTATCATGGACTACAAGCCTATGCTAATTCATATGGAAATTAACTTGAAAAATTTGAGTGTACGTGTTGTCGATTCTCATTTTGTAGATCCAATTGAGTGTAGGCAATTGATCGGATCCTTGATGTATCTAGTTAACACTAGACCAAATATTTACTATGCAGTCAATGCTCCTAGCCAATTCAAGAATGTGCCAAAGCATGTCCATCTTGTTTATCCAAACATATATTGAGATATTTGTGTGATACTATTGGCTACGGGTTGAGATATTCTCTCAACACCATCATTACCTTGGAAGGTTATTATGACTAAGATTGGATAGGTAGTTTTAGCGACACAAAGAGCACTTCAAGATTATTATTCAATTTGGGATCCATTATGATTTCGTGAGCCTGCAGGAAATAATCCTTAGTTGCCATGAGCAATGTTGAAGCATAATACATTGCTATTAATGTTTCTTCACGGGAAGCAATATCGATTCAGAAGCTCCTCACAGGGTTGTTTGGACAACCTTTGGATCCTTCAGTCATTCATTGTGACAACCAAAGTTGTATAAAGATATTCGTCAATCTGGTATTTCATGATAAGAAAAAGTTGTGGAAACTCACTATCACTATATTTGGGACATGGTACAAAGAGGCACCATTTAGATGGAATATATCAACACTGAGGAGTAGATAACAAATATTCCCACCAAGCCTCTTACTCAAGTTTAGTTTGAGTACCTCAGAGATAAGCTTGGAAATGTGGAGAACATAGCCCTCATTGAGAGGGATTCTCAACATCATTAATACCCCTAGTTGTATCACCCCCTCTGTGGGAAATGTAAGGTGGTAGTGTATTTATTGACCTTCCTTGCGAGAAGGCTTGAGGCCTTAGACCTATTCCATCGTTTGCAGGCAATGCAAGGTGGATCCATCCTCTACAGATATGCATGATGAGAATCATGGAAAGAGTCCATAATAATACTCTTTTGATTCATCCCTTGTGGGAAATGCAAGATGAATATCATGGAAGGAGTCCATGATGCTTTTAGTATCCTCCCTAACTAAGAGGGAGTGTTGATTATAGCTACTTCAGATCTTATATAGATTAGATCATTAAGGCCCTTTATCAATCAATTATAGTGTATACCGCCTTGCATAAATAGAATGGGTTGAAATTTAAATTTAAATTGTAAAAAATATTTACACCAAAGAGGGATGATTGGGCTCGAGCCAAAGTTAAATTAAAATTGTAAAATATTTGTGCCAAAGAGGGCTAACTAGGTGATTAAATCATATATATATATATATATATATATATATATATATATATATATATATATATATATATATATATATATATATATGAGGCTTGTTATTGTAAACATTATACATGTGAAATACCTGCGATATATACTCTTGGCAACGAATTCCATAAGGCAACGATCTAGTCTGATTGTGACAACAAAAAATTTAAAGGTAGAAACAATTGTAATATACCTACAAATTACACTTAGATTAGGGTTGCGAATGATAACTCCTTAATAGATAATTATGAGGCTAGATATGGACACACAACCCTTCAATTATATTCTTCTTTTAAGGTCTACTTTTAATTATGCAGCAGTGCTAAATCTCTGTTTGGCAATATCTATGATTTTCTTCATTGATAAATGATCTTCAACAAATCAATAACTATGTTTATGTATTTTGATTGATAAAAGGGCAATAATAGATTATCAAATTTGGTGTTGGGTTTTTCCCTGGGTAATCATGTCGTAATCTTATGCTTCTCTCTTTGTTTTCTCTTATCACTAAAATTAACAACTCTAACATGAACAAAATCCCATCTAAGTAAGATCACCAAGAATCTAATGTTTATGCAAAGTTTAAAGGAAACCAATGTAAGATAGCTACTTGAAATAAAAAAAGAAATTATTGTTGCCATTGGTGAAAAGGGATTGTATGAATTGGTTGATCCTAGAATATAGGCACATGTACTAGCAATAATTAAGTGTACATTTAACTTTGGGATGAAAGATATAGTCATATAAAGTATTAATGTCTATTTTTACTAAGATTGGTGGATGCACTTCTATCCAAATAGGAAAGGCAATGTATTTACATGGTGTTAGACGGGAAAATAATATTGACATCCATTTGATTCTGATAAGAAATGGAGAACCAAAGGGGTTTTAGATTTGGAATATTTTGATTTATATGTTCCTATAAACTCCTACATTTTTTGTGCAAAGTATTTGAAGGAAGAGCGTAGTTACAAGGATGGTAAGTTGCATGGTTCATAGTCAAAATGTGTTGTATAGGTATTGGGTGGAAGTTGTGATTACAAAAGTTACATCCTTAATATAAGTGATTTTTGTGTGTTTTTATTTATTTTATTAAAGGTGTGAATTGCGAGAAACTTATCCTGAGCCAAGGAGGGTAAAAATCAAGGATGCTACCATCCTAGGAAAGTATGATACAAGAATCTATAAACAAATAGCAAAAAGACGAAGTCCCAAATCCCAATACATGGAAAATATAAATTAAGTTTTGGCTATACCTTTAAAATGAGACTTGAGGACCATATCAAAAGATTTTTTCTTTAATTTCCTATATCTTTTCCCTAACACCATGTGTCAACCATCTTTAGTTTGGTAGAGTCATTTTTCCAATCAAAAGGTGTGTCCTTTGGGATACTCACAATGTCCTCTAATGTGAGCCCACACCATGTATCATATCACTCATTGGTGCTAATTCCATCTACAAACCATGGACCCTTGTTTATTTTTATTTCACTCATCCCTCCGAGGTATAAACTCCATTGGATTGAAAGGGGGCACTTTCCATTCATATCAAAGTTAACATTGTGCATCGAAGATTGTGCTTCTTGAGAAGGGGTTTCCTCAACAAAAAATGAGAAAAAGTCCTTTGATTTTTTTGACTTCTCCACTGAGTAGTGTTGTTGTGAAACATATTTCCACAAAGAATCCCTCTTAACCAACTTGTTTTTTCCACAATGTGTTGCCGAAAGTGTTTTTTATGTTTTGGTTGTTATTGTTTTTTCACACATTCCTAAGAAAAACCAAAATAATTTTAAAGAAAAAAGAAAATCATATATATTTTTTGGGTATGGTGAACAATCAAAATCATATAGCCTACTAGATTTCTTTATTGAATGTCCCAGACAAATGAGGGAGGGAAGGGGGGGAGGGGGTGGGTGGTGAATCAATTGCCCAATAATTTTTAAATCACTTTCATCGGCTTAAAATCAATAGATTTTTTTTTGTTCATTTAATTAGATTAGATGTAAACATAAAAGAGCCTACACATGAATCATACACAATGGACACCTGATTTTATGCTGAAAACATAATATGGGGAAAACTACGGATAATGCTATCTCTGATGAATAAAAGACCGATTGAGGTAATTTTTACAATTGGTGGTTCACTATCACTACTTAGAAGGGCCTATATCCCTAAGAAAAATAGAGAAAATAAAATCTACCACTATTAGGTAAATTTTAGAAGAAACCCTTGGCTCACTGCCTTTGGTGTCCAACAACAACAACAACAACAACAACACATTATTTTCTCACAAGTTCACTTCACACTCGTCAAACTGCCATACTCATCATTTGTTTCTTAATCTATTCCATCACTTTCCATTGCCTTTAACTACCTATGATCACAACAAGCTTATTCAACTATCTTAGTTTCAATTTTAGAAAGAATGAATCCTTTATCAAAGTCATTGATTGAAAACATAAACACCTTACATTTTGTAGATTCATTTTATAGTTGGACAACCTAAGTATGTGTATACCAATTGCAATGGTTTGATAGATGATAGATTTGTAAGTTCTTCCTCTTTATGTTCTGTGTAAACATTTCTATCTGATTTAGTTAATCATGGTAGATCTCTTATCATTGTTGTCAAACTAATCTTCATTAAATTGTCACAGTAGGTGGTACACATCCTTTTATTCCACAACCAACAATCATTAGTTCGGTAATTCCTTGTAGCAACATCTAGTTGGTCCACATTTCTTCCAGTTCTTTTGTCCACAACAACAATTTTTTTGGATACTTTTTGGATGACAACCATTATCCAAATAGACAACATTTTATCCATTTTTGCACATCTGTCCAACACTTCAATGGTTGTGATGTAATCCTTTGTGTAGTACACATTGTCAGTACTATGTATCCGATCAAAGGTAATAGAACCTATTCGAACAATTTTTGTAGTTTGATCATCTCCACATCTAATAGATCCATCAACACATTTTTGAAATTTCACAAACTAACTTTTATCACCAATCATATGATTAGAGATATCATTTTCAGTCAACCATTCATTCATATTCTTTCCAACATGTGATACATCAACAATTTTTGTTACATTTTGGAGATTCACATTACTAACTTTAGGTTTAAGTTCAACTTCTTTAACATAAAATAAATAGCCACCTTTTTTTGATTCCACATCTAAGATAATATTATTTCCATTCACATAATATACCTTATTAAATATTAGTTTTGTTCTTGTTCCTTTTTCCAGACATCTAGTAGTAATATAACCAATGTCTCCATAGCTAAAACATTTAAGAGGTAAGATACTTCTTATATTTAATGGTTCCATTCTTCAACCTTCTTCCAAATTTTATTTTTATTTCATTTGTGCTTTCATTTTCTAGATCTTCATCAACCATTGTCACCTTGATAGTAGTCTCAAATTTGGGTTTGACCTTTCCAAACTTCCTCATTTCAAAAGTTCTTATTGTGTCAAACAATTATTCCCTGGTGACTTTTTTGCATCATAAGTTTCTTCATATTTTAGGCCTTGTAACTATAGCTTTATGATAAAGTCTCAAAATATTTTCTATCACATATTATTCAAAGTATTGTCAAGATTCATGATTTCATTCATAACATCATCAAATTTTTAAAATTAGTTTTCTCTGTCTTCTCCACCTTCCATCCTTAAATTCTCATATCTACTTCAAGTAGGCTACATCTTAGCTAGTTTAACTCTATCATTTCCTTCATAAATAATTTTTCAGCTTTTCCCAAACTTATAGGCAATCTCTAATGCAACAAATTTTGCCAAAATATTTTTAGAAAATGCACTAAAGATAGCACCTTGCTCTTTTATTTTCTTCATAGGAAAATCTCATTTGAAGTTGTAGGTCCATTTTCCAATATCATATATTTTTGCTCCTCAATTTTCTAAATCTTGTAGCTTGAAGAAATCAAATATCCCTTCATCTTAACTTTTCAAAATCAATAGTCACATCCATCAAAAGTAGGAATAGTCAATTTTTACACCATTAGATCTTCTCGAGCAGTTGGATTTTCTATCTAGGAACCAAAGCTTTGATACCAATTGTTGGAATTCCCAAACAATTGAGGAAGGTGGGGGTGCGAATCAATTATTCAATATATTTTTATCACTTTTACTGATTTGAAATTAACAACTTAATACTTTTCTTACTTAATCAAGTCAAATGTAAACATGAAAGATAAAATGCATGAATCATACACAATGATCATTGGATTTTACATGGAAAACCTGATATGGAAAAAATAACAAAGAATTTTAACTCCTATGAATAAAACATCTGTTAAGGTGATTTTTACAATGGGTGGCTTACTGTGGGTGGGCTCACTATGTAGAAGGGATCAATGCCATTAGAAGTAAGCGAAGAAAACCCACCACTATAGTGTAATTTACAAAAGAAACCCTTAGCTCACTACCTCCAATGTTTAACAACAACATCATTTGTTCTACTCACAACTTCACTTCACACTTTTGTCAAACCACCACATTGTATCTGATGGGTCTTCTACTCAATAAAATTCTCTTAAGATCTGTCATACATAACCTCTTACATATACTAAATCAAAATTATTATGTCATAGGTCCTAGATAAACATTCTTGCACTGGGGATGAATGAAATTGGACCACACTACATGCATTGCCTCAACTAAATAACACATTACTTAAAAGCCATAAATTCAAAGCCCAAAAACAAATAACATGCTAGAAATTATGTATCTAAACCACATCATGAATGAAAAAGGAGAAATAACAAAACCTTGTTTCCATAAACCGTATATTAGACAATAGAGAACTTTAGACCACTATTAAGCATGATAAACAAAAAATACTCTAGTGGAAAATATTTTTTGATGTATTATCCTTATGAAGCACCAACCTTTAGACTAAAAAAATCATGAAACCATATCAATAAAATAGATAGTAACCACAATACCATCCAACGAAGCACTAAGTTTCCAGTAACGGCCACCATACTGATACAACAACACAAATATCATTAACTCTACAACATCAACATTGCAACCTCATCAGATTTGTAACTCAAAATATTTTTAAATTTTTTTTGATCAACTTTGCAACATTAATAACCAAGTCTCCCTATCAACAATCTCTACAAACAATTTTTTTGGTTAATAGACATGTTAAGTTACATGATAAAATATCACTCTTTTTGGCTAATGACAATCCGTAGGTAGTAGTGAATGAATAACTATTATTGATGCTAGAATTAATTCTAACATTGGAATAAAATAAGAAACATTATTAGCATCACATTTTTAAAGTAGAAGATTGATGTGAGAAAGTGATGCTCCATTTTTATGACATAGTTAAGAGGGTCAATAAATAAGACCAAAGTGGTACTTGATACCATGATGAAAAATATTCAAGAGGATGAATTGCCAAAGGCAATTTAAGGTCAATGTATAAGTTAAAAATAATTGTGCAAAGTGGAAAGAAAGTAATTTTTTGAGTGTCAAATATATGCATTGATGAAAAAATAAGTCATGGGTCTTGTTGACATTTCCAAATAAATCTAATAATTGCACAAAAAAAGAAAGTAAAGCATAAATTAGATGTTTTTTTTGTAGAACATCAAAATTCATCTTGTCACTAAAGGATATGCATAGGAGGAAGGGGTAGACTATTCAAGATATCTTTGGTTGGTTATCTCTATTGTTGCTCATTTATATGGAAGGTGCAATAAATGAATTTCAAAAATTTCTTCTTGAATAGAGACTTGGAAAAAGACGTCTACACAAGTTACTTGCAAGGAATCTAGATTTCAAGGGAAAACAATTGGTTTGTAGAGTGCTAAAGTCCTTGTAAGGACTTAAGTAGGTTTGTCGAGCTTGATATTTTATTTGGTTAGTATCTTAGAGATTATAGTTTTAGAACTAAACTATTTGAACCCACTCTCTATATCAAAATTAGTGGCAATGACATAGTGATCTTGGTTGTTACCATTGATCATCTTCCAATCACCATAAACAATCTTATTTTAATTGATGTGAAACATGATATATGTTCTTTTTTTTTTAACTTGCCACTTAATAAGTGGTGGTGATTTTCCTCATTAGATTAGGATAAGGTGTTAAAATAGAA
Organism: Cupressus sempervirens; assembly: GCA_028749045.1. Classification (NCBI taxonomy): domain Eukaryota; kingdom Viridiplantae; phylum Streptophyta; class Pinopsida; order Cupressales; family Cupressaceae; genus Cupressus; species Cupressus sempervirens. The sequence continues at coordinate 339,643,879 of CM053787.1, read as the reverse complement.
TCAAGTCCCCTATAAACAAATCCTAAATAATGATAACTTGTATGCACAAGTGTCAAATGAACATGGATGACTAATTAGGCTTAATAAAACTAAGTGTACATAAATTACTTAAATTAAACAACACATTGTGTTGCCTTTCATTTTTGCAACTAGAGCTTCTACCTTAGAAGTATTCAAAGTACCCTTTTGAAATAACTCTTCATCTTCCCTTGTAATTAAGATCAACAATAAAGTTATCAAGGGCATAGTCCTTCAGGTACCAAGGGATCTTTTAGTAGAATATATGGTAGAGAAAAATACTAAGAATTCAAAACATAGTTTGGAAAGTACATAAAGGATTAATTGATAGAATTTCTTGTTGTTTCCACAATCATTCAATTGTAACTTAAAAGGTTTAAATTTATTAATTGAATCCCTTAAAGTTGGAAAACTTGAAGGAGAAAGATGTAGAGTCAATTTTCCAATGGATGACTTTTAAGAGAGCTTCCCAAACTCGGTTGGATGTTTTGAAGTTGTCAACATGAAATACTAATTCAAGAGATTAATTTAAACATAGAAATCCAAATGCTTTGTCACACTCATTGAAAAATATTTATTTGTCCTTAGCCGCATTAGATTTTTTTCTAGTTCCCATAGTTACCCTAAATAAGCCTTTGTTCTTAAGCAAAGCAATTACTTTCAAATTTTAATTATGATAATTGAAATGAGTTAGGAGTTGTATAGCCAGATTACAATCCATGTCAATAGACTTAGATTATTTCTTTGTAGAATGACACTTTATAGGAGGGATTTGTAACCAAATGTTAAAAACATAAAAATATCACTTAATAATGAGAGTGCATCTATTGGATTCCTTACAAAAAATACACTTTTGTGAAAACTGAAACTCAACTTTGAGTTGCTAAGCAAACAAATTTTTGCCTTCTTGCAAAATTAATCCTCAAAGAATTTTTTTCCTCAACTAAGAGTTAATTTTTGCTATTTCGAAAAGGAAAGTATAGAAGGTCTGCAAAAAAACAAAAAATAGGATTTTACAAACATGTTATGAAGGGTGGTGTGAAGTGGCAAATTTTTTGCCAGATCACAGAGTATAAACAAGACATAGTCCGAAAATGTGATTTTTTCTATTTCAGGAGATGTTTCACATGGGCAATGTGAAGTTGCAATTTCACATAAGGACCATAATGAATCTTGTGAAATGGAGAATTTTTGGAACTTCACATGGGATGTTGTTAGGAGCATACAAATCAATGACTTTTGAGATTTTGGAATGCATAATGAAGGGGTTATATGAAACAAAAATTTGTCACCAAATCACAAATGAGTCTAGAATGTTCCTTGAAATGGTGAAATGGGATTTCATATTGCATTAATGGTCATTGTATTTTTGGATGGGGTAGCCAGATAAGCATGCAAAAAGGCAAAATAATTGTTATTAGGATATCTTGGAAAGTACAAAGAAAATTTTACAAGTTTTAATTGGAAAAGACATATATATTGTACATACATAAGTCAAACATGTGTGGAATATGTTCAAAAAGATTTTTGAATTAATGGGTCATTAAATGCTACTATTTTATTAAGACCTCACCACAAGCCAATTTCAAGCGAAGTTTCAACATACATTCTCTGGTAAGTTCTTCAAAGTTGCAGAATTTTGGATTACAGGTGCAAAAAGTGGGTTTGTCAATACAAGAACATCTAGCAAGACAAGAACCCAAGCCAATCACATAGCCGAGTCTTTCTTTTGATGTAGGAGCATCTTGAGTGCAAGGGCAATCTTGCATCACCCAAAAATATTTTATTTTTAGTCTTTTCTATTTTAATAAGGACTAGTCGATAGGGTGGTTACTATTTATGGGAACTCACTATTTTTAGTAAGTTTTTCATATGAGCTCGGGATGTTCTCATTTTCTATAGGAAGGTTCATTTTAGAGTTGTAAGCCCACCATAAAAATATCATTGCTCAAGCATTAGTATCAAAGAAGTTATTATGGATTTTCGGTGGAAAAATTTGCAGAAAAATCTTCAGGCTCACCTTTGGAGGCCTTAGAGTGCTCGGATGAGGTCCGACAACTCGACTGAAGGGTACTAGCATTGTTCTAAGCCTGTAGATCAAGAGATGGCATTTTTGAAAAGTGGTTATAATAGCCAATTGGAGCAATGGTTCGTGAGTTCTGGCCTTCAGAAGTTGGGCTACCAAAATTTCTAAAATAATTTGTCAAAGATGTATTTGGCTGACTTTATCTCAAAGATGTATTTGGTTGACTTTATGTGTATTTTTAGGGTTTTTCGGCCCTAGGTATCAAGTTTGAGCATCTAGAACCTTCCCGGGTGGCATAAAACTGCTTATTTAAGAAAGGCCCGAACATTGTCTAGGACAACTCTAGGTGATAATTTTTTAGCTTGTCTTGCAAATTATTGTGTTGAAGGTGCCCATGTGGGTTAGCATATTGTACTTACGAATTTCGTAATTCTACATTTTCGGTGCAAATAAGAAGTTCATATTTCATTATCGCATTTTCTGTTGTTTCTATGTTTCTATATGAGTTTATGGTACTAAGGGGAGCACCCTACATCAAGTGGTATCAGAGCATACCTTCATCAAGTGGTATCAGAGTGTACCTTCATCAAGTGGTATCAGAGCTAGAGTTCTTGAGTGTGTAGATAGATCACCAACTATGAGGCAATTCACACCAGGACTATGGTTTGGGTTGAGCATGTAGATAAATTATCAATTGTGAGGTAGTTTGCACTAGGGTTTTAGTGAAAGCACAAAAATGTCTCCACAAAGAGAGCGTAGCGAAAGAGCTATAGGTGTTACACCTGAGGGTTTCTGAGCCCTCCAAAGAAAAATGCAAGCATTGGAAGAACAAATGCATAGAGGAATGAATCATCCCATAAGAGAGGAAAGTAATGATGAGGATGAAGTAGAAGAAAATGCCGAAGTAGAGGCAGTTCTAAATCCAGAGGAAGAGAGGCTTTTTAGGGCCATCTCCAAGATTAGAAAAATACCTAAGTTTGAGGTTCCCACATTTTCGAGAAATCTTAACCCAGAGGAGATGATCAATTGGATCAATGAACTAGAGGAGTACTTTGAGTATGAAGATATTGATGATCCTGATAGGGTCAAGTTTGCAAAGGAAAAACTAAAGGGACATCCAAAAATCTGGTGGAAGGAGGCTCAGTTGGAGCGAAATAGAAAGGGAAAGGGAAAAATCACTAGATGGGATTAGATGAAAGATAAACTGAAACAATAATTCATTCCCGTAGATTGTAAGCTTGATCTATTGAAGAAGATGCAAGGGTTGAAGCAAGCAGGGAAATTTGTTCAAGAGTATACCAAAGAGTTCTACAGAGTTCTCATTAGATCCAGCCATGTTGAAGCTAATAAGGAGAAAGTCACCTGTTATCTTAATGGGTTAAGGCCCAACATTTAGGAAGAGCTAAGTCTAATTCAAATGAGCAGTATTTAAGAGGCATCCCAATTTTCCCTAAGAGTTGAGGAGAAACTGAGAAAGAAGTTTGAAAATAAGAACAATGGAAGAGGTCTCAATGGAAGATCTGGTGGATGATCTTATGGTGGTCATAATGATGATCAAAAGAAAAAGGATGAGGCTGGAAGTAGCAGCTAGAACCGGAGGGGAAATCATTTCAATCATTTCCATGATTAGAACAATAGAGATAAGAGAGGAAGAGGCAAAGGACAAGGATCTGGAAGAAGAGGCTTATGTGGAAAATGTTTTCACTGCAGAGAAGAAGGGCATAGAGCATTTGAATGTACCTAGTGCCAAGGAAGGATAGATCGAAGAATAGAAGGTTAGGTGAGAGTTGCAAGTGTTGATGGAAATGCCAGATCCTCACATTCTGAAGATGCTAAAATAGGAGAAGTCCTAGTTAACTGAAGAGTCTTGTTGAGTGGTGAGAATGAACCTGAGCAAAGAAGGATCTTGTTTTGCATAAGGTTGCAATGTGAAGATAAGTGTTATGATGTGATCATTGATGATAGAAGAACTGATAATCTGGTGTTAGAAATGATGGTCACCAAGTTGAAATTGAAGAGGCAGAAACACCCATGTCAATACTGTATTGCTTGGGTGCAAGATGACCACAAGATCATGGTAAATGAGTAGTGCTTAGTGAAGTTCAAGATTTGAAGCTACTAGGATGAGGTACTATGCAATATCATACCTATGGACATATATGTTGTTGGGTTAGCTGTGGCAGTTTGACAGGCATGCTCTACACGATGGGCGAGAAAATACCTACACTCTTAAGGATGGAGTGAAACATAAGTTGAAGCCATTGGAGGACAAAGAAGAAAAAGTATGCAGTGCTACCAGAATATGTTTTGTTGATGGAAAAGAGTTTCTTAAAGGTATGAAACATGAGCATATGTGTTTTGCTATAATTCCTAAAGATAGTAAAGAAGAAGTAGAGGAGGTACCTACCAAAGTTGTAGATATGTTGGAAGTGTTTTCTAATATTGTATCAGATAATGTACCTAATGGATTTCCCCCAAGGAGAAAGATTAGTCACTAGATGGATTTGGTTCTAGAGGCCAGTTTTCTAAACAAGGCAGCACACATAATGACACCAACAGAAAGTGAAGAGTTGAACAAGCAAGTTCATGAGTTGTTGCAAAAGGGGTTGATTCGAGAGAGTCTGAGTCCATGTACTGTACTAGTAATATTAACACCAAAGAAGAATGGAAAATGGAGGATGTGCATAAATTATTGTGCTATCAACAAGATCACAATAAAGTATAGATTTCCATTGCCAAGGATGGATGATATTATGGATTGTTTGAGTGGATCTAAGTATTTCAAAAAGATAGATTTGAAGAGTGGGTACCATCAGATTCATATCAGAGAAGGTGATGAGTGGAAGACTACTTTCAAGAAAAGGGAAGGGCTATATGAGTGGTTAGTCATGCCTTTTGGGCTAACCAATGCACCAAGCACTTTCATGAGGCTTCATGAATGAGGTATTGAAGGAGTTTCTGGGTAAGTTTGTCATTGTTTACCTAGGTGATATATTGATCTTTAGTAAGGCATTGGAGGAGCATTTGATTCATATTCACAAGGTGTTTGATAAGTTGAGGGAAGAAAAGTTGCTATTAAACCTGAAGAAATGCAGTTTCGTAAAGAAAGAGTTGGTGTACCTGAGATTTGTAGTCTCAGGAGAAGGTTTGAAAATGGACCTAGAGAAAGTGATGGCTATCCTTGAATGGCCTACTCCAAGGAGTGCGACAGAGGTAAGATCTTTTCATGGACTAGCTACATTTAATAGAAAGTTCATAAGAAATTTTAGTAGTTTTTTTTGAACCCTTGAACGAAACAATGAGAGGGGATAGGAAAGTGTTTAAGTGGACTATAAGAGTAGATAAGAGTTTTAATTTATTGAAACAAAAAGTTACTGAGCAACCTATTTTAGCACTTTCTAATTTTAAAAAGGTGTTTCAAGTAGACTGTGATGCTAGTGGTATAGCAATAGGATTGTTTTGAGCCAGGAAGGCAGACCTGTTTCTTATTTCAGTGAGAAATTGAATGATGCAAAAAGAAAATATTATGTTTATGATTAGAAGTTTTATGCTATAGTTCAAGCATTGAAGAAGTGGAGACACTATCTTCTTCCTAAGGAGTTTGTTTTGTATATTGATCATCAAGCTTTGCAATATTTGAATAGTCAAGGAAAATTGAACCAAAGGCATTTAAAGTGGGTTGAGCTTTTGCAGAATTTACATTTATTTTGAAGCATAGGAGTGGGAAGTCTAACAAATTTGCATATGCTCTTAGTAGAAGACAAATTTTGCTGATAGAAATGCAAATAAAGGTGGTTGGGTTCAAGAAACTCAATACATTGTATTCAAATTATCCTAATTTTGGTGAAGTGTGGAAGGCTTGTACATAACTTGTTACACTTGATAGGAAAAAGTCGTTGGATTTCATGATCTAGGATAATATGTTGTTTAAAGGAAGCCAGTTGTGCATTCCCAAAAGTTCAATGAGAGAGAATCTCATCAAGGAGAAGTATAGTGGAGGATTGGTTGGATATTTTGGCAGAGATAAAACCATAGCTTTGGTTGTTGAAAATTACTACTAGCCACAATTGTAGCAAGATGTGATGAAGTTTTTACAAAGTTGTAGAGTATGTCAGATGGTGAAAGGAGTGAAGTAGAATACAAGGTTGTATCAGCCATTATTTGTACTAGAGAAGCTGTGGAAGGATATCAACATGGATTTTGTTCTTGGATTACCAAGGACATAGACAGGCATGATTCTATTTTTGTGGTGGTTGAAATTTTTTCAAAGATGGCACATTTTATTCCTTGCAAGAAGACTAGTGATGTTGTTCATGTAGCTGAGTTGTTTTTGAAAGAAGTGGTGAGATTACATGGTTCGCCAAAGAGTATAGTTTTAGATCGAGATACCAAATTTGTTGGGTATTTCTAGCATACATTGTGGAAGAAGTTGAAGATAGATTTGAAGTTTAGTTCATCACATCATCCACAGACTGATGGATAGACAGAAGCTGTGAATCACAATTTGGAAATTTGTTGAGATGCTTGGTTGGAGATAAACCAAAAGGATGGGATATGATTTTACCACAAGTGAAATTTTCATATAATAATTTCGTCAATTGGAGTACTAGTAAATCACCATTCTAGACTGTCTATGGGAGTAGTCCCAAAAATGCTTATGAACCAAGGCAGTTGGATAAAGGAGAGATAAGTAGTGTTGAAGCATAATATTTTGCTGAATATTTGAAAAACATCCATGAGGAGGTGAGGAAGCACATCATAAGGATGAATACATAGTATAAGGCTAAGGAAGATGTGAAAAGGAGATATAAGGAATTTCAGATTGGAGATGAAGTCATGGTTCATTTGAGCAAGGAGCATTTTCCAATGGGTACATATAATAGGTTGAAGATGAAGGAGTTTGGATCGTGCAAGATAGTGAAGAGGCATGATTCTAGCAATGCATATGAAGTGGAGTTGCCTACTGAATTGAATATTTTACCAGTATTTAATATTTCAAATTTGACAGAGTATTATGAAGGAGATGATGGAGATGAAGTTGCAGAAGCACAGTGGAGCATTCCAGAAGCTAGTTTGGCTACAAAGGAGATTGAGGAGATACTAGATAGTCATGTTGGAAAAAGAACCATAAATAGAACTTATCAGGAATATCTAGTCAAATGAAAAGGGAGACTAGTTGAGGATTCATCATGGCTAGCAAAGGAGGAGGTTAACTATCTTGGTTTTCCTCTAAACACCTGAGACATGACAGGGCCACTTCTCAAATTACCCCAGGCATCTGATACAGGAGCATCTTGGGTGCAAGGCCAATCTTGCATCACCCAAAAATATTTTATTTTCAGTCTTTTCTATTTTAATAAGGACTAGTATACAGGGTGGTTACTATTTATGGGAACTTACTATTTTTAGTAAGTTTTTCATACAAGCTTGAAATGTTCTCATTTTATATAAGAAGGTTCATTTTAGAGTTGTAAGTCTACCATAAAAATCTCATTGCTCAAGCATTAGTATCAGAGAAGTTATTGCAAATTTTTAGTGGAAAAATTTGTAGAAAAATCTTCAAGCTCATCGTTGGAGGCCTTAGAGTGCTTGGATGAGGTCTGAAAACTCAATAGAAAGGTGCTAGCACAGTTCTAAGTCTGTAGATTAGGAGCTAGTGTTTCCAAAAAGTGGTTATAATAGCCAATCAGAGCAATGGTTCATGAGTTTTGGCCTTCGAAAGTTCGACTATTGAAATTTCTAAAATATTTTTTCAAAGATGTATTTGGCCAACTCTATGTGTATTGTTAGGGTCTGTCGGCCCTAGCTATTAAGTTTCAACATCTAAAACCTTCCCAAGTAGCATAAAACTGCTTATTTAAGAAAGGCCCAAACATTGTCTAGGATAGCTCTAGGCGATAGTTCACAACTTGTCTTGCAAATTATTGTACTGAAGGTGCCCATGTGGGTTAGCATATTGTACTTACAAATTCTATAATTCTGCATTTGCAGTGCAAATAAGAAGTCCATATTTTGTTCTCACATTTTTTGTTGTTTCTATGTTTCTATTATGAGTTTATGGTATTAAGGGGAGCATCCTGCATCAAGTGGTATCAGAGCGTACCTTCATCAAGTGGTATTAGAGCATACCATCATCATCCTCCAAGGAAGAAGATTAATATGATATTATTTAACATACATGTAGTTGCATGGGATCTCAAAAGAACTTAGGCCAACTATGTGAGTGATTGCCATGAGCTTGAGTTAGAGGAAGACAAGGCCAAAATTGAGCAGATATAGGTGTAGCAAGTTAGAGGAAGACAAGGTTGAGATTGAGAAAATATGAGTGGAGCAAGGAGAGAAGCCAAAAAATTGTGCCTACCTTAATGATATGTTGGACATGTTCTGTGGCCTTCTTTCATAAGTGATTATGAAAGTCTCTTTTAATCAATGTATAAATATTATGTCTAGTTGCAATTAGTTTAGTTAAACATTTTTGAAAGGGTCTGAAGCTTTTGTTGCACCTCTTGACTTTCTATAAGAAGAGGTATCAAGACCCCAAAAATATATCGATTATCATAAAGAATAATATAGCTAATATATATACAAATTAGGGTATAACACATAATCAAACAATCTGTACAAATTTTGAGTGGATACTACAACTAACCATGACTTTGTTGTACTCTTTTTGAATTTAATAAAAAATACTCTATTTCCTTTCGAAGAATTGTGCAAAATAATTTTTTTTATCTATATTTAATATATTGTCCTCTCATATTCACATTTCCATTGATAGATTGAAGTTTAATACAATCCTTTGATAATTAAAATTACAAGCATTGAGTTTCTTATTCAATTGGTCTTCCAATATTGAAGTTAAAAAGAAATTAAACTAGGGTTTGTATTAAAGTTCTTTTTCTAGTGATTGATGGTAAACATATGCCATCTCTGAAGGGTTTTTGATGATCTTGAAGTTCATATCAAATTAACTCTGTTTTTCCCGTATGAAATAAGGAACTAGTCTAATTTAATTTAAATAAAGTATGTTATCAATTGAAGTTGGTGGAGTTTTTTCTCATTCTTAGGTGCTCTGTAATTTTCAAATTTATACTCATTAAAAATATTGAAAAATATTCTAAGTACTCAAAAAGGTTTGATTTCTTCTTGAGAATAACTTGCTATCTCAAGAGCATCAATTAATAAATTCTACATAAGTGATATTAAATAGTTTTCATAAGGTATATCCACTTGGGTTAGCAAAGCTTGAAGTGAATATGATTTGATCATTGAGAATCAATCCTAGTTTTTGGCCGAACTGTGTTGGATTACCCAACTATCTTCTACTAATTTTTTCTTAATCTTACAACTAGCTTGATATCTTACTTGCTTTATACTACTCCTATTGAAACCTAATTATGTTTATGAATTTTTTAATGAATAGACTATTGCCTTCTTATTTCTTGGGCAAATGACTCACCCCTCTTTTGGTCCTACATATAACTTTGAAAGAAAATTTTGAAAATCTTGTGGCGAGTTCATCAATTATCTTACTCTCAAGGTTACAACTCTAAATTTTTCATTACAACTAGTGTGATTGATTTAAATCTCACAAAAAGAATTATTAGAATAAAGTACAAATAACCACCTTTTGCATCGGATATACTTCATATTTTTCTTAACTTATAACTACAACATAGAATCTCCACACAAGGATTTAAGAAAACCACCACTTATTATAAGTAGTTAGAACAAGACATGGTCAAAAGTAAAAATTACCACTTCTCAAAGGAAAATAAGAAGACACAAGATTTATTGAATCATATTTGTATTTATTGTCTACAAATCTGAATCTCAAATCCTAAATCATATTCAACTTCCCTCCCCCTCATCCAATCTCTTATATACACAAGGGAATAGGTGCATATAATGGTTACAACTTTTGGTTTTAAAACAATATAGTTTCTCATCAAGAAACCAATTTGTTTGTTAATTCCTAAATGCCTAGAAAAAGTTAATTTACAAGAAAACCTTTTGTTGTCATTAGCAAATAATTTGTATTCTAGCAAAGTATTTACTCATGGTAGAAGTATTTAGTTTGTAGAATTTGATTTGGTTAATAAACCAACCATCCTCAAATGAGATATTTCAAAGTCAATATAGACCCTCAAACTATACTAATACTTTATATTGCCTTCTTGATTTCGATAATTTTCAAGTTTCTTGACCTCTACCCTTTTATTCATCAATCTTTGTATACTATGACAAAACATTAACATGCATTTTTCTATTTCATTTATGAGAAGAACATGCATCTCTATATCAGGAAATATCCTATTATCTATATCATTGAAGCCAATCCCTTCTGACATATACATATCATGTGTCTTGATACAAATTGTCTGCTAGAAAAGTGTGGAAATAAGCCATAATAAAAAATGTAGCCCACCACCATCATTAGTTTATAAGTTACTCCATTATTTAAAATAACATAGAATTTATAACCAATTAATCTTAGACATCACAATATTTGTTGGATTATTGGTGGACTCAGCTAAAAAATATTGTTTCTAAACAATTAGCCATCAAATTCTTTCATACTGATATCAAGGAGTAATTTGGAGTGAGTGACTTTTGATGATAAGGGCAACACTTTCTATTTATATCTTCCATTTAATGGACTTGTAACAATAACAAGCTCATTAATAGAAAGAGAAATCTCGTCAATAATTTAATAAACCATTCTTCCCAAACTATTATTCTTTGTGAAAGTTCTCTCCCATGAAAATCAAGTAGAAAATATTAGTGATGGTGTCATGGAAAGTGACCATTTTTAGGATTTCAATGTCTTTTTATTCTTAGGGAATAATAAATTTTACATAAACCTATGGTTCCAATAAACTTATTGTAAATTGCATAGGTCACAGATGAACAAGCCTATAATAGACTATGATGAATATCAACTATAATTACAATATCCATGATCATAGACTTCTATAATATAAAATTATATGACACAAGCTTCGAACTATCTCAAGTTTATTTGATACCATTCCAAATTCCAAGATATGAGAGATTAAAATTAAGTGCAATAACATAAAATACACCAAAATTGACCTCCTAATCATTTCAAGAAGCAAAAAAAGAAAGTGCATATATAAAGAGTGTCTGGGTCAAATAATAAGAAGTGGACCCCAACATTCATTAAGTGATGGAAATTTTTTTCTACTAAAATAGGATGAATTGTAAAATAGAACTACCCCTCTCTAAAGAAATCCTAAATTGGACCTACTAGTAAAAACATTGTCATATTTAGGAGTTATTTAGAGAGGTGTTTTCCTTTTTCAACACCTCATCCATTTTTTGTAGGAGACAACTTGACATCATTTAGGAAATATTTAAGTAGGAAGTATTCATTGGAGGCCCTCTTTCATGCATTTCATCTTCAGGATCTTAAGTGGAACTTAGGGACGGAAAAATCAATGTGAATATGAATTTATTATGCATGGGATGAAAATATATGGATCTTGAAAACAAGGCCATATTAGATAAAATTTTTCCAAAAATCTCTTTAAAAAAAGAAATAAGAAAAGCCAACGTGATAAAAAATCTCTTCAAAAGAGAGAATACAAAACACAATCATGTACAATTCATGAATGGAGGAATCATCAATACAACCAAGGACTATATCCATCACAAAGATAAAATATATATCTTTACCATTAGTGGGAAGAAGAAAGGTTATCTAACCCCCCAACATGAGCAATTTCCTACAAAATTGTAGTTTCTTAAAGACAAAACATGATTCACTATTCACATCGCTCCGATTTCTACAATGTATACCCCATATATATGCTCCAACTATTATTCCCACCTTTGAATGTTCAAACTTACAAAGCTTCCTTTTTTTACCAGAGCTTGTTAGGTGTGGGTGGGGGATTGCAAATGTGGGTCCCTAATTTTTTTTTTTTGTCATAGTGTCATTTGTGTTCATGCATATTGATAACTTTAATGCCATTGTCCCTATATAAACATCCATGTTGCAGTACCTTGTAGGTGGTCTAGATCATTTGGCTATGCTTGCTAATGGGGATGCTTCTATTTTTATTTTCAACAAATAGTGGGGGGGGGCACCCTAAACCCTTTTCCTCATCTATTCCTCTATTTGATTCATCTCCTCACCTAGCTATTAATGGTTCATGGGTTGTTACTATTTTTGGGTTTCCCATGAAATCCTACCAAAGTCTCTTTTTAGTGGACAAAGTTATGTTTATGATGTCAAATTTGTTGCTACTATTCCTCCAAAGGTGAAATATTGACCCATTGTTTATGTCAAGGACTCTCATGTGGTGGCGTGTGTCCTAGATGTGGTGGATAATGTGGATTTATACCAACATCATGGGTTAATCAGTATATCCACTAGTCTGTGACCTAATATGTTAGGTTCACATCATTGATTAATAATTTATTGAAAACCCTTGGTCTCTATTAACCTTAAAATTTTCTCTTATCCAAAAGAAATTTTATTATTGTGTTTTCTTCCTCTAAAGATCATGATTTGGTGTTGGGAAAGTTGTGGGTTTGGAGGAACCACTATCTTTTTGCCAAACCCAAGATAGTCTCCTTTGACCCCCTCATTGAACCACTTAATCTATATTTTTTTTGGGTTCATCTCCCTAATCTCCCACTCCATTTTGGGATATTTCTTTCTTTGAGGCTATTGGAAACTCTATTAACCATTTATTAAAGGTAGACGAGGCTAAAAAATCATTGGTCCTATCTATGTTCACTTTCATTTTGGTTGACATAGATATCTCTACACCATTTTTGGAAAATGTAGTGCTCACATTATGCATAGGCCTTGAACACATGTAAATCTTTGCCGAACTATCATTCTCTTTACAAAAATATCAACCTAAAACTTATAAATAAAGTATATCTCCTTTATGTAATACTTCAAGCCTTGTGATGATCAAATTAGACATATTTATGTGTCTACATTCTTGTTCTTGCTTTTCAATTGGATCCTCCAACTCATCATAATATGCTATCATCGAATTGATCTTACTGATTGTCCTAAACTCTTCTTTCACTAAAATGATAACTCAAAAGTATAAAATTATTTGGTAAAGTGTCTGATGTCTAGAGTGACAAAAAAAAAATAGTACTTTCTATCAATGACAACATATCATGCTTAGTTGATCACTCTTGCCAACAATCTCCCCTTTTGGTATTTATGACAACAATAATGAAAATTTGGTTATGTGTCCATCCCAAAATATGCCAAGTCCAAAAATAATCTTTCCTAGGAAAGATATGCCATTTCTCACGCACTACCCCCCCCCTCCCTTTGACATCAATGAAAAAGGCAACACCAAAACCAGAAATCCATCTACAAAAATCCTATAATGTATATATGTATATATACAAGTGTTAACAAAAAACTTTAAAAATCTTAAAAAATTTTGAATAGATGCTCTTTAAAGAGTTTATGTCTACAATTCAAGGTTCCTTATACTATCGAATACCATAATTTGACCACACAATGCATAAGATATCTCCTCTACATGTATTAGATCTGGTGGTGGTGGTGCATTACTCAAATTGTGGCTTCCTCTAGACTTATCTAAATAAGATCTAACTTAGGAATGACGATATTCCTTAAAAACATCTCCCAAATACTCTTCTCTTCTCAATCTTCAGTGACTTAATCTTGTCATGCAAATTTACTATTTCTCCCTGTAACATATTGAAATAGAAACACCCATTGATCCAAGGACTCTTAAGAGATTTTAGCTCATGTATGGTGATCTCCTAGACCACAAATTTATTCATGGTTGATTTCATCTCTTTCCTACATTTTTTCCTAATTAATTCTGGGTTTTCTTCACCTATTAACTATGGATAAGTCTAAAATTGGAATCTAGTTGGGCCTGGGAATAATTTGATCTAGTCCTAAAGGGACCAAGTTAAGGCATTTCTGGGTCCAAGTCAAAGTTTACTTGGTCCCCCATATGAAAATTTTTTCAAATTTTAGGAATCAATTCATTTTTTTTGTTTCCTATCTGATTTGTATCATCTCCCTATTTGAGTTTGCACTTGGAATTATGTATGTAAGGAAGCTTTCTCATTTCATTTTGACATCATCCTCACACTCTTAAGTGATCATCCACAAGTAAGGAAAATATCACACATCAAGAAATTGACCAAGTCATTATTGATCTACATCTTTGTAAGCACTCATTTATTGCAGCCGAAGAGTTCAAGCAAGGATTCATTAAAGACCCTCTTTCATGCAATTCATCTTGAAGATATAGCTTCTGTCCTTGTTAATAGTGGAGTTGGCCATTTAGGGGATATACATTTCATCACCATTGCATTCATCCATGGATCTATGAGTTATCTTTTGTAGATCTATATTCTATAATTGGAGATATCCTACATTCAAGAATCTTTCACAAGTAGAGTGAAATTTATATTTAACTTATTTTGGATATATTTTAATTTCAAGGTTTTCTGTCTTGCATTTTGTCACCACAATATATAGACAATGGTACATAACCTTTTCAACTTAGTTTCACATTTCTTTAAGATAATTCATTATTCAATTGGTCAACATTGATCTATTACTCATTCCCAATTTGCATAGTGAATCCTTTTATGAAAGGCTTTTGCCAAGTACTTTATAATTAATTTTTTTTTATTAGCCTATGCTTGATTTTTGAAGCTTTCAAAGTATTTTTTGTATTTTTGAGTATTTGTAAGTTTTCTTTTATCTTTTTGTTTTGTTTAATATATTGCATTTGATTTTACCTTCGAATTAGTATATCTTAGGGGTTAATCGGACTTGGTTGTCAAAAGATATGATCATTCAAGTGCCCAAAAAGTGGATTCTCTAGGCACAATCTCATATTTAAAACATCAAAGTTATATTTTAATGTTGAGATTCACTTTTTAAAAAATATAACATAAAATGACCTTATATTATGTTTTTAAGCTACTTTATCACTTAAGTGACTATAGTGCACTTTATGTTATATTTTCATGTTGAGTTGCTTTTTAATTTTTCACTTAAGTGACTTTATCACTATATAGTTCTAATTTATTTTTTAGTTTTAATATATGTTTTATTTTAAAAAATCTAAGTTAAATATTACTTTTTGAATAAAATTTGCACATGATATATAAACTATATAGTGTATATAAAATGCTTTACTCCTTTAAGTGATATTAATTCAAAAATCAATTAGATATGTGGTAAATTGGTCACTTAAGTTGTACAACTCAACTACATGTCTTTTTCACATGTTTATATGCAAATGCATTTGTAGAATCCAATTTTGGCTTGAAAATGCATATTTTAAATATGCAATGAACTTTTAAGAATCCATTTACATGAAAACTTGTTTCTACATGCAAACAACTTTATATGAATAATACTTTGAGAGTATGATTTTCTCAAGGAAAGCAATGTATGGACTTAGACGAATAACTAAGCATGTTTTTAAATATACACCCTCTTGCACTAAAATCTCATGTAATCACCCTCCAAGACCTTGTTTTTGCACTCCAAAGCCAAAAACATACAAGTACATGACATTCTTTGCATGCAATATGGCTTCAAGAGTGTTATTTTCACCCAACCCATGTATTTTCTCTCCGCCATGACATGCAATGTCTCCTCTAGAGTGTGATTTGCACTTAGAAGGGAAAATAAAATAGTTTGACTATTTGTTTCAACTCATGCAAATATCTTTGAAGAACACATTTTTGGGCATTTCCTTCCAAATAGATCTCAAACATATGCTTTCAAAGGGCACATTTTTGTTAAAAATGCTTAGAAATTTGCATGTGGAAGCCACAAAATCCACATTTCTAGCAACATACAAGTACATGACATTCTTTGCATGCAATATGGCTTCAAGAGTGTTATTTTCACCCAACCCATGTATTTTCTCTCCACCATGACATGCAATGTCTCCTCTAGAGTGTGATTTGCACTTAGAAGGGAAAATAAAATAGTTTGACTATTTGTTTCAACTCATGCAAATATCTTTGAAGAACACATTTTTGGGCATTTCCTTCCAAATAGACCTCAAACATATGCTTTCAAAGGGCACATTTTTGTTAAAAATGCTTAGAAATTTGCATGTGGAACCTTATTTTGGCATTTGAGGAACACTTTTTTACATTCTTAAGTAAAAAATGCCTCATGTATTGGCACTAAAAGGGGATGTTTTTGTCAAAACCACCAGAAATCAACACTTCTAGCCTATGTGCTTGGTATTGGAGAAGGCATTTTTGCATTTTGATGCCTATTTTGGCATTTGATATTCATGTTTTTTACTAAGGGATACCCATATTTGTGCATTTGGAGGGCATATTTTAAGCCAAAAAAAATGTCCCAATAGATGCATTGCATCAAAATGTTTTTGAATTACATGGTTTTGCAACTTATATTTTTCCTTCAAAATTTTAATGACCAAGCATTAAGCATGGAGATTCACATTTACAACTTTGAAATAGTCAAAAGTTGTTGAGGAGTTGTATGCAAATACGCCTGGAGAGTTCAATTTTGGAGAAGTCTTTCATTTCAACTTCTCTTTCCTCCACATTTGGCTCTTTGAGCTCCAAGTAAGTATAATATTTCAACTTTGCTTTCATTTCTTGCTTTCTTTGCTATTATGTTGCATTATTTGGCTCATCTTTGTCCATTTATTCAAAGATGTGCCATATCTTTTGCATTTTTTCTTCAAATAAGATGAAATCTTCTCATTTCAAATGCTTGAAAATCATCCAAATTCCAAAAATAGAATTTCATGTAGAAGAACATCTTGAATTTTTTCATGTCCAAGTCAATAGCAAGAGTTATGTTTTTGTTTTGTTCTTAGTTTTTTCTTGTTTTTTTTCTTGCTTGTTTTGGTTTCTTTTTTGGAAGAAGGTTGATAATTCCTCTCCAAGAATGCAAGTGCATCTACATGCTTTCACCTTTCATGTCAATCCATGCTTCATCCATCTTCCAACACATGCAATTACATCTTTTGAACCCCATTAAATGTTTACCTTAAGTAAAAATGATGATTTTTTACTATATGTAATTGCATCTAGAGAACCCAATTTTGGTGAAAGGTCACTCTTTTAAATACCAAAATCATCATTTTTTCCATATCCATATGCTTCCAACTTGCATTATTGGTCATCCCAACAAAAAGGCATCATTGCCCACATGCAATCCATCTTTCTAAGTCAGACTTTGGCCCTTTCTATCCAACTATATATGCTTTCTGGTTCATTTCCAGCCATCACATGTGTTCTATGAGTATCTAATCAATACTCTGAACACCTTGTTCATTTGTAGACCTATCATCCACACTCAAAATATAAAAGCTTTCATGGATTCAATCCCATGGAATCAAAAGAAGTAGTAATTCATTTGGTCTCCATTTTCCCAATTGGTGTCTAAGAACTTGAGTTCGTGTGGGAATGTGCCAAGCACTTTACTTAAAAAGAGAGAGAGAGTTAAAGGTGCTGATGGAAAGTTGTTTTGAGTTTATATCTGGACACCATCGAGAAGGTTTTCAAAGTGTTAGAGGTTCCAGAATGTGCCAATCTACAAAGCATTAGGATTAACCACAAACATAAATAACAATTACATGCAAATATAAGCAATACCATAAAATAATAAATCACACAAAAGAGAACACAAGACACAAATATTTAATGTGGTTTACACAATCCCTAGGCTACATCCACCAACAAGAAGTCCAATATTATTATTATCTAGTGATTACAATCTGTAGTCCCTTACAATTCAATATCGTTGTAAGAAGCTACAATATGATCATACATTATGAAATCCCTAACCCTAATCCATTTTATACAAGCTTATTCTTCATACAGAATTAGGGCTAAAATAAGTTGACCAATAGAAAAATAATAGCCAACACCTTTTACAATAGTAGAGTCATTTTTAGTTTCAAGGGCGCTTCCCCCAAAAACCCCTATAGAGGCATTACCCCTCGACCCCACCATGTATTACGACAGGGAGCTTACCTAGGGTGCTGGCCCCAAACCCCCTTAGGAATGATTTGAGGGGAAAACTATGTTGAATAAACCTCTGAGTCTGATTAGGCTCCACATCACAATAATCTCCCCACTTGGAGACTGAACAGACTCCACAATAATAACACAAAGGAGAATTCATGACAACTCGAATGAGATAAAGCTTAATCACATCAAATTTTCAAATGAAAAATAGAAAATCATCAAAGAGAATGTAGTGGTGTAGAATACAAGAATTCTTAATCACATGATCATTATGAAGTAAAAGGCTTTTCTTGTCTACAAGATTGATACATTCAAAATCAATAATATCAACATATTCTTCATCTTTTCTTCAAATGTTTCTTTTTTGTAGATGTAGAAGATGAATTGCATGTAATCCAATCACATATAACTCAAACACATGTAATTCAATCACATGTAATTTGATTACAAGTCCTTTAGACATGTAATCCAATCATTCTTCTTTCCTAGTTAGACAAGGTCAAAGTGGTTGAGTTGCTCCCACTTTTTCTTCCATTTTCTCACTTATTTTCCTATATGATAAGTTCTCACCTCGTTGTAAAAATAATCTTTTATTGTATGCAAGAAAGATTTGATAAAATTGTGCAAGCATAACTTTTACTGTGTAGTACTATTTTGAAGAAAAGTGAATACAAAGAAATAATTGGAGTTGAAACTTTGATTGAGAGCAATTGTGATAGTAAAAATTAGAAGCTTTGACTATAATTTGTGCCTATTATTTTTGGTTCATGTTGTTATTATGTTAGAGCATAGAAAATTAAGAAGCAATCAAAGTTGAAGATTTGATTGGGAGCAATTATGGTGATACATAGACAAAATCTTTGACTGTAGCTTTTATTTGCATCTTAATTGAAAAAAAATTTAGAATTCCCTACTTATTGAAGTCTTTGTACCCCCAATGATAGAGGTTTTCTTTAGAAAATAGATTAAAATGAGACTTAGATCCAAAAAAGTACGCTTTCAATCAACCTTTGAGTTGGTGTTGGTTTATCAATATCACCATTTCTAGCTATTAGATAGAAGTGTAGTTATAGATTTCATCTTGCCCATTACTCACTTCATGGATAATGGATTCTCTCTTGGAAGTTAAGAGGAAAAAATTTAGTAATAACCCTTAAAAATGTCTCAACTTATTGCATATCTTGAGTTGATCTAAGGAATGGTGAGAAGGGGGAGCCTTCTCTTTAAGGTAGGAGAGACTTTATCTCATACATTGTGGTTGGTCTACCTATCTTGAAATTCATTTTAAATAAACTATTTGTTGTAAAATATCCACCCAAAAGCCCCCCCACCAGCCCAACAAACTCAATAACCCTCTCTCTTGTGCACAAGTTTCAAAAGTACAAGTTTTAATCACATATTCAAGTACCCATTCAGTAAAGATTCTAGATCTGATTTTTTCTCCAAGATTCAAACATAATTCATCTTGGTTCCTAAGTCATTTTGATCCTAGATAACAAAGAACAAGTGTATAATAGTCCAAATCTCAATTTCTACACTTAGGTTAACTTTGTCCCTCTAGATCAACTTGGTCCCAAAGTCATCTTGGTCCTCAGGTCAACATGGTTCCTCAGGTTGAATTGGTTCCAAATATTTCAAATTTAATATGCAACTAATATAAGTCTTTGGTAGCTTGATCTATCATTATTTTGTTAGTTTATCATAAAATAATAGCAGAATCTCCATATTTAGTTTTCCTCTTTGATTAAATTAAGTTATTTTAATTTCATGTTCTTTAATTTTATCAACATTATATTTTAGATCTAATCCATAGCCTATATTTTCTTGTCATTTCATGTACATTGCATCTTAAGTTATTGACTTGCTTTACATTTTCAACACAAATCTTTATAGGCAATCATAAATTAGATTCACTATTTGATTCCTTCTCTTAGGGAATGGAGGGAAAAAACCCAAGTAATTCCATCACCTTTATGTGATGAGTGTATGTGTATTGAATACTTATTTTTATATTTCAATCTAATTAAACCTAAAAGATCTTCTTTTTCTATGCTTCATCAAACAAAAGACTTGTCAATATCATTATTTTCAAGATAAGAAATTCATTTCATATGGTATATTTTCAATGAATTGTGATGAAAAATGACATCTTTTCCATGATTATTCTACTTAATACATCTACATCACTATTATGTTTCTCCTCACTTTCTAACATTGCTAGTCTATCATTTGTGGGGTCATTGTCCTACTTTATGAGCAACATAATTTTCATTTCCTTTGTGTTATTACTCGGGGGGCAAGGGTGTTATTTCCTTTTTCTATCTATATAGAAGGATCCATTCTCTCCCCCAGTTAACTTGTTTTCCTTTTAAGCATGTATTTATTATGTTACATAAAAAAAGCATCTCAAGTGCATTCTTATGTTTTTTTGAAATCACATGTCTAGTATAAGTTGAAACCACTCAAGGAGGCATAATGTGTCCATATCTTGTTTTATGCATCCAATATCCCTTATGAACTTACATTATTTTATACTTTGATATTCTCTCTTGCATACATGTTTTTTGTTATGTAAGTTTTAAAATCTTGTGTCCAATCTTATGCCTACAACTACATCTTTGTTATGAAGGTGTTGATCCCAAATGGTACTGGGAGGGGGGCTGAATCAGTACACACACTTCTATGCATTCTTCCATTCATTTTTCTGATCTTTTCTACATGTTGTATCACTACTACTTTAACTATCAGCAAAATAATAAATGCTATATAGTAAAACCATACAATACTCCATACAAAAGTATACATTAATGGCACATATATTTTTATGTAGAAATCCCTAGGTTGAGGGTAAAAACCACACTGGGAGTAATGTACCCACAAGCCTTTCCTTGCAAGAAAAAGGGTTCCCTATTAAAGGCTTACAACTATTCCTTTTAAGAATGCAACCTATTAGGAATGTCAATAACTTGTTAGGATTACAAAAACCTAGTAGAGCTACCTTGCTATAAGATTTAGATCTCTTTTTGAGATATACCTAGTTAGAGTATTTTAAAGACTTCATGCAAGTTTGACCTATTAAAGGCTCATAGTAGATGTTATGGCTAGAAAAAATAAATTAATGTGGTGATCTAAACATATGGCACACTTTCCCTAATAAATCTTCTATTAAATTGCATCAATGATTCTTTGATCTTCCTCTTCTTCTTTGGCTTGGGTAAGAGTTCTTCTGCTCTCTACCCTTGCTCTCCTCATGTGCTTAGCACTTAGTGTAAGTTCTTGTTCACACCTAACTTGTTAGATTCTCATATCTTTTCTTCTGCATAGTGAGCTTCTTCACTCTTACAATCTCCTTCCAACAACTTTCTCTTAGTTTTTCAATGAGTGTCAAGTGATTATTTAAATCACTCCATCAGACCACAGATGCAAACCCTAAAGTTATCCCACTCAAACTAAATTTAAATTTTGAACTCTATGGTTAGCATAGTCTATAAGATATATGTGACTTCCTATCTGTAGATGCGTATGCTTATATGCCAACTTGGTTATTTGCATATCTATAGCTAGACTTGTGACCTTGTGTGCTTTAGCCTCATTCTACTACACTGCTCTTCTACATTAATTTTTCATGTTCAATCCTTCCTTTCATATTTTAAAATAAGTTGTAACTAGGTTGTGGCCACTTAGCATTGGCACTTCACTCTTCATTCTACTATCTTGATCGGTCCTCTAGTTTCTCGGTGGCTTTGAGACTTCTTATTAACTAGTTATCAATTAATGACAACACAATATTCTACCTCAATTATTGATTTTGTTGCTCATCATTTTCTTGATTGAGGTAGCTTAGTCCAACAATCTCCCCCTTTGGCATTGATAGAAAAACCTTCCGTACTACAATGTGGGTTAACAAGATACTTGGATTAAGACTTGAGCTATCTTAGTGCTCAGTTGCTTTGTTATGTTATCTCATTCTCCTCTATTGTCTTTCTCCATTTTACATTTGTTTTTGTCCCCCTGAGGTATATATATGCTCGCTTTGCATCTCTTTTGTCTTGTCTTCTTTCGCTATATATCTTTATCTCCCCCTTTGTCTTTACCCAATTTACATAACTTCTCCCTCTTTTTTTCATCAATGACAATGGGAATAATAGAGATAGACTGGATATATGCTCACCCTTTGATGGAAATTATTTTTTTACATGCTTGTCATAACTTTTCAAAGATGTCTTTGTACTTGTTTGGGGTTGAGTTAAGAAGGATCTCCCATAAATCCTTCAAATGTTTGAGTGTAATCACTACACTCTGTATTTATGCTAAATTCTTGTAAGATATTTTGTTAGTCTTTGTTGGTGGCATCGCAAGTAGATCATTTGCTTCTTTCACTAATGCACTGATGGACCTCATAATTGGAGTCAAGAAGCATTAAATATCCATCAATTTGATAGTCCTCTTTTCTTCTTCATCTCATAGCTGGTGCAGTAGGTACATGGTGTCCTATAACTTGGTGATATGCTCTGTTGTTGATCCTAAGAGTGGATCAAATGCTTGGGTAGAAACATCAAGTTCTTGTTGGGAATTTTACCTTAACTTCTCAAGGTCGCCTATTAGGGTGCATGACGTGCTTTGTTTTTGGAATGATGGGGTAATTTCTTTCAAAGCTTCAGACATCTCATCCCTAAGTATCATAAGTTCCCCTTTCTTCTCTATGATAAGTTTCCTCTCTGCTTCGAGCGATCTCATTGGAGCCTATTGTTCCAGTGACCTTGGAAGTTGGACTTCCTTCCATGAAAGTTTCTTGTTACATCTCTAATTTTAGTAATCAAAAAATCATTCTCGTCATTGGTTGCATCTGTTGCAAGTTCCTTTATAATATTACGAGTGTTAGCCAATGTGCTTGCACATTTGTACCTTTTTAAAAAATTTCTTCATCTTCTTGTATTTCTTAGTGAGCTTAGTATATTTTCCAACTCCTTTGATTTCATTTCATTAGTTTTCTTTCTCAACTCATTTACTCATTCTCCAAGTTCTAGCATTTTTGTAGCTTTGACTACATCAGAGTCATATAGTGCTCCATTATCCTTTGATGCATTAGACTTTGTTGGTTTTTGGGATTCTTCTTTCCTTTTTCTCCTTTTCTTACTTCCTGAGTCTTCTGAGTCTCTCTTCCTTTTCTCTAGCTTCTTAACACTCCTTTTTCCTTTGGGAAAATGTCGAGGATGGATCAATTGTTGCTATCTCTTGAGGCTGAGTGGGTTGTACAACTTCTTACCTATTTGACATATATGTTTCTCTTGCATGTTCCTCTCCTACATTGATTTAGACCTACATATGTTTCTCTTGCATGTTCCTCTCCTACATTGGTATATGTGACATTTGCTTGTTATCTAGCTATTTGAGTATTAGCTTTGGATTTCTCTTATGTAGCTAAAGGTTTCATAGAGGCTTGTTGTATTTGTCCACTTTCCTTTGGTTCTTGATTTAGAGATTGCTTGATTTGAGTTCTATGTTCTACCTGTACAGTAGCTTCTTCTATTGGTTTCTTCTTAGCACTCCTTGAACCTGTTGTCTTAGGTTGCACTTGTTCTTTGTGGGCATCTTAGGTTTCCTTTCCTTGAATTCCTCCTTAAGATTTTTTATTTCTTTCTCATATATTTGTGACTAGAAATTTCTTGCATTTGCAAATGCATCTTTCCTCAACCTTGTGGTGATTAATGTCACATTCTCTAGCGGGATGGAATTTTGTCTACATCAATCTACAATATCCATGATATATTTTCTTCTTAGGTCGGGTCTTATATTAGTGAATGCTTCATCGAACATGTCAATCCAATTGACTATGGCCTTGGACTATTTCTCTTTGATTATTTTTTATAACTCTTTGGCAATTAGGACTCTACATCTTATGATGTTTTCTTAAATGCTCTCAAACTTACTAGTACCAAATATATTATCTTATTTCTATTTAATTTATTGGAATTATAATAATCTACCTCTAATGGTATTATAGCTACCATTTTTTTCAATATCTTCAATAACATTTTGTAGTGAAATCTTCTTACCTTATTTCATGGAATTCAATCTTTCTAGATCTAATTATTCTTATTCCTCTTCCTCCTATTGAGTAAGAGGTTTCTTATTTCCTTTTTTTGTACCTTTCCTTTTGTAAGTCGCCACCATTGGAGGCTTAGAGGTTGCATGTTTCATCATGCTCCTTGGTTCCTCCTCCTCTTCTGATTCTGGTTCTGGAGTGGAAATTTTCTCTAAGTTGGTTTGCAAACTCTCTTTACTTATTCAAGTTTCTTCAACCTCATCTTGTTTTATTTTTTCTTGATTTCTTTCTTCTTCTTTGGCTTCAACTTCTTGTTTGGTGAGAATTTTCCTTATTTCTTCAACTGTTCCAAACCTTTTGGCCATCCCTTCTTAATTGGTTTCTCTAGTAGTTCCTTAATGAAGTTTCTGGTTGGTCCTTCCTCAATCTCATAAGAAAATTATGTTAATCAATGAGTTATTAGTTATCTCGCTTGCACCATGTAGTTGTTTGTGTCTGCTAAGAAGAAAATGCTTCTTCTAGTCATTTACCAGATTTACTAGTATTCTTCTTCTTTTTGCATGTCTTCTTGGAAATTTTTGAAGTAGACTTCAAGATTTTTTAGGCCCTTTTCTCCTAACATGTGTTGCATTCTTGTTATATGTATAGTAACACTACTCATAGAGTACTCACCCTTGAAATAGAAAAATATGCAAACTAGTATAGCACCAAATTTGAAAGTATGGGCTATATTGTACGTCTTGATCTTCCTAAGACTTTCCATCATTTTTCCATGTTGCTAGCTGCTAAGATCCAACTTGGTTCCCTTAACTATTATTAGATGTGCTCCATATACTAGCTCTTGTGGGTACATTGTTTGCTTGACTATATTGGTAAATCCTATGTGCTATTACCCTTGATGAAAACTGCACCTTACCATTTGGAATGTCTTTCAAGGTACACATCCTTCCATCAGGGTGGCATCCCGTCAGTTCAACCACTTCCACTATTGTGTGTATTCTAGTATTAATTTTTCTTAGATTCCACAAAACTCTGTTACCCTTTTGACTACTTCCTTTATGATTTTGTATGGCTTGTCTAGGCACATATAACCATCATGCACTTGACTGAGCGCAAATCTCACCCATTCCTTTTTGATGAGATTTGGAAAATCTATGGCATGACCTAGGGTTGTGTTCTCTAGTTCCTTGAGGTCATCTTTCTTGGTCTTTTTTTCTCAGATTCCCTCATATAGCTTTCTACTATGAGTCCCATTTTGACCATCTTTGTCACCAAATACTCTCCAACATCTTCTAGTAGTAGAATACTTCTTAGAAGTAATGATAGGGCTCCATTCACATTCTTCTCTCCTACATTCAATAGGATTGACTCATAAACTGGAGGTTCCTCATCCTATCCATCCACTAGTTCAACATTGAACAATTAGTCATATTGTGCCATTGGGATTTTGCAACTCTATCTCTTGATCTTTTTCTCTAGGAAAAACTTAGGGCTTCAAAGCAACTGATAATTTAAAATCATAAAAGGTGACCTTTTTTTGTATTTGTAGATTCGACAGAAAATTGCACAATGTGCTCTAAAAGGTAACTTTTTCTATTACCTACCTTGTTCTTTGTGCATTAAGCATTTTTTGATAGATGAACCAATGGTCAGATTTTGATAACATCTTGTCTTCCTCTCTTAGGTGTGATGCACTTTCCCTTTTTTTTGAGTCACTAGTTGTGGCTTATTAGTTTTCATGAGGAGATTAGTGCAAGATTTTCCTCTCTTTCCTAACCCCTATTAAGCTTTTTCTCACTTAACTTGATCGGGATGACTCACCACCTGGTGAGCTTGGTGCTTCCCTAATCCTTAATTTAGCATTTTTTGATATTTTCTTGATCCATACCTTGGAAAAGTCCTTGTAGACTTGTATGACATATGGCCTTGCCCTTTCCTTTTTTGCCTTTGTTGAATTTCTGGGGTTTTTATTTTACCCAACATTTTTTAACTATATGGCATATTTTATGACATATGTAGCATGTCTTTTTCATGGTGTTCCTTGGTATTACTTTATTTTTTTGTTGAGTGGCATTTTCATTGTGATGCAATGTGTCCTTCATTTCCACAAGCAAAGTAAACCTTCCTTTTATTCATATGAGATGACTGATGTGATCTAGAACTCTATCCATAGTCCCTTTTAGTGTGACCATACCGACAACACCTGTTGCATAGTTCTCTGTTCAAGTCATGTGTACCAGTTGTTTCTTTTCTATGCTAGTAATCTTTTAGAAGATGTCCTAAGTTAACTATAGTAGAGACAAGTGGTTTTTTTTGGTGATGTACCTCTTTGTTCCTTCCATTCATCTATTTTGGTTTATGTATCTTTTGCCTTTGAGGATTCTCCTCTTTCAGTTGTATGGATTCCTTAGAATCATGATCTGGTTGGACTCATTATTTCTTCTTGAGCATTAATTACCTTCTCTTCTTTTATATTGTTTTGCCTTGTCTTGGAAAATCTATCACAATCTTCTTTTACCGGTTGGAGTTTGACGGTCAACTATTGAATTCATCCTTCCATATGTTTGGCTTCCTCTTTCAGGGCACTTAGTTGTTCTATTTTCTCATTCATCCATATGTTTGGCTTCCTCTTTCAGAGCACTCAATTGTTCTATTTTCTCATGATCATATGCTTGTAGTATGTTGTTTTCTTGTACTATATATATGTTCTCTTCTTCCATGAGACCTATCTCATCTTCTTTTTCTTTTACCAGATCTTCATCTCACTTTTTGGTTTCTTGGGCCAGTCTTAGCTCTTCATATTCCTGGTCTCTTATGAGGATAATATTTCATTTTTCATCCATAGCTTCATCCAATCTTACTGCAAAGAATTATTTCTCCTTCTTTAGAACTTTTACCTTTTTCTTTAGCTTATCATTTTCAGCCATAAGTTTTGTTACTGCTTCTACCAACTCTTCGGAACAACTTTTCTCTTTGAGTTTCTCTACTAGCTCTTGACTTTCTCCCATCTTTCACATCAACTTCTTTTGCTTCACTAGATATTCTCTTAGTATGTCTTTCAGTTGTTCGATGGTGTCTAGTGCTTCTTCTAATTGTCTCATGAGTGATGCCTTTAGATCTTCCCTAAGTCATTAGACCCATCACTGTTAGGGTCTGTGCTCTGATACCAATTGTTGGTCAAAATGGTATTGAGAGGGGGGAGAATTAGAATGCACACCTCTATAAAATTTCCTAGTTAGTCTAACGATCTTTTCCATACACTGTATCACTACTACTTTAACTATCATGGAAATAATAAATGTCATGCAATAAAATCATACAATATTCCATACAGAAACATACATCAATGACAGATATTTTTATGTGGAAGCCCCCAGGGTGATGGTGAAAACCATGATAGGAATAATGTACCCACTAGCCTTTCCTTGCAAGAAAAATGGTGTCATGTTAAAGGCTTACAACTATTCCTTCTGAGAATGCATCTTGTTAGGAATGTCAGTAACCTATTAGGATTACAATAAGCTTCTAGGGCTACCTCACTAGAGGATTTATATTTCTTTCTAAGAGATACTTGGTTAGAGGATTTTAAAGAATTCTTACAAATCTATCATACTAAAGGCCTACAATAGATGTTATGGCTAGAAATAAAACTAATGTAGTGATCTAAATATATGACACACCTTTCCTGATAGATCTTCTATTAAGTTACCTCGAAGATGCTCTAATCTTCTTCATTTGCTTTGGATTGGGTAAGAGTTCTTCTATTCTCTTCCCTTGTTCTCCTCATGCACTTAGCACTTTTTGTAGCTTCATGTTCACACCTGACTTATTATGTTCTTGTCTCTCTTCTTCTGTGTAGTGAACTTCTTCACTCTTACACTCTTTCGCCAACAAATTCCTTTTATTTTTTTCAAGGAGTGTCATGTGATTCTTTAAATCACTTTATCAACCATAAATGAAAATAGTAAAGTTATCCCTCCCAAACTACAATTTAAATTTTAAACTCCATGGTGAGCATAGTCATAATATATCCATGACTACCTATCTGTAGATGCATATTCTTAAAAGCTAGCTTGGTCATTTGCATGCCTATAGCTAGACTTGTGACCTTGTGTACTTTAGCCACATTTTGCCACACTACTTTTCTACATGTCTTTGCCATGTCTAGTCCTTCCTTTCATGTTGTCACATCAATGGTGATTGGGTTGTAGTCACTTAGTATTCATGCTTCATTCTTTATTCTATTGTCTTGACCAGTCCTCTATTTTCTTGGTGGCTTTGAGACTTCTTGTTAACTAGTTTCCAATCAATGACAACACAATCTTCTACCTTAGTTCTTGAGTTTGTTGCTCACCATTTGTCTGACTGAGGTAGCTTAGTCCAATAGAAGGATCTCCCATTTAGATTATATATTGGATGTTTTGTTTCATTTCTCTCAATGGTCCATTATCTCTTTGGTGTTGCTCTCATGATCACTAAGTAGGTATGACATAGTATATTCTCCCTCTCCCTCTCCCTCTCCCTCTCCCTCTCCCTCTCTCTCTCTCTCTCTCACACACACACACACACACACACACACACACACACACACACATCTCTCTTTCTCTTTATTTCTCTATAGCTTTGCATTTATTTTATGGTACATTCTTATCTTTGGGTATGTGATGTTTTGTTTAATATAAAACATGATTGTTGTTGCCTAACAATTATTTTCATATATTGTAGTTGAGTGTTTTTCATTTAATAATCATCTATAGTATCGTGTATTTTGCTAAAGTTACTTCATACGTGATATATTTTCTAGTGTATATGTTACACATTATGTTATTTAGAATTCATATCCTTTGATGTATTTTTTCCTCTCTCCATCTATGTTGTTTCATTATTCTGTGATATGTTTTGTTTAATATAGGGTGTTTGATTTTGTGCAAGGCTAGATTATGGTCACTACTTACAATTCTTCTTTATGGATTACAAGGTTTTGTTTGTCACTTTATAATCTACCATTCTCTTCTCTTTATTCATGTTGATCCTTGTGGTTTCTTTACTGTATACTTGGGGGGGGAAGGATATTCGTACATTCTTTATTTCTTTATGATCTAAGGATAGAATTTCCTTAGTATAGTGTCATTTTTTTTAGTCACGTGACATTCTTTTCCTATAAGAAATTATTGTCTTGATCAAAATTCTCTCTTACAAGAGGTGTATGTCCTTTATCATCACCTCTTCTTTGTTTGCAAACCTATGTTCATCATAACCATTATCCCTTACTATGTATTTTTAAGTGTATCACCCTTCATCCAAGGATCCTATTTTCCTTTGGACTTAGGGGACTAATAAGTGCATTCTTGTTTCTCTCCCCCTTTTTTTTCTTGAGGTTTCTATCTTTGTTGAAACTTTCCTCTTGAAAGTATATGTATAGCCAAAAAGATCTCTTCATTTCAAGAGTGTCTTCTCATAAGTGACATGTCCTTTTATGTTTATCTATTTTTTTAGCTTACAAGAGCCAACACTCTTTGCTAGGTTTGTGGAATACATGATCACTTAAAGGATATCTCCTTGTTTCTAGAAGTAGTTATCCTTGACTATATTCCTTATGATGCCTATAGTTGCATTTTCATCAAATGGAGGGAGAATACATATGCCCTCCTTGTATTATAGTTTACTTTTTTTACACTTTTACATTTACATTGCAACATTCCACTCCCTAATGGGTATAATTGATACTTCTCTATCTTAGGAAAACACATTTACAAACACACACATTTATCTCTATAGCTAACAAACCCTTATCCATCTATATAGAGCATATACATCTTTACATGTTGTGGTAATAACAAGGAATTGATTGATAGGTGTACACATATACATACACACACATGAAAGAGCCACCAAAGGGCGCACATTAATGACTATCAACCATACAAACTTGCTAGAGCATTTTTTTTTTGATTCACAGTAAGGAACAAAAACTGTTAGGATTAAACCACGAACAAAAATAAAAATTACATGCAAATATAACCAATATTAGAAAATAATAGATTACATAGAAAAGAACACAAGACACCAAGGTTTAACATGGTTCACCTAATTCCTGGGCTACATCCACCAAATAGCAAGTTCGATATTATTACGATCTAGTGATTACAACCTGATTACAATTTGTAATCCCTTACAACTCAATACCATTGCAAGAACCAAATTTTGCATCATCACTATGAAACAATCCCTAACCCTAAGACCTTTTATACAATTATTTTTATTGCTTTAGGGTTACAATTAATAATTATATGTCGGCCCAAAATCTTGATAAAATAGGGCCCAAATTTTTTTTCACCCAAAGAATTTATGAAGTATGTATAGTACTTTCTTGAGTAGTCACCACAATCTAACAATCTCCCACTTGGGGACTAATTAGACTCCACACTAAACAACAATATCCCACTTGGAAACTGATCCTGTAGCTATGCTGCTACTTCATGAGGCTCCCACTAGATCAAACTAACCTAGACTCTGTTGTTCTTTTATTCATGTTCAATCTAGAAGACCAACGAAAGCTGAAGAGGAGTTCAAATTCTCCCTTATTACAACCTTTTTCAACATATATGTTGGATTTTCATATGTATGTATCTTGTCTAGCTTTAACTGCCCATCCTCCAAAATTGATTGAATGAAATGGTACCACAATTGTATGTGTTTGGTCTTTGAATGTAGAGCAGAATTCTTTGCAAGATGAATGGCACTCTGACTATCTGTAAAAAAATAATTATCCTTTTGAGGGTGTCCTAATTCTTCCAAGAAGAACTGAATCCATATCATCTCCTTGGCTACCTCTGTAGTAGCTACATACTCTACCTCTATAGTGGATAAAGCATTAACCTTTTGTAACCTAGAAACCCAACTGAGGGTTGCCTGACCGACAGTAAAGTCATAACATGTAGTACTCTGCTTGGTATCAATATCCCTTGCCAAATCTGAGTCAACATAGCCCTGTAAATTAGTAGTAGAGCCCATAAAGTGTAAAAACTTATTGGATGTTCCTCTCAAATACCTAAGAATCCATCTGACTACATTCCAATGCTCAATTCTTGGATGACTCATATATCGGCTAATGACTCCCACTGCATGTGCAATATCTGGCCTTGTACATACCATGGCATACATCAAGCTTCCTACGGCTGAAGCATAGGGTACCTTGGACATCTTATCCTCCTCTTCTTGTGTCTCAAGACACATCTCTTTAGTCAACTTCAAATGACCAAGTAAAGGTGTGTTGACAACTTTAGCGTTCTCCATAGAGAAATGTTACAAGACCTTCTCAACATAATCAGCCTGAGATAGCATCAATTTTCTGTTCTTCCTATCTCTACAAATCTTCATACCAAGGATTTTTTTTGCTACCCCCAAATCCTTCATAGCAAATGCATGTGGTAACTGGTGTTTCAGCCCCTTAATGTGATCCATGTTAGACCCAGCTACAAGCATATCATCAACATATAAACATAAAATAATGTAGCTTTCATCATCCATCCTCTTAAAATAAATGCAATGATATGAATGACACCTATTATATCCATGCTTATGTATAAAATTGTCAAATTTTAGATGCCATTGCCGAGATGCTTGCTTCAAGCCATATAAACTTTTCCTCAATTTGCACACTAAGTTCTACTTACCTTTTACCTCAAATCCCCATGGCTAATCCATATATATCTCTTCATCCAAATCACCATGAAGGAAGGTTGTTTTAACATGAAGCTGCTCTAAATGCAAATCTTTAGTAGCCACAATACTTAAAACAGTACAAATAGAAGTCATCTTAACAACAGGAGAAAATATCTCATCAAAATCAATGTCCTTTTTTTGTGCAAATCTTTTTACAACTAATATAGCTTTAAATCTTTTCTTAACTCCATCCTCTTCTTTTAACTCGTAAACCCACTTATTCTATAAAGCCTTTTTACCTGCAAGCAATTTGCATAAATCCCATGTCTTATTCTTTAGCAAAGAGTCCATTTTGTATTTCATTGCAGACTCCCACTGAGTCTTAGTATCCACCTGCACAACTTCATCATAACATTTAGGTTCACTAGCATCAGTAAGTAAAATAAAATACAAAGAGGGAGAAAATCTTTATGGAGGTCTAGTTTTCCTTGTTGACCGTCTAACATTCACTGGTGTGTGTGGTATTTGTTGTTGCGATTGTTGCACATCATGAGGAATGGCTGGAACATCATCTTTTGGAGTATCATCCAACACTACATAATCATCCTCTTTCTTCTCATGTTGTTGCAATAGATCTTTGTACAACACTTTCTCATTGAATATGACATCTTTGCTTCTTACAACTTTATGATTTTCAAAATCCCAAAGCCTATAACCAAATTCATTAATGCCATATCCAACAAATACACATTTCTTTTACTTAGCTTCTAGCTTGGTTTTATTTTTAGAATCTATGTGAGCAAATGCTTAGAAACTGAAGGTTTTGAGAAATAAATAACTCACCTTCTTACTAGTCCATGCTTCCTCTGGAATACCACAACCCAAAGGATTAGAGGGACCTCTATTAATCAAATGTACAATAGTATTGACAACCTTTTCCCACATGTGTAAGGGCAACCCAACATGCAACCTCATGCTCCATTATAGTCTTGTTCATGCGTTCAGCCACTATATTCCTATGGAGTCATTGAAATATTTTTCTATCTACGAATACCATTAGTAGAGAAATAATCTTCAAATTCATGACTTCAATACTCACTGCTATTATCAGATCTGAGAAATTTTAATTTCTTACCTGTCTCATTTTCAACTAAGCATTTCCATTTCTTAAAAGTTTGAAATAAATCATATTTTTGTCTAAGGAAATAAACCCATACTCTTCTAGTTGTTTCATTAATAAATGTAACATAATAATGAGAGCCACCAAGGGAAGACATTTGAGCCAATACCCATACATCGGTATGCACAAGCTTTAATTTCTCCTTTTTATTTTCCTTCCCAGTCTTCACAAAACTAACTCTCTTTTGTTTTCCATACACATAACTTTCATAGAAATCCATATTAACATATTTTAGACTTGGTAAAACATTTTTTAAATGAAGTACTTTCATACCTTTCTCACTCATGTGCCCAAGTCTGTTGTGACACAACACTATATCAGAATTTACAACAGCTATTTGTTCTCCCTACTCAACTACAACAATTGTTCCTGAACATTCATTTTTTTCTAAAACAATTAAAGTAGAAGGAACAGTATGACCTATACAAATATATAAGGTGCCTACTTTCACACCTTTTGCTACTACAAGGGAACCTTTTGAAACCTTCCAATTTTTATCATTAAAAGTAACTACACAGCCCTCATCACCGAGTTTCCTGTTAGAACTGCTTTAGAATAACTGAGAGGGGGGGAGGGGGGGTGAATTAGTTATTCAAGGTCCAAACATCCAATTAAAACTTTTTCACCAAGTAAAGTGAGCCTTTAAAAATGTTCTTTCATCCAAGCTTAAACTTTCCTACTTAGCAAGTTATTGTAAATCAACATGAAAACATAACACACGAAAATATTAACACATAACACAGTGATTTATGTGGAAACCTAATTTAGGAAAAACCACCAATAACATGCTACTCAATTCTCACTCTTTTGAAGTGATGCACTGTGAAAGGCCTGCCCTGTTAAAGGCTACAACACATTGTTAAATGTGACTTGGTTAAAGGATTTAACCACCCTGTTAGAAGTGGGCCTGGTTAGAGGACTTTAGAACATTCACTTGGAATGCCACCCTATTAAAGGATTTAAAAATGGCTGTTAAACCAACCTAAGTCCATAGGATTTTTACCCTAACTGATACAATTTCTAGAGAGTAACAATAAGAGGTTTTGACCTGATTACAATTCACAACTTATCTTGCAGATTTTAGATCTTTGTTCTGCTCTTCACATTGCCTGGGTTTCAGTCTTCGCAACTCTTGATAGCGTGCCCTCCTTTCAAGCTTTGTCTCCTTGAGTCTTCATGCTTGATGTACCAGTGCAATCTTTTCTATGACCACTAATCGAAGTAGAGTCTTTGTGCTCTATTCTTTCTTCTCCTCTTGATGTCTTCTCCTTGACACCCTTCAACCACTTTGCAATTTTGACACTCCAGCAGCTCTTGCTTCTTGGCCTGTGACTCCTTAAATAGAAGTCTGGAATTGTTTTTCTTGTTTGATTCTTCCTTCCTTTAATTTCAATTCGAATGGATTAGGTAGGATTCATTGAATTTTTTCCTGGGTTTCAGTCTCTGCAACTCTTGACAACTTGCCCTCCTTTCAAGCTTTGTCTCCTTGAGCCTTCATGCTTGATGTACCAATGCAATCTTTTCTATGACCACTAATCGAAGCAGAGTCTCTGTGCTCTATTCTTTCTTCTCCTCTTGATGTCTTCTCCTTGACACCCTTCAACCATTTCACAATTTTGACACTCCATCAACTCTTGCTTCTTGGCCTATGACTCCTTAAATAGAAGTCTGGAATTGCTTTTCCTACTCAATTCTTCCCTCCTTTAATTTCAATTCGAATGGATTAGGTAGGATTCATTGAATCTAACCCATATCTTGTTCCTTCTAGAAATATCATGAAGAATCCTCTTGAATTTTCTCAAAAATTATTTACATAAAACTATGTGCCACTAGCTCATCGTTCTTATCCTCCAACTGGTTCAAAAAATTCAAGGTAACAAATTTGTTGGCTCAAATCTGGCAAATCTTTGAATTTTCCAATAATGCAGTAGCTCGACACTATTGAAATTCTAGTGCTCGACACACACTGTGTTACTCGGCATCAACTACATTTTACTGATGCTCAACACCTACTGTGGATTCACTTAGCATCCACTAAGTTTTTTTTTATGCTCGGCACCTGTTACTTTTCTTGGTACCTGAACATGCTCGGTTCCTTCTATATTACTCGGCACATACTAGATTTTGCATTTTCTCGGAACTAACTAAAAATATGCTCAGCTCCAACTAGCTTGCTCAACACTCACTAATGAAATTAGTTAAGCTTTGTAGTCAACCTTGTTACAACTTCAACTTCTAAAGTTTCTAAGTGTGGCCAACCTCTGTACCTTCAAGTATATTTTCAATACATCATTTTACCAGTGTCTTAACTGATCCTTGTACTTCGTTACAAAACCATAAATCAACCTTTCCCTTAGGTACTCTTGTTACATCTTGTTGATTAAATCCTCTTCATTGATCAACAAAGTGATAGTACTTGTATCTTATAAGAAATTAGCATTCCAACAAATAGTAGGTTTGACATCAATGAAAAAATAATGATTGAAAACATTGTTTATCAATTATCTTCCTTCTTTACAACAATCTTCCTCTTTGATAGTATTCTTTTTCAATCAATTTTCCAACATTGCCCTGCTAAAATTAAATTCCTAGTTAGCTTTGGAACATCTCTTACCTCATGTAGTAGCCAATGATTCCCATTCTGCAACTTAATCTTAACTTTTCCCTTTCCAACAATCTGAAAGGGTTCATTATCCCCCAAATAAACAAGTCCAAAATCCCCTTGGACATAATCAATGAAATAACCTCTATGAGGTGTAGCATGAAATGAAGCACCAGAATCTAAAACCCATGAATCATCAACACTTTCTAAAGATAGAAGCAAAGCATCCTCTTTGGATTTGTTACTTACCACATTTGCCTCCTTGTCTCCATCTGGTTTATCTCCTTCATTTTTCTTTCGATTCCCACAATATTTATTTTTATGCCCTAGTTTCACACAATACCAGTAGTCATTTGGTCCTCTTGATAGAGACCTCCCCCCCTTTGACTTTCCTCTTGATTTCCCATGATTTTTGGAATTACTTCCTCTCTTAGTTGTTCTTCCTTGACTTTGTGCATTCAAAGCACTTCTAAATATAGATCCACCTGAGGTTTTCTTACGAGTTTCCTCACTCAAAATAACACCAATCATATCATCGTATTTTAGGGTACTAGATCCAGGAACAAAATTACTCATAGCCATTACCAAGTCATTCCAACTTTCAGGCAAAGAACACAAAATTAAGAGAACCCTAATTTCTTCATCAAAATTGATACCCATAGAAGATAACTAACTAGTAATAGTATTAAGCTCATTTAAATGATCTGCAACAGATCCACCTTCTGCCATTTTTATATTAAATAAATGTTTCATGAGAAATACCTTGTTTGAAGTGGAGTGCTTTTCATATAGTTTTGCTAGGGTTTGCATCAACTCTTATGTTGTCTTTGCTTTTGTAATATTAAATGCCATCGATGGTGCCAGGCATAATCAAATGCTTCCAAGTGCCTTTATGTCCAAAAGATCCCATTCGTTATTTGACATAGATCCATGATTCTTGGTTTTGTCTTCCAACGGCTTCCACAAATCCTTTTGATAAAGATAGTCATCCATTTGCATCTTCCATAACTAAAAGTTTTTCCCATTAAACCTATCAGCCCTTAGCTTACCCTCGTCTACCATCACTCCCACTCAACCGTGAGACTCCCACTCAACTGTGAGACTTTCCTACAGAGGATAACTGAAAAAAAACCTTGCTATGATACCACTTGTTAGGATTAAACCATGGACAAAAATAACAATTACATGCAAATATAACCAATATCAAAAAATAATAGATTACATAGAAAAGAACACAAGACACCAAGATTTAATGTGGTTTACCCAATCCTTGGGCTACGCCCACCAAAATCTAATGATTACAATATGTAATCCCTTATAGCTCAATATCGCCGCAAGAATCAATTTTCACATCGTCACTATGAAACAATCCCTAAACCTAAGACCTTTTATACAAGTATTTTTACCACTTTAGGGTTACAATTAATAATTACATGTCGGCCCAAAATCTTGATAAAATAGGGCCCGATTTTTTTTTTTGGAGTGATGCTCAGAGCCCCAAAGAATTTATGAAGTATGTACAGTACTTTCCTGATCAGTCACCACAAACTAACACAAAATTTTTTGGACAAGATACTCTTTGTTTGTTTGTGTGTGTGCATGTGAGTGAGCATGTGTGTCTTTCATGTTGCTAGGATAGAATCATTAGGGATATCATTCTTTGTGGTGCCCTTTTCTTTCTTATGTGATCTCTTATGCTTTGTAAGAACCTTCAAAAAATGATATTAGTGGGTGAGACATTTCTTTTGTTGAGGTATCTTTCACTAATTGATTTGCATTGAAGTATTAACCCATTTAGTGTCTTTTGATTTTGTTTTACTTTGTTTTCATGCTTTGATGCATGGGAATGGAGTTAAGATCCTAGGTTTGGGGACTTATGTCATTGAGCTTAGAGATGTTCTATCTCATTGTAACTTGTCCCTTATCTTTTTATCTCTCTTCTTTTTCCTTTAACAAAAAATATGATTTGCCTCATACACTCGCTAAATTGAGGGCTAAATGTTGTTAGAGTAAATAATTAATTACTAATTATTTATTCTATTTACTTAAGCTTACTTAGGTTAATGCATTTATTTAATACTTAGTATTTAATGCATGTTGAGATTAGTTGTTGACAACACAAGAGTTTGTTCCCTTTGGCATACTTATCTTTTCCACCTTTTGTGGATGTGTGCTAAGTTGTCATCCTTATCTTCTACCTCCTTCCAGCTTGTTCTACAAGCTTCCTTGAGGCCTTTATAAGCAGTCTCTCACTCATTGTAAATTCATTCCATTTTTCACATAGGAATTCTAGTTTCCTATTATGAATCATTCTTGTGCGGTTTTTGCTTCAAGCTCTTTGCTCTCTAGGTTTCTCTTCAGCAAGTTATATTTGCACTACAGGTGATCTTGGCGCATTATCAGAGTCAAATTCTCAACTCCTACATGGTATCAGAGCCTCCCTGCTGCTTCTTGTTCAAAGGATTTTCGAAGCCGTAATTTGAAGTCACAAACCCTAAGTTTGTGCAATTTTTCTTCAAATCGGGGGTAGAGAAATTTTTTGGAGCATTTTCAGCCCAAACGGACGTTGCCATTGGATTCAGAACGCCATTTATAGCTAAGATTCATATAAAACTTTTCATTTTTGGCTCTAGGAATTTTTTTGAATTTTTTTTGACTCTGAGGGCTGCCGTACGGACAGATTTGAAAAAAAAAAATATATATATATATTTCAGGCATTGCCGCAGCAGCGCTGAAGCGCCACTGCGCGACCACCTACCAGCCACCTTCTCCCCGCTTGGCCAGTGGTAGACACCGCACCACCGCCCGCAGGGCGCTCCTCCCACCCACCGCCAGAGCGCGGCCCACGAGCAGTCTGCACACCAACATTGTAGCCTTCTCTCTGCCGGCGGCACAGTCCTTCACCGCTCTGAAAGTGGAGCTCTGCTTTTCCTCATCACCAGACCAATCAGCACTGCATGGATCCCTCTGCTGCTGACACGTGTTTCCTGCTGGTCGCCTAGTCAACGCGTTCTGCAACTGACATGTGGATTGCAACATCACTTTTCTGTCTGTTGACGT
The DNA here is from genome assembly GCA_028749045.1 of Cupressus sempervirens. Taxonomy (NCBI): domain Eukaryota; kingdom Viridiplantae; phylum Streptophyta; class Pinopsida; order Cupressales; family Cupressaceae; genus Cupressus; species Cupressus sempervirens. Next base: position 339,605,256 of record CM053787.1, on the reverse strand, counting down.
CATCCTTGCTGTATCTGCTGACATCATATTTTGGCTTCCTGATGTCATTTTACGTCTGATGATGTCATCTTACCGATCACCAAGTTTTTTTTCGGTGACGGCCTAGTGACGGGCATACGGCCGTTAAATTTAAGCTAGTGCTTGTAATTTTCCAGCACAGTGCATTTTTGGAGCAGCTATTGGTTTTTTGGCTATAACTTGAGCATACAGAGGTCTTTTTCCGATCTGAAAGAAGCATCGAAAAGCTGACTCAAAGACGGAGACATTGGTGCTAGTTTTGTTAGATTTTTAGTTCATTTGAGCTTCCATTTTTGGTGTCAAAGTATAGGCTTTTGTTTCCTCCTATTTTGCATCAATGAATCAAGGTTCTTTTCCAATTTTTTGCTTTTCATAGTTGTTTTTGCTGTATTTGAGGGATATACTTGAACATTTTTGGGGGGGTGTCTTTCTTTCCTATAATTTACTTCAGTTAAGACCCTTCTACTTCCGTCTTCTTCTTTCTCTCAATGGAAGATCCATTTGTGACCCATCTTACTCCGCATAACTATCACACCTGGAAAGCACAAATGACTAGGCTTCTCATGTCAAGAGGTCTATGGTCTTGTCTGGATGAGACTCAGCCCGTTCTTACGTGCCCTTTTGAGGTTCTACAACATAGGAACAAAATGGATGAAGCCATGGGATTGATTGCATTGAATATTTCAGACAATCTACTATTTCACTTGGATGGTTTGACCACTCCATGGGCTTATTGACTCAAATTTTAGACTTTGTTTGGCACAGTGAATGAGTTTCGAGCACTTCAGCTAGATGCAGAGTTGACTTCTTTGACACCTGACAGCTTTCCCACCATTGAGGACTTCTTGATGAAGTTCAAATCTCTATGTACACTTTTGCAGGGATGTGGGAAGAATAAAATAGATGATGAGTGTATCTTTTTGATACTCTCAAAGTTAAAGGGACAGTATCAGATCTTCTCTTCCACTTTCTACTCCACTATGGATGCCTTCGGTGATAGAAACATGATGCCTTCATTTGAGATATTTTGTGATCGGTTAACCCGTGAATAGTCCAAGATTACTCAAATGGATTCACTTTCAAATTCACAGTCATAGGCATCGCTATCCAAGGATACACAGGAACAGAAGTCGAAGCAAATATCAGATCCCTCTTCTACTAGTTCATCATCTTCTAAGAAGAAGGAGAAAAAGAAGACTGCAACTCCTACCTGTTCCTATTGTGGGAAAGGATCTCATGATGAGGCACGTTGTTTTCAGAAGAGATGTGATGGCTATGAGAAACAGATTGCTGATTTGCAAGCTCTCCTTCAGAAGAGCACTATTTCCTCTCCATCCTCTTCTACCTCACAAGGGTCTTCTTTTCAGGCTTCTTCCACCTCTTCAACATCTACATTAGATCTTGGAAAGGGTCATGCATTACAGGCTTCCATTGCATCTCCTTCACAAGTTCCTTGGATACTGGATTCAGGTGCTTCTCACCATATGACATCTTCTCAAGGTGTCTTCTCCACTCTTGAGGCTTCTCCTATTCCTCACATTCTCATGGGGAATAACACTGTAATACCAGTCTACTGGAAAGGTTCAGTTCACATCCAGGATGGTATATTCAATGATGTATTGTATGTTCCATCTTTGTCTACCAACCTTCTCTCAATTTCTCAAATTACACATAGTGGATCAGGGAAGACAGTTGAGTTCACTGCTGATTCAGTCTTCATTCGGGATCGTGTAATAGGAAGTCTTATTGCTACAGGGGAAGTTGATCCTTCCACTCATCTCTACACCTTCTCACACTTTGGTCCACCATCTCCATTGTTGGAGCACACTACTTCTCTTTTGCAGGAGCATCATGTGGTACAGTCAAGATACTTGAACCTTTGTATTGTTCCTAAGATCCCTATTTTGACCACCACACCACATCCAGTTGAGGGCTTTTCTCCTTTGCAGGATTCTTCTTCCACTCTACCTGATCCTCCAGCTTCATTTATTAAGACTCCAGGTACACTTGTTGTGGATACTACAATGGACATTCATGACAGTGTCATCACACCTACCTTGGGGATTCCCTTTCTGGTTCCTCATACATTCTCTTTTAGGCATCAGCTAGGCTTTCCAGTTGCCCCTCTCACTCAGGGGTTTCCTTGGTATGCGCCTTTGTTCCTTCTGCATTGGAGTTTCATTGGTTCAATCATTTCTACAAGAGCTCCATCATTATGGGGGGGCCTTGGTGTCTATTCTCATGGGGGGGCTGGTTGTACTTATGGTTTTGAGAGAGTCTCTTGAAACATTTCTGGTGGAAGTTGTCCTTGGGGGGTCTTATTGAGGCCTTCCTCCCTTCCCTCCTTTTTTTTTCAGCATGTTGTTTTAACCTCTTTTTTGGGGAGGGTTTTTCCCACGTGGTTTTCTCTCTTTCCCCATTTTCAGAGGTTGCATTTTGTTGCATTGTACATGGGTACCTAACATGGCCTCATTGCCGGGACCCATTCTGCATTTCATCTTAGTTTTGTCAGCTTAAGGCATTTCCCTAAGTTGCACTTAAGGGGGGGTGTTAGTGTAAATAATTAATTACTAAATATTTATTCTATTTAATTAAGCTTACTTAGGTTAATGCATTTATTTAATACTTAGTATTTAATGCATGTTGAGATTAGTTGTTGATAACACGGGAGTTTGTTCCCTTTGGCATACTTATCTTTTCCACCTTTTGTGGATGTGTGCTAAGTTGTCATCCTTATCTTCTACCTCCTTCCAGCTTGTTCTACAAGCTTCCATGAGGCCTTTATAAGCGGTCTCTCACTCATTGTAAATTCATTCTATTTTTCACATAGCAATTCTAATTTTCTATTGTGAATCATTCTTGTGCGGTTTTTGCTTCAAGCTCTTTGCTCTCTAGGTTTCTCTTCAACAAGTTATTTGCACTGCAGGTGATCTTGGCGCATTATCGGAGTCAAATTCTCAACTCCTAAAAATGTACCATCTTCAAATGGAAGCACTTCATCTTGAGAACTTTTATCCCTCCTTAGTGTAATTTTGTTATCTTTTTATTTTTCCAATCTTGCTCAAATTTATAAGTCATCTCTCATTTGTATGCATGGCCCTTTAGGTGTTAGTGTTGGTCACATTTTCTAGAAGATTATGTATTTCTTGAATCTTTATTCACATTCCCTGAGACTTAGGGGTCACTTTTCCTTGGGATCCCTTGAAGTATAAGTCAACTTGGTTGACCTATACAAGTATAGGTTAACCAAGGTGACCTATAACTTTGGCAATTTGATCCCTATGTCTGAAGTGTCTTGGGTGATTAAATTGTTTAATTTTGTTTTTAGATTATGGTAAAAGTAGGTTTTGAAGAGGCCCCAAAACCCTTTAACAAAAACAAGAAAGATAGGCAATTAAGACCACTAGGAACAGTCTTGAAACCTACTAAAAAGCAGAATGAAAATCAGGTTTTATAGGGACCTAAAACCACTAGCAAAGTTCAATAAGAGTATCCAGGTTTTACAAGGACTTGGAACCTGAAATAAAGTTTTACCAAAAAATAGGACCAGAACCAGATACCAAAACCAACAACATAGACTAGATAAATGACCTATACATAAACAAAAAAAACACAGAAGACCCAAAGCTTTTATTGCAATTCTGTAATCATCTTGACAGCCTCCTTCTCGATCGTAGCAGTGTTCTGAATGGAAGTGGTAGCCGAAGTCGCAACAGCTTGCAAGGCTTTCTTCCTCAAACTCTACCTTGTCCTCTTACTTAGGCCCTCCAAAGAAATAATGTCTTCATTAACTCTTTTTCCAAGGCTAGTTGCAACGACACAAATGCTTGATGTTACCCGCTCCATTTTTGTACCACTTTCCTTGATGAGCATTCTAAGATTTAACTCATATTTTTAAAGTTTTTTAGGGATATCTCCCATTTGCACCTCCAAGTGATTAATTATGGCCCGATCAACATCCTAGTTGTGTTGCATTATTTCCACTTTCTTCTTCAGCCCCATAATTTCATTATAGATCCAAGAATCAACTTAGAGAATAGAGTCTGCTTTGAGCTTTGCAGAATGTAAGAAGGAAAGCTTGTTGTCCCTCTATAGTGAATCACAAATGTCATCAGCACTCTCATGTAAAGGGGAATCAACCTTATCCATTTGTTCCTCCCTATCCTTCTGGACGTCCTCTCTATTTTCAACAGGGGCTTCTTGCTAGACTGGATCCTCCTTTTTTTGTTCCCCAATCTCCATAGCAGGAGTAGAAGCCAAAACCATATGATCCACATCCTTCATTGTAACTAGATTATCAGTTAAGTTATCTTTGTCTCTAACACTCCCCCCAGACACAGTGTGATTACCTTCATTGTTAGAGATGCTCTGTTTTGAGTTACCCTCTGAAGTATCCTCCTCTTTTTCTTTATCTAATTTTCCTTTTGTTTTCAGATATCCCTCCAAATTTGAGCTGAATTCCCCAACATTTGTCCCTTCCTCTTCCTCTGGGATATCCTTCTCAGAACCCTCAGAACTCTCTGACTCAGAATCCATTTCAACAATATGTTTCTGAGAACTTGAGGGTTTAGGTTTAACCTTTTCTTTCCCTTTAAAATTCCCATCCAACTTACACTTCTTGGATTGAGAACCTTTCTTCTTGTTAGAAGAAGGAGTCAAAGCAATGGACTTATTTTTACAAAAGCCCTCAATATGAAGTATCGGACCTTCATGTAAGATAGGTCAAGACTCATTCTTCCTATGGGAAAATAAACTTTGAAGCAACGAAAAATGTAGATAGAAAGGGAAAGAAATTCTATCCTTGTATCTAAAATGGCTGAGGAAAAAAAAATGGAATTTGTGAACTCTTTTGTTCCTACCATCCAGGATAAAATACTCACGAATGTAGCAAAACACATCATGCCAGATACCTTTAATTTGCTCCACATCAAAGAAGTCTCCACTCTTTTCCAATTGCTTCTCCTCATCATCCATCTTTGGGAATTTTTTATAGGACGCATTGGAGATACTATTTTGTTTTGAGAACTTAATGCCATGCGTGGGGAGCCCTGTGACCTCGAAAATGAATTCCTTAGTAAGCTTCATAGTGACTCCATGGAGAGTGACTCTGTCATCAGCCCAATTTTTAAAGAAAGCGGTAGTGATATGGGGTTTGAAGCCATGCAAATGCTCCAGATAACTAACCACCTTCCCTTTCTGAAGAATCTTCCAAACATCCTGACGAGTCTTCCAATCATCACATTTTTTGGGTTCTTGTTTTCGCGGCTCACCCCCCATACTGCGAAGCAAACACAAAACCATAAACACCCAGATACAGAATGTAGAGAGTTTGAAAGGAAACCATTTTTTAGTTGCCTGATTTAGAGGTCTCCTTTTAGAAGATACATGCTAAGACCACATAACATTCACATGAATGTACCTCCTCGGGGAAGGTAATTTGACAGCCGTAAGGCCACTCCACCAAATCATTAAATTGCTGATCCAAAAAAATATTTCCCACTTCGGAATGAATGGCTTCATAATTAATAATCATTTTAGGATCAACATGCTTTTTTAATTCCTCATGCCACCTCACCTTATGCCCCATTTGAACAACATACTTGGCTATCCAATCAACAACACCATTGGCCTCGTGGTATGTATGGGAAATGACCACCTTATCAAACTTTTGAATTAAGGTTTTAATTTCCATAACCGTTGCTTCAATAGACCATGAGATAAAAATTTTATTATTTAGGATATTTATAATGTTCAAAGAATCAACTTCCAACCATAAATTGGAATACCTCAACTCGACAACTAGCTTAATAGTATAGAGGGTAGTAGTGGCTTTAGCAATGTGGCCATTAGATTTACCAATAGGGATAGCAATAGTGTCAATAAAATTACCCACCTCATCTTTCAGGACCCCTCCACATCCTTCTCTTCCCAGGTTTCCCTTTGAAGCTCCATCAAAGTTCCCTTTGATCCATCCAAAAGGAGGCGCCTTCCATTTTATACTCAATCTAGGATTATCAGTTTTCAGATTGGACCTTTCAGATCATAAAGGGTTCTCAAAGTGGAAAGTTTGCTCAAAAATTCTCTGGGATTTAAAGTTCTCCTTGATGGCTCTAATGATATTCTGACCAAGCACCCATCCCGGAAGACCTTTACTCCTAAAATTTTGATTATTTCTTTCTTTCTAGATTCCCCACCAGAGGTGAGGGAGAGTGAGCTTCCAAAGAAAAAGAGCATCGGGATCCTTAGAGGGGCAAAGCCAACTTCTAAAAGAGAGCTCCACATTGTTTTGATGGACCCATGTTATACCCCAGAAGTTAAGAATCTCCATCCAGACTTGCTGGGTGTAGGAACAATTCAAAAACACATGGTCTCTATCTTCAAAACCATTTTTGCATAAAATACACCTGTTAACCACATTAATACCTCTTTTTTGCAAATTATCTAGGGTCAAAATTTTATTTTGAAGTAGAATCCAAAACAAGATATTAATTTTGGGAATGAGACCCTTAATCCAGGCATGAGACCAAAGAGGTTGACTTTCCTTATCCTTTGAGGCAAATATAGAAGAGACTTAAAAATGGCCACTAGGGTCAGCATGCCGAATAACCTCATCCTCAAGATTAGGATACAGAGAAACTGCATTGAGAGATAATTGGATATTGCTGAAGCCTTGATCAACATCAATTAAATTCACCCATGAATCATTCTACCAATAATGACTAACTAATATGCTAAATCTCTGCTTGCATCGATCAACAAGATCATTTTCAAGGACATCTTCAAACAAGGGATGATCCATCAACCAAACATCTTCCCAAAATTTCACCTGTAGCCCATTACCAATTTTCTATGAACATCCTTTTCCTAGAGTTTTCTTGGTCCCTTGAACAACCCTCCATATAGAGGAAGGATGAAAAACATCAGGATTAGAGAAGAAATCAGGAAGGGATTTAGCATTGAAGAGGTATTTTGTTTCCATATGGTGATCCACTCTCTGTTGTCATGATAGACTCTCCAACCTTGTTTTGCTAAAAGAGCATCGTCATGCATCTGATTTTCCTAATTCCCCAAACCCCCTTCTCTTAATGGTTTGCAAACATTATCCCAAGCAATTAAAGGCATTCTCCATTTCTCCTCAGAACTAGTCCATAGGAAATTTCTTTGAATTTTTTCAATAGACTCAACATATTTTGTAGGGATTCTAAAGAGACTCAAAACATAAGTAGGTATGCTTTGAAGACAAGCTTTGAGAAGAGTTAACTTACCTGCCTAGCTTAAAAGATTCCCTTTCCATCCCGCAAGTTTCTTACTAAATTTGTTAATTAGATCTTCCCAGAAGGTATCAGGGATCTTCAAACCTAGAGGGAGGCCTAAGTAAGAAGAGGGGAGGGATCCTATAAAACATCCAAGGATTTTAGAAATTTTATTTTGTCTCTGGATAGGGGTATTAATAAAGTACACAACACTTTTATTCCAATTAACCAACTAACTAGAGGCAGAGGAATATAAGTTAATAGCTTGCTTCAAATTTTTGGCTTCCTTAACTTCAACCTTACCCAAGAAGATGGTATCATCAACAAATTGTCCATGAGAGCAAACAAGAGGATGGGAGGAAGGTTGTAAACCCTTAATGAAACCTCTATGGATCAAATCCCCAATATGCCTCCCCAAGCAATCAGCCATGATTACAAAAAGGATAGGAGATAAAGGATCACCTTGTCTCAAACCCCAAGAGGGATAAAAGAACTGAGATGAGCTTCCACTAACCAGAACAACAATAGAAGAGGTAGAGATCAATTGATGAATAAGACCTACAACCTTGTGATCAAAACCAAAAGCAGAAAGAATTTTTAAGAGGAAAGACCAATCAACTCTGTCATAGGCCTTAGCAATATCCACTTTCATAATGAACCCCTGATTGTTAGAACAAGATAAGGAATGAATATTCTCATGAGCGGAGATGATAGAGTTAAGGATCTGCCTACCAAGAATGAAGCCATTTTGTTGATCAGCAATAATCAATGGGACCACTTGGATAAGTCTGGAGGTAAGAACTTTGGAAATAATTTTATAGAAATAATTACAAAGGCTGATCGGTCTGAAAAGATTAGGAGAATTAGCACCAATTTTCTTAGGGATTAGGCACAAAAAGGTGGAGTTGAATTCCTTAAGCATCTGTTTGGCTCCATAGAATTCCTTCACAGCATCACAAACATCTTTGCCCACGAATTTCCAAAGTTTTTGGCAGAAAAACATGGGAAAATCATCAGGCCTAGGAGCTTTATCTCCTCCCAGGGAGCTGACAGCTTTGAAAATTTCATCATCCTTAGGTATAAAGCTTAACATTTTATTCTATTCCTTCGAAACCAGAGGAGGAATCACTCTAAGGATTTCAGCCTGACTCTCTAGATTTAAGTTATGATCAGCTGTCATAAGAGAAGAGAAAAAAGTCACCATTTCTTCCATGATGGCATTGTCCTCTATAATCTTCAGATCTCCCTTTTTAAGGTGTGAAATGTGAATTTTTTCCATATGTTTAATAGTAGAGAGATGGAAAAATTTAGTGTTTTTATCACCTTCACTCAACCATAACAGCATTGACCTTTGTCTCCAATAGATTTCTTCTTTAGTAATGATGTAATGACATTGAGCCAATTTTTCATTTTCTTCAATAAGGAGTTCAGGAGTATATCCAGCCTTCTAAATTTTTTCCTAGGTTATAAGAATTTCCTCCTTCATTATAGTTTTGTTGTCAAAGATGTTCCCAAAACTGTTCTTGTTCCAGGTTTTAACTTTTCTTTTAACATTCTTGACCTTAGAAGCAACTCTATAAAGGGTCGTCCCTTCAATATCAATACTCCATCATTCTTGCAATTTACTTTCAAACTGAGGGTGTTGCAGCCACATCTTCTCAAATCTAAAAGGAAAATTCTTCTTGAGATTAATCTTCGCAGCCGAAAATATGATGGGGAAATGATCCGATCCAATTTTATGACTGGCTTCCAGCTTGTACCTGAAATCTTTAGTCCAATTTGGAGAAATAAGAGCACGGTCGAGCCTAGCCTGAATACACTCATTACCTACTCTCTTATTACTCCAGTTAAATTGAATTCCATGTAGGTCCATATCCATTAAGCTCTCTTTATTATAAATTCCAGTAAATCCAATCTCCCTTCCAGTTGGGTAGCATTACCTCCCATTTTTTCGTGATCATAAAGAGGCAGCTTGAAGTCTCCCATTATAATCCATCTTCCAAAATAGTCCTTACTTTTAAAATTGGAAACAGTCTCCCAAACCTTTTTCCTTAGTTGCTTAGTGTTGGGAGCGTAGATATTCACTATATACCATCCATCCTTCTGGTCAACATTAGTGATTTTGGCTATCATAAGATTTTTGCTTGCAATCACGATAGATCTAGAGTAATTCTTCTTCCATAACATCAGAGTTCCCCCTAATGCACCTTTTGAACTGCAGGCATTTATAGAATAATTTTTAAAAGCTTTAATCTATTCCGCCTTCTCTTTACTCATCTTAGTTTCTTGTAACAAGAGAAAATCAGGCTTTTGTTCTCTAACAAAATTCCTAACAATATCCAGTTTGTGAATGTTATTCATCCCCCTAATATTCCAAGTTATGATTTTCATATCCTATTTTTTAGGGGTGAAATCCAGAATAGTTTCCTGCCTACCATCAACAATATTCTACATACTTTCCAATTTTCTGGATTTCTTATTGGGTTTTCTTCCTCGTTTGTCCAGGGAACCAACATCTGATTTCACCTTAGAAGGTTGTTCCGCTCTTTTTCCAGATTTGTTTGGAGTAGAAGCAAGAGGATTCTTCTTAGATTGCTATTCAATTTTGCTACTTCTAGTTTCTACTCCCTTTGTGATAATCTTGTTATCAATCCTTTTTCTTTGATTTAATATAAGCTTTGAGTTTTCTCCAGAGTCTTTCACAACTTCTAGGGAAAGAGACTCATCCAAAGGAAAGTCAACATCAGCCTGAGAGGACAACTAGATCTCCCTAGTCTGAGAAGAAAGAAGATCTCCCTCCTCGGGAATATTTCTATCATCAGCCAAGAATTCACCTTCCTCTAGCTCGATTTTGTCCTCCATATTTCTCCATCCATCTTCTACACTTTGATAAATAACGATTTGTTTTGATAGATCTGTCAAATCCTTTGGTCTTTGTACAGGTTCTGAGGAATCAGTATTCACACCATGTCCTACTATCTCTAAGATAGCAATCTCAAAAGAGGGTACATTCCCCAACTCAACCTGTGGAGCATTAGATTCTTCGACTGAAGGTTCTTTTCCCACCTCAACATTAGGATCAATAGAATCTTCATTATTCTTTTGATTTTGTCTAAGAACAGCTTTGAGTTTCCAAACTTTCTTTTGGTGAACCTTGGGCTTTTTCCCTACTGAAACACTGCTTGGAAGCTTTTTACTCTTGGAGGGACAATTTCTAACTAGATGCCCCTATTTCTTGCAGGCATAACAAGAGTTGGGCAGATCTTCAAAAAGAATCTCTTGAGATTTTTTACCTAGCTTGGATATAAGTTCCACTTTATCAGGAAGATGATTCAGGACTGCCACTTTAATAAAGATTCTGGCACAATGAAGTTTGGTTCTAGAAGCCATAGCACTATCCAAAGCCACAAGTTCACCAAAGGAACTGGAAATACCTTTAAAAATATCCTCATGCCAGAATTCAAGAGGTAGACCAAGAAGTCTAGCCCAAATGGGAGTGGTTAAGAAAAAAGAATCAGAGAGATCCATGTTGGGCTCCCATTTTTTAATAGTTAGAGAACTTTTACCAAAAGACCATGGTCCACCACAAAGAACTGTATTCAGGTGTTCCATGCAGTTGAAGAAAAATGAGAAGAAACCATTCAACATAGGTGCAATATCTACCTCTCCTCGAATAACCCATTTCCTCTTAACCATATTTCTTAGAGAATCTAGATCTGGTCTTGCCCCTAGAAAACTACCCACTAAGGTGGAATCCATGGAAGACACAGAAAAATCGACTAAAGGATTTGGGATAAAAACTTGAAACTCACCTTTCTCCCATAAAGACTTTGTAGTCACCAGCGAGAAAAGAGATTTACCAGTAGGTTTCTTGCCAAACAGAGAAGACCAAGTCCTACTTAATGAGAACCCTTCTGTCAGCCCTTCTGAAGACTTTTCCTTGTTGGGTTGAACAATATCTATCTCGTTCTCGAGATCCTATCCTGACACTTGAAAGGAATCCAATAGTGGGACACAAACCCCACTGAAAGGATCAGATTCACGCAAAGAATTTCCAACAGATACACACAAAAGCTTCCCATCATCCACATTAACCAGAGGTTCTGACTCACCCTTCTTCTCAGCACCCCCTACTATTCCTCCTAGGTTTGTACCTCCTACCAGATTCTCCCTGACCAATTTCCCGCCTACTTGCCAGCCAGCAGATTCAAAATTGCCCATCTCGAACTCCATATCATCCATTGGTTTGTGATGTTACCTACTCTTCTGATCGGTGGGGTCCGTGTCCCACTATTGGATTCCTTTCATGATCTCGAGAAGGAGATAGATATTGTTCAACCCAACAAGGAAAAGTCCTTAGAAGGGCTGAAAGAAGGGTTCTCAGTAATTAGGACTTCCTCTTCTCTGTTTGGCAACAAACCTACTGGTAAATCTCTTTTCCTGCCGGTGACTGCAAATTCTTTTTGGGAGAAAGGTGAGTTTCAAGTTTTTATCCCAGATCCTTTAGTCGATTTTTCTGTGTCTTCCATGGATTCCACCTTAGTGGGTAAATTTCTAGGGGCAAGACCAGATCTAGATTCTCTAAGAAATATGGTTAAGAGGAAATGGGTTATTCGAGGAGAGGTAGATATTGCACCTATGTTGAATGGTTTCTTCTCATTTTTCTTCAACTACATGGAAGACCTGAATATGGTTCTTTGTGGTGGACCATGGTCTTTTAGTAAAAGTTCTCTAACTATTAAAAAATGGGAGTCCAACATGGATCTCTCTGATTATTTTTTCTTAACCACTCCCATTTGGGCTAGACTTCTTGGTCTCCCTCTTGAATTCTGGCATGAGGATATTTTTAAAGGTATTGCCAGTTCCTTTGGTGAACTTGTGGCTTTGGACAGTGCTACGGCTTCTAGAACCAAACTTCATTGTGCCAGAATCTTTGTTAAAGTGGCAGACCTGAATCATCTTCTTGATAAGGTGGAACTTATATCCCAACCAGGTAAAAAATCTCAAGAGATTCTTTTTGAAGATCTGCCCAACTCTTGTCATGCCTACAAGGAACAGGGGCATCTGGTTAGAAATCGTCCCTCCAAGAGTAAAAAGCTTCCAAGCAGTGTTTCAGTAGCGAAAAAGCCCTAGGTTCACCAAAAGAAAGTTTGGAAACCCAAAGTTGTTCTTAGACAAACTCAAAAGAATAATGAAGATTCTATTGATCCTAATGTTGAGGTGGGAAAAGAACCTTCAGTCGAAGAATCTAATGCTCCATAGGTTGAGTTGGGGAATGTACCCTCCTTTAAGATTGCTATCTTAGAGATAGTAGAACATGGTGTGAATACTGATTCCTCAGAACCTGTACAAAGACCAGAGGATCTGATAGATCTATCAAAACAAATCGTTATCTATCAAAGGATAGAAGATGGATGGAGAAATATGGAGGACAAAATCAAGCTAGAGGAAGGTGAATTCTTGGTTGATGATGGAAATATTCCTAAAGAGGGAGATCTTCTTTCTTCTCAGACTAGGGAGATCCAGGTGTCCTCTCAGTCTGATGTTGACTTTCCTTTGGATGAGTCTCTTTCCCTAGAAGTTGTGAAAGACTCTGGAGAAAACTCAAAGCTTATATTAAATCAAAGAAAAAGGACTGATAACAAGATTATCACAAAGGGAGTAGAAACTAGAAGTAGCAAAAATGAATAGCAATCTAAGAAGAATCCTCTTGCTTATACTCTGAACAAATCTAGAAAAAGAGCAGAATAGCCTTCTAAGGTGACAATTTAATTTTGTTACTTGATCAACATGCTCTATTTTCAATCCCAAAACTAGTATAGAAAGAGGCTTGGGCATTTCATTTTCATCCATCAAGCTATTTATCCACACACATGATTAAGCATAAACATGTACATGAGACTTCAAGGAAGCATTCTTCAAGATCTAGCGTTTACTTCTTACATCAAGATTTTTCCTTCAAGGTGGAGTTGAGTTTGAATTCCAAGGAGGAGATCTTCCATTTATTCATTCAAGTTCCTTTATTCTTCATTAAGGCATATCAAAAGCATTTCCATTTCATGAGGTTTTGTCTTCTATAGTTTCCTTTGGTTTCTTTGAGTTGAAATTGAAAATTTCTCTAACCAAGTGGCTCTTTAATTAGGGTTTGAAATAATTGGATTACTCGTAATATGGTAAAGATCTTAACACGACTAAAGATGAATCCCTAAATAGGGTGGCTCCTAACATGGTATCATAAATCTTCTAATAGGGAAAATTCCCACTATGGTTCTTCCCTCTAAGGGTTTCCACGATAAAAAAAAATATCGGTGTTCTTGAATTGCATGTTTGGATCGTTTCATTTGTTCCATTGTTTATTGTTGCACAAGATATATGTTGATGAATGTTATTGAATGGTTGATGAGAAAATTTGGATTTGGTAGATTAATGACTCACCCTCCCCTCTCATTAATCTTGGACCTTATAATACTAGCATTAGTATATATAGGAAATGAGACGAGAGAGGGGCCAAATGCAACCAATAAAAGAGAACACCATAATAGCCTAAAAGGGGCAAGTGTGATTCCCATGGAAGATGCCAACACCTTGTACCTACTCACACTAATACTCACTTTATTAATCCTAAGGAAGCTTAATTAGAAGTGTAAGACAAACCTAGAAATTGGAAAATAAATAATCAACTAGGAAATAAAAACCTATCATAACATTGATCCTTTCATATATTTGGTATTGTAGGTGCCATTCCAATTTGTGTTGCTAATCTAAAAACTTATATGGTTTTGCATGAGCCTCTGAATGTTGCAATTGTTTTCATACCTATCATGAAGTTGTGTTCTACACAACATGCAATTCGGTGTACGTGTGAGTAAACTCTCTGTATGCCTCATTAATGTAGTTAAATGATAATCAACAAAAAAAGCTTGTTGCTCTTGACCCAAATTTATAATTATTGAGACTCCATTCCAAAAACCTTGATTTTTTTTTACAAATAGATGTTGAAGATGGTGATCTTTTAACAATCCCACAGGGTATAGTTGTTACATTATTTTGAGGATTACTAGTGTACAATCTCTTTATAGTTGCAACCAAATTAGAGGACTCATCCCATCTGCAATATGCGCATAAGAAAATTCTCACTCCATATAGGAGAGATATATGACAATTTTATGGTGCATATCAGAACAAGGATTTAACATTGAATTATTTGGTTTACAACATTTGCTAAATGATAGGAGGAATGACCTTTGGTCCGAAGAGTTGAATATAACGATAAACGGTATTGGATTCATTTAATGGACATATATATTAATTTCTAGCCAATTAGATGGTTTAAGGAGAAAATTGTATGATACATGCCAAATTAGTGTCCTTGAAACTGTTGCAACAATTGGGTAGCATCTCTACAAATCTGTATAGTATGAGGTGGGAGAATCTCACCCAAATACCCATCTGAATATGCCAAGCATCCATTTCTCCCCCATTGCAACTAAAATGTAAATTGAGGCCTCACGCTTTGGTCGTATTATTGTAAACATTTACCCCACCACAACAAGCAACAATTCTAAACATATTTGCACTGCAAAGTTTTCAATATAGCGACAAATTGCTTGCAAGTTATTTCCTTAAAAGGGGAATTTCTGCATGAGACACATAACTTGTTGGAGCAAATCCTCACCCTTAATGTGTGTTTACATCTAGATCATGTAATGTCCCCTTTTCTAGTCATTCCAATGACCGTGGGATTAAGTCCATTATGGAACCCTCATGGGTTATTCGTTTGGGTAGAAGACACAATGGTTCATTTTTACCTATTACTATGAGACATCTCTAGAATGCAGAGCAGTTACTCGCTAGATCTAGGTGCATCAACTTTATTTATCCAGGCTTATTAGTCCCTGCCTTATATAAGGCAGGGAACTAATGTTTCCATTGGCCCCGATCAGCATTAGTTAGATTTAAAAAACTAATGTTGTATTCAAATGTTCCTAAAGTCGAATTTTAAAAATCTATTATGCTATATTAATTCTTATTTTCTAATTGTTCCTGCAGGAATTTCCTCGGGTTTTGCAATAAAAAATTAAGGAAAAACAAAGACAACATTCACTTGAAGGTCGTGTTGCTATTGCTATCATTTCTCTCCGACCATCTGACAGCTAATTAATTTACCAATTGCTATCTTGTTTTTCGAATTTAATGAAACTTGTCATGATTGTTGCTTTTATTTGGGAGAGCTATTTTAAAATAAATTAAATATATCTATGATTTGAAATATTTTTATTATCCTAATTCATTTCTATTATTAATTTTTGTTATTATTAATTGATTAAAAATTATTATTGATTTTTATTAATTAAGTAAGATCAAATGTATGTATGTATGTACACACACACACACACACATCAAATGTATGTATGTATGTACACACACACACACACACACACGTGTGTGTGTGTGTGTGTGTGTGTGTGTGTATACATACATACATACATATATATGTATATGTATACATATACATATACATATATATATAAGTATTTTCAAAATTTTAAATCAAATAATTGACATTCAAATTTATATATTAAAAATTTAAGAAAAAAAAATTAAAAAGAAAAAAATATACTAATATACTAATAGTCATATATATCAATTCACATATTATTAACAAACCAACACGACTTTTCAATTCCAAGGAAGAGATATATTAAATAAATCTATCTAAAAATGTCAATAGATATCACTACAAAATAATTTTAATTTACTTTACTAAATTTAAAATTATTTATATTTCCTTTATTATTTATATTTCCTTTATTTCTATTTATTTATTTATTTACTAATTTAAGTTTTTTATTTTAATTTTTTAAAAATCGATATTTATATTTCCAAATATTATAATTTAAACAGATATTTTATGTAAATATTTTATGTAGTATTTATTAAATTATTTTTAAAAGTATATTCTATTTATATTAAGATTTAAAATTTTGACATGTATATGGTTGTCAAATTTAAAGCTAAAAGGATAAAAGTTAACATTAACACGCTCACACCATCCCACTCCCCCATTCTGCCATTATAAAATGCCTATCGGCATTAGCTACAATTTTGTGATCTTTAAGACTTGTTTTACTAACTTCATACAAAATTGTGAATTCTATCATTATTTCTCATAAAAAACAATAATAACCATAGTAAAGTTATGAACAACCAATGAGAAAAAATAAAAAAATGATATAAAAATGATTCACATGCACCCTCCTCTAGATGAAGCTTGATTAAATAACCTTTGTTTTGATAGCATTTATTCTAACATAGATATTTGACACTAAGAATTTTTAAAAAAAAAATTAATATACTTTTCCCTATTTATAACTAGGGTTTAACCATTCAACCAAAAGACTTTGGAGTGAGCAGGTAAAAGAAGCTTGTGCATCTAGATGTTTCTCGAGACATCTTTGCGAATGAAGACGCATCTCAAGGGGTTGAAGAGGGGTCGTTGAGATACCAAGGATATATCTGAAAACTTAATTGGATGAGAAATATTTTCATAATGTACGATAATTATTCAAGAATTTTTGGTGTATGATTGTGTTTAGATTTTTGCATCAACATCATAATACACTCTGTGATCCATCATCAAGATGAAGCAAATCACCAGGTAGAATGTGATTCGAAACATTGATGTAAAAATCTAAACACAATCATAACCAGAAATTCTTGCAGTAACTTAGTTGCAGGGTTTGAGCTTGGATAGCCATTATTAACACAAATTTGGATGTCCATCAACAGATCTAGCCGTTTTGAGTATAATTCCGCTTTTATGACGTTGTAGTTTGAGGGAAAAGCTGTAAATTTCATTGATAGCACGTCAGAATATCATTAGTTTTTTTGGCACATGTATGACATGTAGAAACCCAATTTTGTAGAAAATTATCACTATTGTTGATCTGTGTTGACAATTGACAACCATCTTGCAGTATGCCATGGGATTAATTAAAGCAGGCTCTCGATGATGAGATTTTCTACCATTTGGTTTTAGCTAACAGTCATAGAGGAGCATCAATTTGCAATGGATCGTCCAGTTTTTCTTTGCATTCTAAACCAATTTTTACCCGGTTCATGCTTCTACTCATTCTCTAAGGCAGTTAATTAAATCTTGGCATTACCTGCCAATAGGTCTGACTGACCAGGGAACTGTGTGTAAATGACCGTGTCATCTGCCTACAACCCGATCTCCGAGTAAACTATAAGTTAGGAACTTAACAAACCAAGCACTTGAATAAATGGAAAAAAATTTCAAAAAACAGTAGGGGATTTTAAAGAATTCTTTGAATATTTTCCGTCGTTTCATATACATCACCAATAATCCCCACACGAGCAGAGCCCACTGTTAAAATGATGGAAACGATTGGCATCCCTTACAACAAGTTCTCGACCAACAATCTTAGATATGAACTTGATGGCAGAATGACAATCCCCACAAACACGAAGGTTCTTCATGACATGGATGGGTGATCCTGCGGGTGTAGTTATAAGACCAAAACATATAGCAAGTTTCTCACTATGGTAAGAGAGAGTGTGTTCTTTTGTCTCCTCATCCATTTCATGAAGCACAAAGTTTGTGTCGGGTACATAACCCGCCTCTTCCATTTTTCTAGAGAGAGCAGATAACATTGCATAGATCTCCTCTGTTTGAGGATGGGATCTGTCTTCTGCCACAAATATATGCACCTTGTTTTTTGTCATAATCCAACTAATGCCTGGCTTCTTTTTCACTCCCCTGTCTTTCATCATTGTTCGGATTTTTGCAACATCCTCCCATCTACGAGCCACGGCATACATATTTGCCAGTAGGACATATGGTGCAGCCATTTCGGGAACCAATTCAAAAAGATATTCCGCTGCGTATTTACCCAACTCTAAATTCATATGAGTTCTACAAGCACTCAGTAAAGATCCCCATACCGCGGCAGTGGGTTCTATTGGCATTCTATCAATCAAGTCCTTTGCTTTATCTAGCTGCCCAGAGCGCCCAAGAAGATCCACCATGCAAGCATAATGTTCTGCCCTAGCTGTGATATGAAAATCTCTACCCATTGAATCAAAGTAGTGACATCCTTCAAGTACCAACCCAGCATGGCTACAAGCAGACAAGACACTGACAAAGGTTATGTGGTCGGCCTTAATGCCTACTTGTTGCATTCGTTCAAAGAGTTTTACTGCCTCCTTTCCATGACCATGTTGAGCATAACCTGTGATCATGGAATTCCAAGAAATAGCATCTTGGTTGTGCATTTTGTCAAATGTGTGCCTTGCATCGTCTAGCCTTCCACATTTCGCATACATGGTAATAAGGGTATTGCCAACATAAACATCCGATTCAAATCCAACCTTGATTACGTACTGATGCACCTGTCTGCCTTGCTGCAATGCTGCTATGCAAGCGCATGCATTGACAACACTGGCAAAAGTCATCTGGTCAGGCTTCATACCGGTACGTTGCATTTCATTAAAAACATTCAAGGCATCCTCTCCATTTCCATCTTGTGCATATCCTGCAATCATTGAGGTCCATGACACCATATTCCGTTCTGGCATTCTGTCAAAGACTTTCCGCGCATCCTCCAGTCTCCCACTATGGCTGTACCCCGAAATCATCGAATTCCAGGAAACCAAATTTCGTTCAGGCATTTTGTCAAAGAGTCTATGTGCTTTCTCCATGTCGCCCTTTTGGGCATAGGCAGCAATCATTGCATTCCAGGAAACCACATCCCGCCTTGGCATTCTGTCAAAAAGCTTCCGCGCATGCTCTAGTTTTCCACCGCCAGCATACCCATTAACCATGGCAGTCCACGACACGGCATTCCTCACTGGCATCGCATCAAACAAATTCTGAGCATCCTCCATTCTCTTTTCTTGCACATACCCTGCAACCATCACAGTCCACGATATCACATTTCGTTCAGGCATCATATCGAACAGTTGGCGTGCATCCCCTATTCTCCCATTCTGCACGTAACCCGCTACCATTGCATTCCAGGACGCCACATTTCGTTGAGGCATTTCATTAAAGAGCTCGCGCGCGTCCTCAATCCTACCATTCTGTGTATATCCGGCAACCATCGCATTCCAAGCCACCACATCTCGATCGGGCATTTCGTTGAACAGTTGGCGTGCATTATCTAAATCACCGTCCTGAGCGTACCCTGCAATCATGGCAGTCCAAGATACGACATCTCGTTCGGGCATTTTATCGAACACTTTGCGTGCATCCTCAATCCGCTTAGTTTTTGCATAATGCGTTATCTTCGAGTTCCATGAAACCAAATCTTTAGGATTCCTACAAATCCCATTGTTTCCCCTTAACAGACGAATTCTGGTCCTCTTCCTTTCTAACCCTTGCTTCAATGCAGTTGCAGAACCGGTTGACACCGTCCTCGCAGAGATCGTGAGACTGCCTATGAAGAAAGGATTCCTCTCCTGATTCTGATGCCATTCTAAAAGTTTAATGCCTTGTTGAGCTGCTTTGAAAACGCGATTACAGAATTTTGGCGTTGAGGATTGCACAATTGCATTTGGGTTGAAAAAAGTCAGCATCAAATTGGAGCGGTTTGTAACATCGGCTCACTAAAAATTTGACTGTTTCTTCTCTTCGTTAATATTAAGAAGCTAAGTTAGTGATGCGGAATCGGAATCGGAAGCGAATGCGGTACGCGGGATTTTTAATTTTTTTTGGATATATATATATATGAAAAGAGTTTAAGAAACATATAAATACAAGAACTTCAGGTTTCTTTGTTGTTGGAATATGATTTGAGAATTAGCATTTGGAATTTGGGAATTGGGATTCTAGAACTTGAAATTTAGATTACGATTTTCAGAATTTAGTTTGGAACTGTTTGGCTCAAACCCCAAAAAAATTGATATCTCGAATTTGCATTCACAGCGTGTTTGGTTCAAACCCAAAAAACCTAACATTCCATAGCTATAGTTGAATCTATAAAGAGACCTGTAATCTTTTCAAGTCAGTGTCCGCCATGTCTCCTTTGATGACGATGATGACCACTCCTCCACACACGAATGGTGCCATCGACAGAGGCAGTGAAGAAAATTCATCCCTTCCTTGCACAACAATTGCGTGAATGGACTCCATACATTTAAAATTTGAAAACCTCCACACTTTCACCGTCTTCTCCCACAACCCTACATACAAGATCACATCTTCAAAATCTAAATGCATTTAAATACAATGACATCACTCCAGTTCACGCTCTATTACAACACTTGTCACGATATTCATTACAGTACATCATTTATGCTTGGAAAAAAGTATTCTGACTACTGCACAAGCATAATTTCAAATAGATCATGAACATATCTCAAATGGGTTTGGAGAGCAAGTGGGACACTTTGTCTAATTACCAATCGAAAGGGCTAGATAGCTAACAACATTGACATTGTCTGATCCATTGTCTATTGTGCTGGTGTCGAGTCTTCACATAACTGTCGGGCTTAATGGACCTTAATTTCAATATAGTCCTGTACGGTGGGGAGATTGGTCAATAATTTTAAACTCTTGTTTAAACAATGACTCCATAATTTCAGCTTGGTGTCTTCAAGATCTCTAAAAGCATATTTTCCTCAATGGCAAGGGCATTTATGGGAGCATTACAATGTATTTGGGCAAACTCAACAAACCCATTTGTGCCTTTCTCGTATATGACAATGGTGCCACTGTGAGAACTCACATTTACCGAATTTCCCTTTGATGCAAGTGATGTTATGTAATTGTTTTGGGTTGCTGCAGAGGCCATGCACACGTGTGGATTTTTTTTTCATTCTGAAGGATGCTCTACTTCTCTTTGCCCTTCCCTCTTTGAGCTTTATTATCTGAGAAATGGTTTGAAAGATCCTTGCTCTCGATAATGAAACAAAAGGTTGTATACATAGGAATTTATGCTTCATCTTAAAGCTCATAGAGAATTGCCCTTAGTTCTTCAATAGCAATGGTGGATGTAAAATCTAATTAAATTTTATTTTATTTGGAATCATCATTTTGGGGAAAAATGGGATTTAAAATATGGATTCCAAATAACAAGTATTTTGAGGAAAGATGTAATTCTTGTTTTTTCAAATGAAGATACCAAATCCATATTTCTCCAAATCCCAATTCTATTTTTGTACACCTAAACAATGGATTTGAAAATTTTGAGGATTGGGCATGCCAATTCTTGTCTAATTCCAACAACCAAACGGGTCCAGAGTTAGAAACTTTGAAATATACAAACATACATCATTTGATAGTATCATAATACATATGATACTTCAACATTGATCAAGATTCAAGATATTTCATATGTCAATTAAATAGTTCAAATTTCAAATTAAATCTTCATAGGCAGAAATATTCACTTCTAGACTCCATGTCCAAACTACAAAAATAAAAAACAAAGTTCATGCTTCAATGTCATTGTTCACTAATCAAAATCATAAGGATTCTCAAAAAAATCTAGATCCTCATCTCCATCTGCTGCAAGGTTGATATCATTTGAACCAAGAAAGGTTCCACTTGTGCTAGATGCAAACAAAATGAGAACAATAAACCTAGTTGCAAACTAAATGGAGATTGAATGGTTGAAAGGCCTCTATTAGGGTCATTTTAGGGTTTGGCCAAAAAAAAGTGCAAGCACATGTCTTAAATGATTTCTAAGTGAAATTTGCAATTTTTTTTACTTTTTTCTATGTGGATGCTGACGGAAGCTCCCAGGTACCCTGTGGGTGCCACCCCCTAGGTACCCTGTGGGTGCCACCCGAATGCCACTCACAGGCACCTGGATGCATCTTGATGCCTGATCTGGGTGCTTGTGAGTGGCATCTGGGTGCCACCCACATGGCTTCCATTTGTATCTATTCTTCTGTATGTATCCACTTCCGGCTCCAAACATTTCCTACAAGTATTGGTATCTAAGTTAAAAAGTCATGTGAGGTAGATCTGCACTTGCTCCCATTGCAACATATATCTCATGTCTTACTGCGTTAGACAGAGTGAAGATTGAAAACCCATACCGTCAGGTGATGATGGGAAAGTTTGATAGTCTTAATTTAATTGCATATATGAGCTTCAAATTTGATGGTCACCCCTACCTCTCATATGATTTTTTAAATTATAGTTTGTTCATTTTTAATATTTTTCATTTATCAATTTTTTAATTTACAAATAATTTATATTTTTTTCTCAATTAATTAGTAATATATATCAAATATAATAAATATTTTATTATCTATTCTTATACAAAGATGAAGATAAAGGGAAGCTACAGAGGAGGCTAGTGGCAACATGGTAAAAATAAGCAAGAGAGGTCATAAGAGGATGGTAAGATGAGGAAATGCAAAGCCCAACGAAGACCACAAAGGGTAAAAAGATAAAAATTCGGGTTGAATTCTTGACTATGGACACAACCATTCTTTACACCAAAATCACTTAGGGCTTGTAGTTTAGATACCAATAAACTAATAGGGGATATCAATTTAACCTTTTTGGCTTTCTATATGTGTGTTAACCTTTCTCATTGTGATTATTGATGCAAAATTTGTGTTCTTAATAAGTGTAAATTTCATTGGCTATTATTGTCATGGACCCTTTTGGATCTTTATGGACATGTGCTTGTTACGATGAAGGCATTCCCTATATGAGAAGCTCAAATAGAATATCAATGATTGAAACTTGTCCATAGACATGGAAAACCATGTAATCCATCCACATCGAACAAATATTTGCAGCTGTATTTCCTTTTCTCTTCCTAACTGATAGTTCATTTCTTTATGACACTACTAACACGACATGTCCTTGGTCATTGGTAGACACCAACTAATGGTTGCTAAATAAAGAGTCCTCTCACCATCATTGATAAAGTAAACAGACACATGTGCATCATGCGAGTCTTTGTTTTGAACCCAGTGGACGCTAAAAGACCAACCTTGACATTCAACAACATGTCTTACCACAAGATGGGCTTCACTGGTTTGAATGGAGTAAAACTTTGGGGGGATTGTAAAAGAAAGCCATGTAGTTATTGTAGAGTACCATAATATTCCACACATGCATCCCATTTTCTTCATTATTGAGAACATCATCGAAAAGATCAATTTTGAATGTTGTTGATATCGATTCCCACATGGTTATCATATAGATCAAAGTCGTTCCCATTTGTGTTGAACTCCATTGTGAGAATTTGATTCATTGAGTTCCCATCTATTTCAAATTGGAAAAGGCCAAGCCTGTCGCACTGATTAGCATTAGATGATTAAAAAATGGAGAAAGTGATAAAGATTAATGGGGAGGAGGGGTAGCATATAATGGGAAGCTACTAAGACAAATTTTATCTCAGCTATAATGGATAGCATATAATGGCTAGCTCTAACGTCTTAAAAAAAAGTACATATGCTAATGCAAGAGATGATAAAATGATTTCGTTCACAGTTTATATTCCGTTGACAGTTGCGACATCAAGTCAGAGCTAAACTTTGACCAGGCTTTTGCATATCTCATTCGAATGGATGAAAAAAATAAATCTAAACCATATGCTCGTCATTAAAAGGCTCTGGTCACCAAGCCGTAATTTTCTCCTAGCATGGCAACACACAACCACTGTGCTCTGTTGTGAAAATCCATGTTCATTTCATCTTCAATCTTTAGAAAAAAGAAGACAAGATGACAACGACACCAGGGATTTTCAGCTAGAGATCTATCAATAGCATACTCCACAATCTTTGTCAACATACATCAATGTACACTAATTTAGTGGGGTGTTTGACAATTCAGCTAATCAAAATAACATAGATCAATGACCAAATTTAGAGTGATGGTCGTCCTTACTTCTCATGGATTCTCAATTGTTCATGTCAAAACTCAAGTCCCCGTGATCTATTTTTTCATACATTTGTGTAGTACATGAAGTCATTAGTAGGCCATGCTATTGTTTACATGATAAAGGCTTCAATGGAAAAATGCTTGTTTCAAATCAATTATGCATCTACTTACAATGATTCAATCATAACTAAAACGAAATCTTTAAAATGAGAAGATATTCAAGTTTCATTACTACCATGTTCATGTTATATGTGTGTGAGTGTGTGAGTGAGTGAGTGAGAGAGGGGGGGGATACAAAGGAATTAATAGAGAGATATATAAAGGAGAGGGAAAGAAGATAACATGGTAGAGATATATATTATGTAATATAGAGAGAGAGGGAAAGATATTTTTTTAATCAGTGAAGCTTAAAGCTAGTCTTGCTTGCTCCTCTACTAATGGGTGGGACTTGAACGGGGCCTTGCACAGAATGCTACTCCGATGCTGGAAGCGGGTAAACTCAATCTCAATTTCGATATGAATAAACTCGGGGGTCTAGCATTGGGCTACGTCCTCTATCGGTACCCTTTATTAATATTAATAGTAGGAGTCGCGGGGATTTGAACAATTTAATCTCACGGTGCAGGGGCCTGCATCTGCATTCATATAAAAAGTACATAAATAATTATGAAAAGATGGTGTGTGTGTGTGTGTGTGTGTGAGAGAGAGAGAGAGAGAGAGAGAGAGAGAGAGATCTATTGGAAATGATTGAGAGGGGGAGAGAGTGCAGGGATGGGAAGAAAAAAAAGGAGCACAAAGGAAGGGGCAGATGAAGAGAGGGACACAAATTAAGGAAGGGAAAGGTGTTGATATAAAGAAATAAATAAATAGAGGGATGGAGGGAGAGTGATATAACCAATTGAAAACATAGGTAGGTAGAGAAAGATAGGGAGATAGATAGATATGTACATGTATACAAGACATATGGGCTTAAAAAGGATAAGGATAGCTCAAGATGATAATATCTAGATAGAGAGAGGGACGTGTGTGTGTGTGTGTGTGTGTGTGTGTGTGTGTGTGTGTGTGTGTTCGTGTTCATTCCAAACCCATAGACATAGGAGTTTGAGATAGACAAGAAGAAACATATATTGTGTGTGTCAAAGATAGAGGAGAATGGATAAATATAAAAAGAGGGAATGATGGGGGTAAAAGGTTGAGATAGGGATACAAAGAGGGATATATATATATATAGGGATACAAAAAGGAAAAAAATAAGGTCATAAATGGGAGACAAGATATATATAACTTGTCAAATAGAAAAACTATAAGTGTGTGTGTCTCTGAGAGAGAGAGAGAGAGAGAGAGAGAGAGAGAGAGAGAGAGAGAGTTATTTTTTTCTACAAACTACTTATCTTGAGAATCCCTCAAAAAAATTTCGCCATATAATAATTGACAAGCAATACAATGTGACAAAACTAGGTGGGCACTATACTCACATTGCACTAACAAATAATGTAATGATAAAGAAAAAAATTGATTTAGCATTTGGTAAGTGCAAGAAGTTGGGTCTCACTTTTGGGCAAAAAGTGGAAGTGTTTTTCATATTTTTGAAATTTCTTGTCAATTGATGTCAAAATTTGATGCATTCAGAGATTGAATATAAAAAAAATTAAAAATAAAAACTGTAGTGTTCAAAATCTACTTTTTGAATATGTAATTTATTTGTGTACCCATATGATAGATTTATTTTTGATATGGATCTTTAAAAACCACTTTTTCAAAATGTTTGTTTTAGAACCATACCACACTCGTGTATGGAGACCATAATTTCACACAAATAAATGAATTTTTGTAAATAATTTTAAATGAAGTTACCTAGCATCAAAGATTGATTATAATATTTTTTTCTTAATTTTTCATTGAATAATTTTTTATTATTAATTTTTAAGTGGTTGTAAAGGTAAATTTTAAAACCTCTCGTGTACAAAAACCATAATTTGATCAAAAAAAAATTTAAATTTTTTTTAACTTCAAAAGAATTGTATGTAGATTGATGACATATAAATTAATTTAAGAAAAATCATAAAATAAAAAAGTTATTAAAGTTTTAGTGAACCTCACTATTTTACATTTATGTACCACCTTTGGTTAAAAAAAAATGCAAAAATAGTAAATAAAATCATAACACTATAAAAAAAAATTATGAAACCAAGACAATGAGAGCTCTAATGGTTTTTGTTTCGTAAATTTTTTTTATCAGAAAGACCCTCTAAAAATTATGGCAAGGCATGAATTTGTTAGTTCAAGCCTTAGCCAAATCTTGAGAGGTCAAGGCATAGGCTTGGTCTACCCAAGCCTATCCCGAACCAAAATCTAAGGCATGATAAAAAAATCCCACCCCATGTTGTAAGAAACAAGCACCCGTTATTTGAAATTCAAAAAATGGGTGCCTATTTTTAAAATTAAAATCGATGTTTAAAATGCATTTAAAATCCCCCAAAAAATAAAAAAATTGATTTTTTTAGAAATGAGTACTTGAAAATAAAAAATGGGCACCTGATTTTTTTTAAATGGGTGTCCATTTTTTAAATTTAAGATTTGAGCACTCGAGCTTAATACAGGTGCCCATTTTTAAAAAATGAGTACCCGTTTCTAGAAGAGCATTATCTCAATCTGCGAACTTTCGTGGAATTGAGACCCAACTTCTTGCTTCTGGCCCAATAAACATATGGAAATTTGATTGATTTAGTTACATTAGACTCAATGTATACATGTAACTGATGAATATGGAAATTACCAAAAGTTATATATATAGAGAAATGTATAGAGAGGGAATATATAGAGTTATAGAAGGATAGACATATAACAAGATAAAGATAGAGGGAGAGATAAGAGAAGAAATATGGAGGTGCATCTTAGATATGGAGGTAGGACAAGAAGATTGAGATAATTTTGTATATAGAGTGAGATGAATAAGTGAAAAATAGAAAGAAAGATAGAGATAGATCATGAGGTAAAGATAGAGATATAGGTAGATGCATAAGGAGACATAGAGAGTGAGATACATAGGAAAGAATTAGATAAAAGATGTAGATGGTCAAATAGATCAAGAGGGAGATATAGAGACGAAGGCAGGAAAATATACAAAATGGAACAAGGATTTAATTCACCTTCCAAACCTATTTGGCGTACCTATTGCACACTAACGTGTGATCGCTAGTTCATAAATCTATTATGAATCTTAAATTTGTAGTTATGTCTAGTATGCATTACATTTATGGTGTGTACTCACATGAATACCTTATTAATCATTTTGCAATTTGCATTTTAGAGGCACATGTGTCTAATTTTGATATTTGACTCAATGGAACCCTTCATAAATGTCACGATGCTTAGAAATATGGATAACTTTTGCATAACTTTGTTAGACTATTGTTTATAGTTGGGATGATTCAGAGAGAGCACCTAATGGATAAAGATTTGAAAAATTATTAACTTGAAGATTCAGTCTCCCCTTTATTGATCAATGGTGCTTGCATATTATTCTTTACATAGGGCAAAGTATGACTTGAAGATTTGGTCTCTCCTTTTCGAATTGGTGTTTTATGTATAGGGTTCTTTGCATAGGTTTAATGGCAATATATATTATGCTAAGTAATATTGAGGACTAGGTATTGTGATAACACTATACAATTATAAATAGATATATAGTATGAATAAAATGACAAAATTTTCTTAGTGGAATAGGGCATTATGTTTCAACACGGACGACTGATATTATGCTAGCAATTTATATGTTATTTGTAATATCCTTTTGAATTAAACTAGATCTTTTTAAAATGGAAAATACAATAAGTCACCAATCAATATGCAAATTTCTTAAATGTCCAGAGAATTGGTATGCTTATGTACTTTTATTATAGGAATTTCAATAAGAATCAAGTTTCCAGACAACTTGTGGACATTGTAGGTGAGGATTTGGGAATTATATAAAAGGAATGGTCCCTAAATCTATAAATGATAATTGTTAACACATTTATCTTTTAGATCATTTAATGTTTAAGGAATTATTGAACAAGAAAGGTATTAAATTGTCTTTGAAATATATCTTACTTTAGGAATATAGTTATAGGCTCTCTTTGACCTATTAAAGTTCACTAGACTACACACACACAAATAGATATGGAGTTTCGTAGAATAGGTATATTTTATAGAAAATATGCATATACTAATTTTTATGAAATTTTACCATCTTAAATTGGAAGCACTTCAACTTATGACCTTTTATTTCCTCTTTAGTGTGTTTTACACGTACATTTGGAGCACACACATTCATCTCTTTTTTCATCTCTCCTAGGTGAAATTGAGGTAGGGCCTAACACATCATCTTTGATTTCCCTTTTTCTTGCTCAAAGGCTAAGGTAGGATCTAATTTATATGCTTCCTCCTCTTTCTAGGCCTTATTTCCCAATTCTAGTTGTAATTTATCAATCTCCGATGCACATTACACCTAGACCTTTTGTAGTCCCAAAATCTTGGATTACAAATCCAAGACTCTGGTCTCCTGGGGAATAGGTCAACCTGTTCTCTAATGGCTAAGCAGTTTGGGCCATGGTTATATTTTAAATTTCAAGTTGATTCATACTTACTGTAATCAACTCTTGCGGAGGTAATCTCATAAATTTGCTATAAAAAGGCATCAAAGGCCTCATAATTTGTACATGATGGAAGCAAGCTACAAGTATGTATGGACACCTCGATCTATCATAGAGAAATTACAAGGTGGAAGCTAAGGGTTGAATCTAATTCTTTCATTGCAATGTGAGATCTTCATCATCATCCCTCAATTGCATTCAATTACTACATAACATCATGGGGATACAAGGGGATCGTGACGATGGGTAGAGTACTTTAGCCTTGGGAGCTTGATATTATTTCTATGTTATGTTCAAATCTGATCTTTGTCTCTTCATATTTTTAACACAATTACATGCTAGGGTTTTCACCCATAGAGTAGATTCTTAGTATTTTCTAGCTCTTTACAATCTACATCTACAATCTAGGATTCATGAGCACAACATACACATAATAATTGTTCTAATGGCTATTCATGGAGGTGGAAATCACTAAAATGTGAGGTTGACTAAGGTAAACCCCTATAAAGCCACCCATACACACCAATTTTGTAATATACTTGTAGGCTATTAAATTTGCAACCGCAGACCTAGAAACTACTTGTTGAGACCTTTCCAAAGAAGTTGAGTTGACTTTGCCAGAGTGTCCTAGGAACATGTCAATCTCCATGTAAAGTGTCCAGACACTTTACCACCAAATCAACCTATTCCATGGGGTTTGAGGAAAATAGTTTTTGTTGCGATCACAAATTCATAGTCAAAAATTTAGTCACATGTCCAAATTCATGATTTTTAGAGCAAAAAGGTATATTCCCTTGCACATTTTGAGGTATTTACTTTATCATTTACTTTATCTTTTAGCATAGACCTATTTCCATATTTTAATTGGACTAATTGCATATATTTTCCACCTAGTGTTATACTTGGCATTAAATCAATTGGTTCATTTTCACATTTGCATTGCATATCTTTTTTCAATTTACATCACATGAAAGAAGCCTTACTTGTGTGCTTCCTTGATGTAACTTGGGTTTGGTATTAAAATCCCTTTATCTTACTTGGGATTTTCTAATCTAATTCAGGTCATATTGAGAGTTATGTTTGGAAGCCCCTCTTTCTCTTGTTTTGAATGACTTAGGGTGGAAGTGTTTAACTTGTCTTATCTTTTTACCATTATTAGTCTCATTGATGTCATTTTTCCCTCGAAAATTTTGGTGAGCCCAACATGAAGCCTCCTTTGTTTGATCTTGGTAGTTAGAAATTTCATTTACATGCATTGCATTTATGTTTTTTAGATTTTAAAAACATAAAAATGCAACAAGAAAATATTGCTTTGTTATATTTACATTTCATTTTTGCTTAATGGAAACTACAAAATTAATTTGTAGCTACTCGATACAGAAGCACAAGCCTTACAGGTGAACCTCTTTAGCTAAGATCCAAGGACTAAGGGGTATCCATTCTACCAAATTTGCCTAGGACACGATTTTGGCCTCATCCCTTTTCAACATCAAAGCCACACACTCAATGAGACTTGATCCCTGATGGGATCTTTAAGAAACTTTCAACTTCATTGGTAGACCAAGGGCCCATTGACGCTCAAGAATATTTTCCTCCTTAGGAGGTTAAAAACCAATATATGCCTTTATGGTTGTTATTCTCATTAATGTGAATCTCATTGATAGGACTTTGATTGATAATGGATCGGGGTTGTATGTGTATAGCTTAGATATTCTAAATGATATCAAGGCCAATATGTCCAATATTAAACTTGATAACATTCATATTTTTGGCTTTGATAACATTTCTAAGAAGACTTTGGGAATCATAACTTTTCCTGTCAAAGTGAGTATGGTTATCCTAGATACTCTAATTCATGTGATGTGTGGATCTCTCAATTACAATCTCCTTTTGGGAAGACCTTAGTTGTAGAGCATGCATGTTATTCTCTCCATGCTTCATAATAAATTCAAATTCATTTATATAGTGTGATTTGCACTCTTTATGTGGATGATAAGCCTAATAGTTGTTTAAACACCAAGCTCGCTAAAGCATTCAAACCTAGTGAAGGAAAACAAGAGTCTAAGTCTGCAAATGGACCTCACTTGGATGAAGAACCTTCCTCTTCCACTTTATATAAGGATTATTGGGGTACTTTACATTTCACTCCTACTTTCATTGGAGAATATTGGGATTCCAACCTTTCTTTTATGAAATTGCAAGAAGAACCTAAAATTGAAACAATTACTTCTGCTCCTCTTTCAGGAACATTGAGTAATAACTTTGTCACTTCTTCATCTAATGAAACTATTTAAACTATGAAACTTGATTGTTATGACATAGTGAGTTGTCAAGCTCCTTTAACTCTTTCTGATATGGCTATGCATTATGACCTCAATTATCATTTTCTCACTAAACATGGTTTATATGGTTGAGGTTGTGGGCAATTTGAACAACGAATGCATGTTCCCCTAACAAATGATGGTTGTGAACATACTTATGGTTTGGAATCCAATCCTTATAAGAAACCTACATTCTTTTTTAATGTTAATCACATTTATAGTAGTCCTTTGAAACTAGTAAATATACATCTTATCATATTAGATGATAAACCATCATTGGATGCCTTTTCTTTTGACGAAGCTATAAAAGGATTCTGAGGGGTATATGAGGATTTGCCAAGTTTTCATCATAATAAGAGAAAACCATATTATTTGAATATTGGTGGATATTTTGGAGAAGAGAGTGATTCTGAACAATTTTTTGATTCTCTTCTACCTATAGAAGATACTCATAAAACTAATATCTTAATCACTAAAACTATGGATGTAGAAGTTGATCCTAATGACCTTGACAAGATTATGAAGATTGGAAAATATCTAGATGAAAATGAACACAAGAAACTCATCAATATTCTTCTTGAATTCTTAGATATTTTTGCTTGGGTATAGTCAAACATGCCTGCCATTGATCCTAAGATTGTCACTCATAACATAGTTCTTGCACTTGACACTAAACCAATTAAGAAAAAGATTCATAAATGAATCCTAATATTGGTTTTTTGATCAAGGCTAAAATAGAGAAACTTTTGAATTTCTAATTCATACATCCTATAGATTATTCCCCATGGATTTCTAACATTGTGACTTTTTTAAAGGTTGAAATTAAGATAAGGATGTGCATTTACTTTTGGGATTAAAACAAAGCCTTCTTGAAGGACAATTTCCCTCTACCTAATATTGACCAAGTATTGCAACCTTGCCATAGGTTTTCTTGGGAATTTTTCTTCTTCCTTCATTTAAACATTGCCTTAAAAAGATAATAGGCACACAAATGCTATGGCTAGTGTAGTATCTATCATTTTTTTAGATGATGAAGTGGTAATTTTTCAATTTACTATTCAAACCTTGTCTAGCCCCACCATCTCTGGGGATACCTAATTAGATATTGCTTGTCTCAACATGCATCTTGATGAATGGTATTTGCATATCTATCATTATTTTAAGGATGGTTCATTTCATGAGTTGACAACTAGGGATTATAGAAATAGACTCAACAAGCTTTCAACTCATTATATAATTCTCTTAGATGTTCTTTATAAGAGTTCTCATGATGGCCTTCTACGTATGCACCTTAATAAAAATGAGATTGTTGTACCTTTACAAGAAGTTCATGTTAGATCTTGTGGGGGTGATTTTGGTGAAAATATATTAGTTAAAAAACTCCTTCGCATAGGATATTACTGGTAAACTATGGAGCAAGATTCATTTGATTTTGTCAAAAAGTATGTAGTGTTAGCATCATAATAATTTAAATCATGATCCTAATTATGTGTTACATTAACAAGTGTCTCCTTGCCCCTTTAGTAAATTGGGTTTAGATATCATTGGTAGGATATCTCCCCCTTCTTTCCAAGGACACATATATATCCTTATATACACCAACTGCTTTACTAAGTTATTTGAATTTTTCCCTCTTCAATCAACTACTATTCAAGTTATTTGTGATTTCGTTCT
The DNA here is from genome assembly GCA_028749045.1 of Cupressus sempervirens. Classification (NCBI taxonomy): domain Eukaryota; kingdom Viridiplantae; phylum Streptophyta; class Pinopsida; order Cupressales; family Cupressaceae; genus Cupressus; species Cupressus sempervirens. The sequence goes on along the minus strand of CM053787.1, from coordinate 339,572,486 downwards.
TCAAAACATCATCGCTTGATCTAGTTTTTCCATGGTAGTCATTTCTGACAATGGAACCTAATTTAAGAACAAAGAAGTAAAAAGTTTCTTGGATAAATAGTGTATTCATCAATGCTTCTCTACCTTTGATTTTCCTTAACCTAATGGTTGAGATGAACCTTCTAATGAGATTATCGATGAAATCCTTAAGAAGATAGTTGACAAACATGCTAGGGATTGGAATATTCAATTAACCTATGAATAGGGTAAAAATGGATCTCTACCAATGCATAAGATATTCACCACTATTCATATATTGTTTTAGAATTGATATGGAATAAGTAATGGAAATGCTTAAAATTAAACAAGATAAGATACATACCTCGAAATAGCACTAATCTGGAAATACCTATTTTTTGATGCCTATGCACAATTTATGGAAAATCTACAACCTGTCCCAGACTGGAAATGTTAAGATAGAGAAAACCTAGGACATTTTTATCCTTTTGAGCGCAAGTTGACCTTGACCCAGTTGGTTGGACACAATTGTGCCCTAAAAAGTCGACCTTGACCTATACTACTCTGATGAAAATTATGTTCACAGATCTCAAAAATTTTCCAAAAAGGGTATCCAAATTTGTACTCCAACCCCCATTTTGGTTGGAGTACAAATTTGGATACCCTTTTTCGAAAACTTCTGAGATTTGTGAATGTTTTGGTTATTTCTACCCCCATGAATAGTCAGATATAATAGAATGTGTGTGTGTATTGAATGTGTAATGCCAAGATCTAATCTACTAGATTGAAATCCTAGCATGAATATGTATGAGAAATAAATGAATAGACTTGAATAAGATAAGGAAGCATACCAAGCCCCCAAGGCTAAAGTAATCCTACCAAACTCATAATCTGTAATTGCTACCCCATAATTGTATCTTTGAATGTTTGAATATCAATAATAGTGGATCAAGGAAGATAGACTCCCCCTTGTTCCAAATAGATGTTTGCAATGGTATAAAAATGCTTGATATCCACAATATCTTGATCTTCTATATCATTCTCTCACAATCTTGCATCTTCATAGTGTCATCTCTTGATTCCAGTTGACCACCTAGTTTTATTCTAGTTGTAGATAGATGCAAATGAGAGTCTTTATATAGAGGTTTCAAGGTGAGGCTCCTAGAGTAATGTGAGGACCCATAATTCAAATTTTAACTTAAATTATGGTCCAATCATAATTACCAATGAAGGAGGGAAAATAATTAAATGAATCTCAAATTAAACCCCTTTTGCATTTAATCTAAAAGCTTGACATTAATTTCAGGACCCTCGAGACCAAAATCTAAAAAGGGGGATCAAATCCCAAAGAGGGTCAAGGTCGACCTTGACCCTAACCTAGGTTAGGGAAGACCTCAACCCTTCCCTAGGTTAGGGTCAAGTTGATTGACCTTATCCTAGGTCAAGGTTGACCTAGGGGTCAAAACCCAACCAGAGAAAAAAGCAAAAGTATCGAGGATACCCAAAAACCTAGAAATGATATTAGAATAAGACTAAATGCCAAGAATAGGAACAAAACCCTATAATGAATATGATGAAGGCTAGTAGGACCTATTCCTAATTCTTACCTAGAAAATGGAGCCATAGAGGAGGGAAACTAAGGACAATCTTTGAGATCCTAACCCTAATTTCACCTAAAACAAAGGAATCAAGTGTAGAATGCATCCTAAATGTAAATATATCATGATAAATGTTCTAAAAGAGGGTGCTAAACCTACCAAGATGGAAGTTCTTCCATTTTAAGACAATACATTTAGCCCCCACTTTAGCTCAAATATGACATTACGTGAATATGAAAGCTAAAGTAAGAAAACACTATAGTAAATAAAAAGGATATATCCAAGTCCTCAATGTAGAGATCCTACAAATAATTGTTAGAACTTGCAACACACAAGGTTAATGAAGATCCATAAACCACCTAAAGCTTACTAAATGATAGTTGAGAAGTGCATAAAGCCCCTTATGAGCCCCCTATTTTGGCTTTTTATTTTTGAAGGGTGAAACAAGGTGATAAGGATAACTCTAGACATTTAATATGCAATTTTTTGAAAATATCTTTCTTAAACCAATTAGAAGGATTCATAATCTTCCTAATTGATTCAAGGAGTTAGGTATCTAAATCAAATTTCCAACACCACTAAAGACACTGAAAATAGAGTTACCAAGCTCAATTTATGATGAAAATAGTGAATGTCTATCTGAATGCATGAGACAAGAGGAATATGAGTTTACCATGAGTAAACCCTAAAAAAACCCTAATTTTATCTATAAACAATCAAAAGGAAATCATACTTAGTCATTCTTACCTTTTATAGATTTGAAAAGAGGAAGCAAGATACTGAGGAGAGAAGAACTTCAAGTGACACGTATGGAGCTATTGAGATAGTCCCTAGCTACTGGGTAGCCACTTCTTGAGGTGAGCTTTTTGTTGTTTTGATTTTGTACTTTCCAAATATGTGATTTCTATAGGAAAGGTTGACCTTGACCCAAGAAGGTTGACATGACTATCAAATTTGTACTCATTCTAGGATGAGGTCATCCTTGACCTAACAAGGTCGACCCTGACTAAGAAAGGTCAACCTTAACCTTGACCCAGTCAAGTTTAGTTTACAAATTTGATGATACAAAAGACTGATATGTTGTTTATTTGTGCTTACAGGACATGATTCATCTCTGAGAGCATCCATTTGGAGAGTTTCTTGTTACCATCAAAGAGAGACTGTCCAAGCTAGATGAGGATGATATACAACTACTGAGAGATGTAGGGCTATACTAGGTAGCAGTCCTACCATAGATCAAACTATATCAAGCCATGCTATTAGCTCTTATAGAGAGGTGGGATAAGGATACATGCTCCTTTCATCTTCCCTCAGGAGAGATCACAGTTACACTAGAGGATGTCTACCCATACTATTAGGCCTTACCCCTCTAGTACAAAGAGTGATGCTTGGTATAATATCCTTGGTTGTGCTGCCTAACTCAAAGGGCACCATATTTTCAACAACTCTTACCCATGTTATACGGAGGATGGAGAGTGAGATGACTTTATTCTCATGGGGTTGTAGCATGTTAGCCAAACTATACCATGAGCTATGTTAGTTGATAAGATATTAGAGAGAGACCTTCTCAATATGCACTCTCCTATAGATTTGGTTGTTTGAGAACTTTACATGTCACATCCACAAGGTATCCCAGTGATGGTAGATGCGATCATAGTGAGAGTCTTTGTCTATCCACTAAAGAATGCCTGACAGTTTGGAGATATCTTGTATTAGAGAGTGTCTCTAGACCACATTATGAGTGTGGATGTCATATGAAGACCCTACTATCAAATGGCGGAGTGGCTTGATACTCAATTCTAGATAAGATACAGTGGCAAAAGCTGGTAGAGAATCATTTGAATCACATAGTGGTGCCATACTACTATGATCAAGTGATGAGACAATTTGGAATAGTACAGGGAGTCTCTAGAGTAGTATCTCCCTTTGTGCATCCAATGATGTATTATTAGAGACCCAACACCATATGTTGATCATCGGTAGTAGATATAAAGGATAGTGACTCCAATGATATAGAGGATATAGAGGTAGCCTCAGATGCGACCTACTTAAGAATGAGCCAAGATTACATCAAGTACTAGAGTCTATAGGGGTCTCGTCCCATCTTTCTTGAGGGTTATCCTATAGGTGATCCAAGTGCTTCAAAGAGGACACACTAGGATGATGGTACAAGAGAGGGGGATGAGGATATCAGAGATGAAGAGGAGCACATACCTAAGGGGGATCCCATGAAGGAGGAGAGAGAGGAGGAGAGAGCAAAGGAGATAGCAGAGGAGATACCCCTAGCTAGTGATATTGGTGCAAATGTACACATTTATCACATATCACCACTAAGATCATGACGACCCCCACACACCCACACAAAGACACCACCAGTGACGCCTAGACACAATGAGCATGGAGAGAGTAGTCACTACATGCCCCACCATCTAAACCTTTTAGTGACATTCAGGAGGGAGACCCAGCTATGAAATAATAGAATGTGATTAAATAGGCAATTCTATTTTTTTTTTAAAGTATAAAATTGATAAATGTGATTTTTATTCTATAGCTAGTATAGCAGAGTGGAGGAGTTTTGTATTTGTGGTTCTAAAGGATACTGCATATCCCAGTAAGCAAGAGAGAGTCCTGTCTTGGCTATAGAGATCCTAGTAGACATGTCGATATCTTTGCAGTTGTCCAACAAGAGTTAAGGATGTGCAAGGAAAGGGAGGAGAAACTGATAGCTAAGCTACAGAGTACCCAAGAGTACTCACATGGTATGAACATATCTAGGAGCCATATGTAGACACATAGATCTATCACTTCCTATTATAGGCTAAAGAGATCTGGCATCCATCAGCCATCAGAACACAATGATAGGCATAGTGATTAGGTGTAGTGATAGATAGGGCCATTGGCCATATATGTATCAAAAACTTTAATCACTTTTTGATGAATAAAAAACTTTAATCACTTTTTGATGAATAAAAAACTTTAATCACTTTTTGATGAATAAAAAACTTTCTTTACTAATTAGTTTTATGTTTAATATGAAACTTAATAGACAAAAAGAAGGTGCATAAATATATTCAATATGTAATCTTGCTAAAACTAAATAACCCATCAAATAAAGGCTATAAGGAATATATAAATGTAGAAAGAAAAGATTAAAATTAAGGATAAAAAGTTTAAGATGTTGGAATGTCTTAATGGGAAGAGTGTTTCTGAGAGGGGAGGAGGTGAACCAAAAGTACTAGCCTTTTTAACTACTTTTAAACCCATAATAACACATAACTGAAATTAACATGCATGCATAAAAACATTAAACAATCATGAGAAACAAACATGCATCACCACATTAACACTTGAGATTTTGGTGACCCATAAACCCTCCAAGAATAAGAAGGTAAATTTGGGGTGGGGATGATAACCAAAAAATTACTGCAGCAATTGATTTCAACCACTTCTGATGGTTTGCCCTATTAAAGGCCTGCCCTGTTAAAGGCTACAACATACTGTTAAATGTGACCCTGTTAAAGGAATTCAACACCTTGTTAGGAGTTTTCCTTGTTACAGGACTTAAGAACATTCAACTTAGAATGTCACCCTGTTAAAGGATTTACATAGAGTTGTTAAACCCACCTAACTCAATAGGGTTTCCAAATTCCTAATACAATTGTGAGAGAGTATTAAGATAATACACCTGATCTAATGCACTCTCTAATGCTGATCTTAGGCTCTTGATCTGCTCTTCTATAACTGATCTGTACTAGAGCTGATCTGTTGATTGTGTTCTTTGTTCTATTCTGATCAACTAGATGTGTAAATGATGTCCTTTCCACTTAATCTTTGACACCAACAATGACCTTAATAACAGGCTCTGCTTTTCCTTCTTCTTTTCACACCTCTCACTTTTATGTTCAATGGTGTCAAGACTCCCTTATAAAGATTAGTGGTTCGTTATGCATCCTTGGATAAAATGTTCCCGCTCAAATCCTAAAAATTCACCCATTGGCTGCATGCAATTGCAATTTTTTGATTGGCTGCATGAGGATTGCATAGGTGGTTGTGAGGATTTGATCTTATCCTTTTATCCTGTCATGAGTCATGCATAACCATTTCACATCATGGTTTGTATTGGCACAAACTCTTATGCTAATCTAGCATTTCTCAGCACATGAAGTAATACTTATGCTCGGTATCATCTATTATGGCGGCTCCTGTAGAATTACTGTGTCACTCGGCACCTGTTAGTTTTCTTCATTGCTCGACACATGTTGGATCCTGAGTTACTCGAAACATATTGGTCTCATCTACTCGACACCTACTATGACTTGCTTGGCACATACTATCTTCTAGTTTTCTCGACACTATCTGTAACTTGGCATGTGCAGTGAATATGGTTAAGTGTGTTGACACTCAATTGTCAATCTTACTTATCTGATCAACAATCTCCCCCTTTGACATGAGTGTCAAAAACACTTAACTGATCATTCATGATCCAAACATTATATGTACATTCTTTTCTTGCAAAATTTTCAAAAAAGATATTGTGAACAACAATATACCTTATGACTCCCCCTGAGTTGATTATGTCATGAATTCTAATGTCTTGTGCCATTACACCTGATGTACTTTATTCTTTGACCTGTTTCTGACCTATTCTTGCCTTCTAATCTTGTTATCTCCTTATTTTACTATATGCATTCCTTTAATATATCTCCCCCTTTGAATATTATCTCCTCCTTTGAATATTTTCTCCCCCTTTTTGACACTTATGTCAAAGGGTCCTAACTGGTAATACCATGCTTGGCCAAAAATGTTTTATTTATCTCAAGGAGTATTTTGAGAGCTGCATCCCAGTTATTCAATGCAATATCCAATGACTTGTGTTGGATTGCAAGCTCTTCTGCTAGATCAACAAGTCCTTCATGTGTAGAAATATGTGGATCCTTCTTCAGGACTGCTTCTATATATATTTACTCCTTATGTAATATCTCCAAATGGGGAGTGATAGAGGCTTGTATTTGCATCAGCTTTTCTTTAATAGTGGCCTCTTCTACTAATAATGCAACTACTTCCCTCTGAGTGTGAAGCGTTTGAGCAAAATGCTTCTCACTGTGTGTAGGATTTGAGGGTAGTCGCATGCTGGAAAGCTTTAGTTTGCTCTCAAGGTTCAATTTTTTATGGATTTATTTCTTGTGTGAACTTGGAAAAATCACACAATTTTTTATAAAGGGAAAAGATGTTCCCTAACACAATCTTTAATTTCTTAGCTAGGTCAACCTGTCGTAAAATTATGTTATTGGCTATCTTTTGGTTGACCTTGCCTACAAACTTCTTTTCTGACCATTCCATGAGTTTTAAATTTGTATCATGGTCTTCATTATTCACTTGATCAACTATATCAGATAGTTGCTCAAGGATTGGCCTGCTTGAATCTGGAGGTTGTAGGCTAAATGCATCCATGAATATATCTTTGATCTCATTCATTGCATGCTTGTATTTGTAGTCTTTCCTCAATGCCTCTTACCTCCTTCTCTTATCGAATGCACTCTGTATTTCATTCATCTTTTCTTCAGTTAAAGTTCTTGAATCATAATAGGGTATTTTAATTTCTTCATCAAGCTCAGGAATACCATAATGAATGGTCCTGGCTACCCTAGTAGAACTTGAGCTTGGTGTACTAACATGTAAGGTCATCTTTTCAATACTCAACTACTGAACAGGTTTGGTAGGAGTTCCTGTTTTTGGCAAGTCAACCAAAGTTTGTATTGTAGACTCCTCCTTATCCTGTGTTTCTTCCTTATCCTCTTCTTATATCACTACGGTTGGGGGTGAACTTGATATCTGTATTGTTATACTTGTATCTGCCCCTGTTTTTGCACTCGACTCCTGATGAGCTTGCATGGCTATTCTTGGTGGTGATGGAGATAGTAGAAATGGAAGTCTATTAGTTTAAATGATTTGAGGTGGTTCTTGTTGTGACACCTTGGCTTCTTTGAGTTTATCTACTGACTTTTGGAGTTCATCTACACTGATCAATATGGGACTTGTACACAGCTATGCTTGAAGAGTTGTTTGGTCAAGGGTCTTAGTGAGATCCTCTGTAGTTAGTGGATCAATTTTTTGACTTGAGGTGTCAACAACATCCTTAATCTTTATGATTTCTGTAGGTGTGATAGTAGAGTGAAGAGGGCTAGGAGGTGGAAGTTGTGTGTCTTGCACACTTTGCTGCTCATCAATATCTTTGCTTTCCTCCTCTTCAACCTTTTTCTCTATTTCTATCTTCTCTTGTTTCCTCTTTCTTCTCTCTTCTGGCTTAGCAGTGGCTTCTTCTTTGTATTCTTCTTCAAGGACATTTTCATTTTTCTTATACAAATTCTTCCACGATCTTGTGGTTTTCTATACAAGTTCTTCAATTTTGTTTTGGAGAATGGAGAATGCCCTATACTTAGTTGTAAACCTAGTGTTATGCCTTTTGACTACTTTAGTTATATGTTCCCTTGTCAAATTAGGCAGTATGCTTGCTAGGGTTGATTCTCTCATATCCTTCTCCATTTTCAAAAAGAAATGTCATATGTCTTCTACAATTTTAGACAATTCCTTTGGCAATTGTCCACCAAGTTCAAGAGGTGTATACTTGAACTGTCCCATTAATGCATAGACTGATTCTTCTATTATTTTTTGTTCCTCTTTGGTGAACTTATTGAAATCAATCTTTTTCATTTCACTTAAGTCTCCATTCCTAATCTTTTCACATAATATATCAACTGAAGACTTAGGAGGATGACTTACCTTTTCAGACTGATCTTCCTCATTAGTATCAGGTTGAGCCACATATCTTTTCCTTTTCCTTGGCTCTTCCTATGCCTTCTTGACTGTCTTCTTCTTCTTTGTAGCTTCCTCTTTGGCTTTTTGTGTGGTGGCCCTTGTTGTAGCTTGTAGTGCCTGCCCCTAAGTCGCATTTCTGTCATCCTTGCCAAACTCTTTTAGGCCAATTTATGTTTGATGATTAGTATTATTATTTTAGAGATTATCAGATGTTGTTTTACACTCAATTTATTATATGATGAGATTACTTGGTACTCTATATTTCATGCATGTATGATGATTGTTCAATGTTTTCAGTTATCGATGATGATTAGTTAGATGGTTTATTATCACATGTGCCTTCTTATGGATACTTACCCCATACTGCATGTGTATGGTGTGCATGCGTGTTTTATTTATGTATGGTGTTTCTGATGTGGTTAAGGAAGGGAGTCGGTCACCTGCTAGTCGGGATCTACACGATGCACCACTTCCTGCCATTGTCTGTTTAGCATAGAATATTGCATTTGTACATGCGTGGATTTTTATGCAGGTTGCAGGTACCGGGTATCGACTTCCCTGAATTACCAGGATGAGCGTACCCTATCGCATTGTCTCAATGGTAAGAGAGGGGAGATAAACTCTTAAGTCCAATTCCTAAACCCTTTAGCCAATTGTCCTAATTGATAATTAGGAAAAGTACCTGAGTTAAGTACCCTCTGAATGCATCAAATGATGTTATTTCGTGATTATAACCCTTTTGTTTGATTTAGTATGTATTTTTCTATGATGGGTTTTTGTATGTTTCTTTATGAGTCCTTGGTGTATTTTCTATTAATTAAGTTTAATTAAAAAGATTAATTAATGATTTAATTTAATAGAAGATTATTATGACATTTTAATATTTAATTATTTTTAATTAATTGAGAAATTAATTAAATGAAAGGAATTAAATTCGAAGATAAAAGCTTTAAGTCTAAATTTAGAACGTGATAATATTTAGTTAATTTAATAATAATATATTTAGAGTTCATTTTTAAATAAATGCTAAATATTATTATTATTTGAGTTAATAAATATTTTATCAATTAAGTTTCTAAAATTAATTTAAAAAAAGTTGAAAGACATTAAATTATTAAGGATTTTAGATCGCATGATCTAAGCATGAGTTTAAATATGAGTAATAAATTAAAAGATTAAATTATAGAAATTAATAATGTTATTTTAATTTCATAAGGTGCACATGAGATTAAAGTAATAAATTAATTTAAAATAGAAGTCAAGTAGAATATTAAATAAAATTATTTAATAAATCAATTTAATGTGCATAAAAGATGAATGCAAAATAAAATAAAAGATAAGAAAGGTTAGTTTGGAGTTAACTCAGTTGTGCAAAGAGTCTTCTCGGGTGAACGCACAATTAGTGCCCCGATTTGAGGAGAAAATTGCTTATCACAACTTTGGGGGTTCATTCTTGGGGGACACGAATTTGGACGAGAATTTTTGGGGAGACAACTTTTGGAAGCGAATTTCAGAAGGCTGATACCAAGAAAGTTTTCCAGAGGAAGGTTATTGAGAGAAGCGAATTCTCTTATAGTTCCTGGAGATTGCATAATAGCATCAGGATCAGGTAGGGTCTTGTGTTTTTTATTATCGATTAAATACACAATTATCCTTTCCTGTCTTCTTCGTGCCTGGGGTTTGTAATTCTGAATTCTCTGTGATGAATGTTTAAGATTACAATATTGGGATTTATCAAATGCTTGTCAATAAACTTCTGTATACATGAGATTTAAATGGGAAAGGGTTAAATTTAATATCGAAATTCTAGATTAGAAGTTCGGATGGTTGACTATATTTCTATACCAATATATAAAAAAAAAAAAAGGCAATTCTTTAATATATTTATATATTTATATATTTATATATTAAAGAGGAATTGAGTTAGTATATTTATAAATTTATATATATATATATATATATTTATATTTAAACGAAATTAAATTTCAATTAAAAAAAAGAAATTGTTAAAAAACAAATTCGTTGTTTTTTAAAAAAAAAATAATATATAAAACAAAAAAAATGTATTTAAGTGGGGGGGAGGGAATCACCCCGTACCCACCCCCACTATCGGCGAGCTGACAGTACCTGCATCGCATGTACTGCGATGACAGGTACAGAGTACCTGCCGCCGTAGGCCCTACGATCGCAGGCCTGCGGCAGAGTCGACGGGCTTTAAACGTTTGTTGTAAAGGTTTGTTTATTTCGTTTTTCATATATATAATTTTTATTATTTATAAAAACAAAATTTTATTTTTATTTAAAAATTTTTAATTAATAAATTTTTAATATATATATATATATATTAATTAATAAATATTTTAATCTTTATTAATATTTAATAATTAAATAATAATACATTTAACATAGTTTGTAAATATTAATTTATTAATAATTTTGGGTTAAATATTGATAAATTAACAATTAATGAATAGATTAAAATAAGTAATTAGAATAAGCAATTATTGATTAATTTAATTAAAATTAGTTTAATTAAAGTTAATTAATAATGAATATTATTTGATTAAATTATAGATTTGGATTATTGATTTAATGAAAGTTATTATAGAAATGGGTTAATCGTAAGGGGTAGTTGTGAAAACCTAGTTACTTGAAAATCGACGTTAAATTGAAACATAAACCTTACCTTAACTAAATAATATACTTTCAAATCCAATCTCTGAGACTTTGATGTTTTCTATGTGTTCTCTGTGTTTTGGGGTTGTTCTAGTATTGACCAGTTTAGGTTGTTACCAGAGGCTCGGGGTTGTGAATGTGATGTCATGATGATTTGGTCTCGATCTTTCTTAACCCGACCATGGTAATGTGATGAAGTGCTCTATGACATGATTGTGTTTACTGTTTGTTATTGCTTTCTAGTTTCCTTGTGCGAAGCTGAGGTGTATGTATTTGAGATACCTAACTTAACCATTTTTGAGTCTCAATCAATTATATTTGATAACCATTTTTGAGTCTCGATCAGTTATACTTGGGTTACTTCCAGTCGCTTTGAGAGGACTGAAGTGTATGATTTGTTCTTGATGATGTCATTGTGTGACATGTTTTGACTTGACCATTTCGGAGTCTTCGATAAGTATTGTGATTTATTTTGGGATACTTTCTGGTTGTTCATTAGAGAACCATTGGATATTGTGATTTATCATTGATGCCTTTAGTTGCTGATAGAGAACTGTTGTGATCATATGATTATTATTTGATGCTTGTCAATTGCTCATGAGAACTGATGTGATTATTGTGGCTTATCTTTTATGATGTTTTCAGTCGCTTATATAGGACTGAGGTGATTTTGTTTTGATTCTTTGATTTATGATTTCATGAGCCTAGGGTAGGTTATCTATGTGTAGATTCGAGAAGTGGCTTGCAATGGGGATCGGGGCCCTAAGAGGCTGCCTGGAGTAACCAATTGTAAGTTCTTTTAATAAGTGAAAATATTTACACTAAATGGGGATTAAAATGAACCTAATAAGATAATTGTATGTTCTCTCCCATGCCTTGAGTGCTAGTACAGGCTAGGATGGGGTAGAGAGAACGCTTGGTTACGACCTTGCATTCCGTAGTATGCCTCGTCAATATGAGAGGATACTAGTGGCCACAGGGATCACTAGGGACCCAAGATTCCTAAGGGATTGCTCGGGTAACTTCTACGTGACTTTTGCAATGACACTTTCCCACTTGCATAGTAGATTCCTACATGTCTTTGTTGTGCCTCTGGGTCTAGATGTTAATCTATGTGTTGGAACCTTTGAGTTAGTATACTTTTAGGATTTCCTGGACTTAGAGAGTACTTGTGATTATGTGATTTGATATCCTGTTTGGGACTTGAGACTATCTCCTCAGCGCGGTGGGAGTGGACCATTTAGGTTCCACACGGTCGGGTGGTAGTGCTTTTCACTCTTACCATTTGAGATCTGTCTGTTGCTACCGTGGTTGGAGCTTCTTGGTATGCTTGTTTATCATATTTAGATGATGTTGTATACTTATGCTTTATTCTAGTATGTTAGATTTCTTTATGCATATGTTGTAGCATGTTTTAGGTGTGATATCCCTATTACTATAGTACCGACGATCTTATCGGTGACTTGGGATGTTACGCGTGGGGGATGGCTAGGGCCCACGATGGTCTAATGATGCTATTGACAGTTGGGAGGAACCATGCATTTAGTTAGTTTTGTTTTATGATGTTATACCTTTATGATTGTTAGATGTATTGAATGTATGTTATTAGTTTCATTTATTTTATTGTACTTGTATCATGGATCTGAGGAGGATGTTGTATTTTATAATTCTACTTATGTATACTCTTTTAAGCCTTTCATACCCTGTGACATGTACAGTGGATGATTGAGCATTCCGAATTAATTTGCCAAGGGGCATTCGGAACAAATGTATATTATAAGGACATTGGACTTTATAATTATTATTTCATGTGGATGTGGTAGTTGTTAAACTTAGATTAATTAAATTTAAATGTGACTCAACGCCTTGGGATCCTTAAAGAATGTAACCTGTTATGTATGTTGTTGATGATTACATGTTATTGCTTTCGCTACTATGTGTTTGATGTGTACGTTATACTTTCTTACTTTTAAAAAAAAAAAAAAATGTTTAGCAAACCTAGTAAAACTTTAGGTTAATTCTTTTGGATCCCTTGGCGGGGCGTTACATAGCTCTGGTTGTTGGCTTCTTTGGTGTAGGCTGAGAACCAGGAGGTGTTTTTGCCTTCCTTTTGATGACTTTGCCTTTGATGGGTGCTTCCTTGGCTCCTTCTTCCTTGGCACTCTCATCTATTTCTTCACCTTGGCCTTGTGACAATTCAAGTGGCCCTTGTTCTGGCTCATCTTCATCTTTCTCATCATTCCCTTCCTCTTCATCATCACTAATCTCCTCTGCTTCTCCTGCAGCACTTGTTTCTTCAACATCAAATTTCTTCCTTATCTTTTTCACCAGCTTGTCCTTCTTCTTTACTATTGTGGCAGTCTTGAGGTCTGTTACCACCCTTGATTTGACAACATCATAGGTCCCAAATGCCTTTTTAGTTTTGTCCATTTCCTCTGCAAGTAGTGTCGTGATGGCTACTGAAGCTTGGTCAACATCAAGCTCATATCCCAATGGTCTAAGCCATCTTACTCTTGGAGGGACTGCTTGGATATAAGTATAGTCAATATCAGCAAGAAAGCACATGTCATTTACATGCTTTTCTACCAGTGAAACTGGTATCCTCATTCTTTTCTTCATTGCATTCTTGAAATCATCAAAATAGATAGACATTAGATCATCAAAGCTATCTCCCATTTGTGCAATGAAATCATTTATTTGATCAACACTTTTTTTGTTCTGACTCCAATTGACTTTGCCAAATGAAGGGAATTCCTTCATCACATAGAAGAATATACAAACTAGTATTGACCCAAATTTACATTGTACTCCCTTGGACTTTCTAATAGCTCCAAGATTTTCACTAATCTATTGCAACATGAGCTTTGCAAGGTCGTATGTGTGATCCTTCTTAATCAATTTTTATGCAACATCAATGGCTATACAAGGCACACTATTCAATCTGCTAGATTGATAAAATTTGTGTGATATGATCCTCACAGCAAAATCTAATAGGGGGTCTTTTACTGTGTCAATTTTCATTCCCCTTTTATTCCATTTTGCACCTGTGTTCTTCTCTATTGTTTCCTTCTTTTCACTTCTCAGAGTCTTGGGCCGATCTAGGGTTGGAAAACCTGTGACCCTATGAACCATTTTCTTGGTAATTTTAACTAGTCCTTGCTCTAACTAGAATGATCCATCATGAATTTTGCTAAGTATTATGTGCATCCACTCAGTTTTGAATACAATTGGAAAAACTAGGGCTTTGGTTAAACCCTTCTTTTCTATGATTGAAAACTCATCCTTCAATATATCGTTGTCATAGAGTTTATCAAAGGCATTAAAGATTTCCAAGTCTCCTATGGCTCCAATCTTGCAGTTATAACGCTTTCGCACATCCTAAACCATAACAACTCTTTTAGGGATGGCGGATAAGGCACCAGCGGGATCATTTTTATATGCAACTTATGGGATTGGCCTGAATTTGGGTTGCTTAACCTTGTTGCTAACAAGTTGAATTTCATGGCTCTCTTTCCTTTGGGTCAATTTTGAATGAGACGTCATTTTTAACTAAAGTAGGGTTATACGATTTAAAATAAATTTCTCAAATTGTACAACTCGGCACCTGAAGGAAAATACCTAGCTAAATGCTTAGATCGCTTGGGTAGATGCTAAATCACTACAAATTGTTGGTTAAATGCTTGAAAATTGCTCATTTGTGCTCCTGGTAATCACTCTTTGTTCGAATGGCTCAAAATGAATTGATTTTTGCCTTTAAGTGACTTAAAAACCTTGCATTTAATGCATTTTGTACCTTCATCAATCACTCAGCTTCAAAAGGTTTTCAAATCGGCAGCTATTCTTCACTCAGCATCTAATAACTTTGTCAATAACTCGACAACCACTGCAGTTTTACTTAGCTTCCACTAAACTTCTTAACTCGGCATCCAAAGTAGTTTCACTTGGCAACCAAAGATAGCTCGTCATCATCATTCAAGTTTTGTCTTAGCATCTTATCTCATGCAAATTTTTACTTTACAGTGCTTCATCATGGTTTAGGGTTGATGTATGATACTTCCTTATATGTATCAGCCCCATAGGCTCATATTATGATTAGTTGGATGAGGTATGATCACTTGACCTCTTGGGTGAAGTGACCCCTCCATTGGATGTACTTGATCCATCCTTTTTCTGCCATGTCTTCTTTATGTTTTCTCTGATGTGTGCCTCCTCGACTTTTTCTTTGCCCTTATTTACTTCAATCTTGGATGCTTTGGCCTTTGTTGGAAAATTCCTACTGACATGTCCAGTTTTCAAGCAACTGAAGCAAGTAGTTTGGTTCAACCATCTTTTTAGTTCCCCTTGAAATGTATTCTTATGTAGTTCTGGGGTATATGTCCATACTCTTGACAATAGTGACAACTATGCCTTGTATTGTAGTCCCAATTGTAATGATGTACATGCTTGTCCCTTCTTACATGCTGATTTGGTGTCCACATAGGCTTTGATTTGCATTCAAAGGCTCTATCTCCATACTTTTTGCAATTGTGGCAGTGTCCATCAAATTTTTGTGTCCTTGTGACTTTAAACCTGCAGTCTTGTGTCATATGTCCTTGCATGTTGCACTTGTGACAGTAACCCTTGCTTTTGGGTGTGTTTGGCTAATTGATCCTTCTACTCCTACAAACATTAGCAGTATGCCCATTTTTATTACAGTAATGATAGGTGGGTTTAGAATCCTTACCTTTGTCACTTCTTTGCTCAACACTCTTTGATGATTCCCCAAGTCCTTATGTATCATTGGCTAGTCTTGGGGATTTCAGCAACTGTTGAAAGTACTTGATGGCTTTAATTGACTTATTAAGATTCTCAGCTATTTCTTTTTCTCTCTTTAATTCATTTTGTAGTTGTTCATTCTGCATCCTCAAAGTAGAGATCTCAATATCTTTCATATTGAGTTCATGATGAAGGTTCATCAGTTGGGCAAGTGTATCCATCTATATGTTTGAGATCATTGTTAATTCAGTACATTCTTCTTCAAGTCTGTTTGCAAGAATTCTTTTGTCATCTTCCATCATGACTCTATCCTCAATTGCTCTTTTCTTTTGCTCAGTGATTTCACATAGCATCATAGCTTGTGATTCATGCTCTATCTTAAGAGTTCTTATCTCTTCTGTTTGAACTCTATTTTTCTCCATCCGTTCTGCTATTGCTACATCAAATTCTTTGGAATCTCCTTTGGAAAATACTTGTGTGATGTCAATCTCCTTGTAGTGAATATCATTTTCAGCTATAGCTATTTCCTTCCTTCTTTTTAAGGATTTTCTTAATTCCTCTCTAGCTTCCTCTACCTTGTGTAGAGTGAAATGTACATCTATCACTTGGTTCTCAATGATCTTCCCAAGCTTGAAGACTTCCATCTTTTGATCTTTTCCTCCAAGTTGTTAGGCTTCTTCTTGAGAGAACTTGGCTCTGATACCAATTGTTGGAATGTTTTAATGGGAAGAGTGCTTCTGAGAGAGGGGGGTGAATTAGAAGTACTAGCCTTTTTAACTACTTTTAAACCCATAATAACACATAACTGAAATTAACATGCATGCATAAAAACATTAAACAATTATGAGAAACAAACATGCATCACCACATTAACAATTGAGATTTTGGTGACCCATAAACCGTCTAGGAATAAGAAGGTAAAGCTAGGGTGGGGATGATACCCACAAAATTATTGCAGCAATTGATTTCAACCACTTTTGATGGTTTGCCTTGTTAAAGGCCTGCCTTGTTAAAGGCTACAACACACTATTAAATGTGACCCTGTTAAAGGATTTCAACACCCTGTTAGGAGTGTGCCTTGTTAGAGGACTTAAGAACATTCAACTTAGAATGCCACCCTGTTAAAGGATTTACATAGAGCTGTTAAACCCACCTAACTCAATAGGATTTCCAAATTCCTAATACAATTGTGAGAGAGTATTAAGATAATACACTTGATCTAATGCACTCTCTAAAGCTGATCTTAGGCTCTTGATCTTCTCTTCTATAACTAATCTCTGCTAGATTTGATCTGCTGATTGTGTTCTTGTTCTATTCTAATCAGCTAGATGTGTAAATGCTATCCTTTTCACTTAATCTTTGACACCAAATGTTCTGCAATGACCTTAATAACAGGCTCTGCTTTTCCTTCTTCTTTTTGCACTTCTCACTTTTTTGTTCAATGGTGTCAAGACTCCATTATAAAGATTAGTGGTTCATTATGCATCCTTGGATAAAATGTTCCCACTCAAATCCTAAAAATTCACCCATTGGCTACATGTAATCTTCAATTTTTTGATTGGCTGCATGAGGATTGCATAGGTGGTTGTGAGGATTTGATCTTATCCTTTTGTCCTATCATGAGTCATGCATAAGAATTTCATATCATGGTTTGTATTGGCACAAACTCTTATGCTAATCTGGCGTTGCTCGGCACATGAAGAAATACTGATGCTCAACATCATCTATTCTAGTGACTCTTGTAGAATTACTATGTCACTCGGCACCTATTAGTTTTCTTCATTGCTCGGTGCCTATTGGATCTTGAGTTACTCGACACATATTGGTCTCATCTGCTCATAACCTACTGTGACTTGCTCAGCACATACGGTCTTCTGGTCTGCTTGGCACTATCTGTAACTCGGCATGTGCAGTAAAAATGGTTAAGTGTGTTGACACTCAATTGTCAATCTTACTTATTTGATCAACATAAGATGCATAATATTAATAGGTTCCTTAAAAGAAACACCATCCATGTCAGCAAGTTTATAACCACCTGAACCAAAGTTTTCAATAACAACAAAAGGTCCAAGCCAATTAGGGCTAAACTTTCCTTTTTCATTAGGTAAAGCATTTACATTTTGTTGATATCTAGTATGTACCGAGTCATTGAGGACTCTTGGTATTTGGTATTTGGTATTGAGCAATGTCTTTGGACACTTGAGTTGGTTGAAGACTTGGAATATTTGATTAACAATTGGTATTGAGATTGAGACCTTTGACATTGGTGTCAGTGGGGGAGAGAATATGCATGAAAAACACTTCCTAAAGCATGAGGGGAATATGCATGAGAACACCAACAAATTTCTACTTGGTATTCTTGGAACTTAGATGTTTTTCATTTTCATATAAAACTAAATCACCAACTAAAAATGTACATTCAATACCTTATGATTATATTCCTTTTGTAGAGATTCATGATAAGCTTTTATATGTTCTAATGCATGTATTCATTGTTCATCCAACATTTCTAACTCTTGTAAACATTGTTCCTGAAAAGTATCTTTGTCAATTATCCCATGAAATGAAATAGGTATAGAAGGTATTTCTAACTCCAAAGACATAATAGTGTCAATACCATAAATAAGTTTGTAAGGAGAAGTACTTGCGGCAGTACGAACACTTGTCCTATAAGCCCATTAAGCATATGTCAATTGAGTATGCCAATCTTTTGCATGCTTGTTAATTATTTTTCTTAGAATTTGTTCAATAATTTTATTTGATGCTTCAACTTGACCATTAGATTGAGGATAATAAGGAGGTGAAAATTTATGTTGAATTTGACATTTCTCCCAAGAATTTCATGACTTCTTTTCTTTTAAAAGACATACCATTATCCAAAACTATTTGTGAAGGTATACCAAATCTTGTTATGATATTATTAAGGATGAAATCACAAATAACATCCACAGTTGTTGAACAAAGAGGGACAACTTCAACCCACTTCTTGAAATAATATTTAATAGTTAGAATGTAAGTATGCCCTTGAGAAGAAGCTGGTGAGATTTTCCCAATAAGATCAAAACCCCAAATACTAAAAGGTCATAGAGAAACTTGATTACAAAGCTCATGAGTAGGAGCATGAATCAAATTACTATGTTGTTGACATTGAGGACATTTCTTAACAAACATAAAATAATCTTGTTCCATCATTTTCCAATAATATCCCATTCTGAGTAATTTATTAACTAGAGATTTCCCACCAAAATGCCCCCCACAAGAACCAGAATGAGCTTCTCCCAAAGCTACCAAAATTTTAGTTCTATTGAGACATCTTAATAACAATCCTTCATAAGACTAATTTGTAAAGTTTATCTCCTAAAATGATGTAATGTACTACAAGTTTCCTAATACAATTACACATGTTTCCCGTTGCTAATTCAAGAAAAGTACCATCTTTCAAAAAAATGAAAAATGTGGGAATACTATTCATCCAAATACAAATTAAAACAATCAAAGGTAGTCTTTTTAGAAATTGTAGGGTTTTTAAGAGTTTGTATAGTAAAATGAAAATTTTTAGCATTATTTTCAAGACACACCAAAGGAGCTATGCTTTCCATGGCCTCCGCATGTTGATTATCTTTTTTAGATAAGATTTGAATCGTATAAGAAGAGAATTGTGAAAGTACTTCAAGAGCCAAATATCTATATTGTGTCATTTTATCATTCTTAGTTTGATAACCTCCTTTAATTTTTTCGACAATTACTTATGAATCTCCATATATTTTCAAGTGTTTGATGTTAAGGGACGAAGTTGCTCGTAAACTACGTATAAGAGCTTTATAGCCTGCAATGTTATTAGTACAAGGAAAATTTATATTGTATGATAAAGGAATTGTATTTTTCATAGTAGGAATTAAGATAATACCAACATCAAAATCTATTGTACATTTAGATCCATCAAAATACAATTCCCAAATATCATCTTGTTGAATAATTGGAATAGTATCATCAGGAAATTCCATCGAAGTAGAACATGTTTTCGAATGAGGATAAGGAGCTTTAGCTAAATAATTTGTTAAAGCTTGTCCCTTAATAGACTTCTAATAAATGAAATTAAGATCAAATTCCATATGTAACATCACCCACTTTTCCAAATGACCAGAGAGATCAGTTCATGAGAAAAGATGTTTCAAAGGATCAAATTTAACAATCACATTGACTTCAACATTTATAAGATAATGCCTAATTTTTTGACATTCATAAACTACAGCTAGACATTGTCTTTCCAGATCTTTGTATCTTATTTCATAATCAAGTAGAGTCTGACTAATGTAATACATGGGTCTTTCCTTTCTAGTGTCATTATTTTGAGTTAACAAGGCACTCACAACCTTCAAAGTCACTGAAGTATACAAATGAAATGGCTTATCAAATTTAGTTGGTTGAAAGATAGGAGGATTTACAAAGATACTCCTTAAATTGACTAAAAGTTTGCTTACATTCATTATTCCAAGAGAAAGTAGTATCATATCTAAGCAAGGAAGTAAAGGAATTGTTCGATTAGCTAACTTAGAAACAAAGCAATGAATAGCTTGTACCTTTCCTTGTAAACTAGATAGCTAAGAAATATTCTTAGGAGGAGGCATATTAACAATAACATAAATCTTTTCAATGTCAAATTCTATCCCTCGCTAGAGAGTATAAATCCTAATAATTTACCAAAGTCTACTCCAAAAACTCACTTCTTAGGATTCAATCTCATGGTGTAACTTCTATACCTTTCAAATATTTGTTGTAAAATAGTAACATAATCTTCTCTTTGTATAGACTTTGCTAAGATATCATCCACATAATCTTCAAGGATCTTATGGATGTAATCATGAAAAATCAAAGTCAAAGTGTGTTGATAAGTTGCTCTGAAAGGCATCATGACCCAACAAAATGTTCCCCAAGGTGTTATAAGTGCAATTTTAAATTTATCTTTAGGAGGGATAAAGATTTGATTATATCCAGAAAAGCCATCCATAAAAGATAACAAAGCATGACCCATCGTTGAATCCACAATCATATCAATATTAGGTAATAGGAAATCATCTTTTAAGGATGCCAAATTTAAATATCTAAAATTAGTACACATCCTTATCTTATTTTCTCCTTTTGAAATAGGCACAATGTTTGAAATCCAATTAGAGTAATTAATAGAACAAATAAATCCAGAATCCAATAATTTTTCAATTTCACTTTTGATTAATAAAGCAATTCATGGATTTGTCTTTTAAATTTTTTGCTTCACAAGTTTCATAATTTTTTAAAAACAATATTTTGAGTAACAATCTTAGAATCAATACCTAACATATCCAAATGTGTCCAAGCAAAAATATACTTAAATTCAAGTAATAGGGAACTTAATTGATCATGTTCATCCTAATTCAAACATTTCCCAATCTTTTTTATCTTTTCAAGATTATTCTCATCCATTTGAATATCAATAGTCTCAGTTATTAACAAATCACTTCATATCAGAAGATCCATCGGTAAAGGAACAATATCCTGGTTATCATGTTCTCCAAAATAAGCATTCGTATTCAAACAAAAAGGCTTCCTTCATTTATGATGGAACTTAGGTAAATCTTCATAAACCTTGAAAAATTCCATTAAAGTTTCATCCTTAGGAAAAATATCCCAAGTAGGCACTTGATTCATGTGAATAAGTAGTGGGTTAACCAATTTCAAGTGACCACCAAAAATATGATTAACATTAAGAGGAAAATTCGATGGTTTTTTATATGGATTAAACTCTAATCCATACATATGATCATAAATTTCATTATCCAAAGGTACTTGTATACCTTGCTCATATTTACCACATCCTTTTCCATTAAATCCTGATTTCTTAAGCAAATAATAACCAAAACCATACTTAGCCATTTCAAATGGAGTCCAAGGAGCAACATACATCACAATATTAGATCAATCAAGTTTTATCATTTCAATCATTTCTTGCACCAAAGTAGCAACAAAATTACTTTTTAGTTCCTCAGAAAGTGGAGAAGGAATAAAAACTTGTTTCTCAAATTCAATTTGTTGCTTCATGAATTTCAAATCAGAGACCTTATGTTCTCCAATGAAAGTAGGATTAAAATCTAATGTCCCCCAATCATCCTTAGACAAAGAAGAAGATGAAGCTTTCGACTATTGAATCTTAGGTTGTTTTATCTCAGTTTTTTTTTCAATCTCTTTACTTGGTTGAAGAGGCTTAGAGATATTAACATATTCTACATTTAAGAAATGATTCAATGCATCATCCGCGTGTAATGTATACATTAAGTTTTTATAAATAAACCAAACCTTGTGATTAAGAGTAGAAGGAACTGCATGTGTAATATGTAACCAAGATCTTCCTAAAATAAGGTTATCATTGATAGGTCTAGGCATAACATGAATAGGCATATTTAGGATGATCGGAACTACTCTAATAGGTAGAGTAATAATGCCCAAAGTTCTTTTCACAATATTATCAAATCCACATATAGGGACATTATCAGGTTGAATAGTAGTAAGATCAACCTTAATCACTTTAAGCATCTCCACGCTACAAACATTAAGCCCAGATCCATTATCAATTAATGTTCTTCAAATGATACTTTGATTAATAGAAACAACAACCATAAGAGCATCATATTGATTCTGCACCTCAATAGAAGGTAAATCATTATCAAGAAACACAATAGGAGGTACAGAAGGCATAGCATGCATGCAATCCAAAATAGAATAAATGGTGTCTTGATTAGGAGGCAAAGAAGGAAGAGTAGATAAAGATTTTTACAATGCTTCATAATATGTCAGAGACGTTTGAAGTAACTCCCATAAAGATATCTTAGCAGGAGCAATGCGTAATTGATCAACTAAGTTATACTCCTTAAAGGTAGAAGAAAAATTAGGAGCTTGATAGAGAATAGGTTGAGAAGGTGGTGCAGAAACCAGAATAGTAGGCTGAGGGTTATTCTATGTAGGATAAGCATGTAAAATGGAATTAGTATTGACACAAAGAGGGAAGAGAATAACTAAGGCCAAAGGCACACCCAAAAATCCAAATCAACCTTGCAAAGTTAACACAACAAAAATAGACACACAAAGAGAGCATCACTAGAGAGAGAGAGAGAGAGAGAGAGAGAGAGAGAGAGAGAGAGAGAGAGAGAGAGAGAGAGAGAGAGAGAGAGAGAGAGAGAGAGAGAGAGAACAATATTCTTTTATTGGTTCATCAAATGATTAGCATACATGCCCAGCTATAAGACCTTCTGGGTTATGGCTAGATACAAAAATACATTCAAGATTTAAGATCCAACTTCAAATTCGCACTTTCCAATTCTGCTCCAAATTGATCTACCCTGAATCTCTCATTGCCCTAACTCTAAGCCTAAACACCCTATTTAAACTTGCCAAAATAGCTTACAAAACATTCTAGAACATTACATAATAGAGAGGTCGACCCAACAATGGTTTGGACACATCCCAAGAAAAGATTTTATCATAAATGTTGTGATCAAAATAAATCTTGCAAGTCATCTCACACCAAAAATGCAAAGAACACATCCAAAATTCTAACACTTGACATAAATAGAAAAACTCAACACATGAAGGGTCACTCAGCATACACTAGGTAACTCGGCACATGAAGAATAACTCAAAACACACTATGCAACTCAACACACATTGCAATGTGAGATGGGATAACACATGAACCTGAGTGTTAACATGATGTGGGATAACCTCAACTCAGCTTAAACTACAAAAATATTAGCACTTGGCAATTGATGCAACTCGGCAATGATTGAAACTCGGCAACAACTGGTAAAATGAACACAAATGAGTAGTTTAACACATCAATCCAGGATGCCCCTACATCAGACAACTAGGGTAGAAATAAATGATTCTCCTAAATCATGCAAGTGTTACAATTTGAGCTAAATCTAACTCAAATTGAAAAATCCATGTAGCATCTTCAACTGGTCTATTCTTCCACTTTACCAAATATTCATAGTGGTCCTTTCCTCTTTTGCTTTTACCAACTCTCTAATGTAATATATGTTCAACCTCTTCAATTTGCTTCTTAGGATAATCATTAGGTACAACAACTTCATCATTTGACTCATGATACTTATAAAAATCAAAAACATTGAATATAGGAGATATATCCATGTCATCAAGTAATTCAACTTCATAACCATTTCCATTGTCAAACTTCTTCAAGATCTTACAAGGTCCAAAATTCTTCATCTTCAGCTTATTGTATGTTCCAACCAGAATCTTCCTTTCTTCAAATGAACCATCACCTCATCACCAACTTAAAAAACATGATGTCTTCTAGACTTATCAGCATTCTCCTTGTATTTCTGATTACTTTGTTCCAACTTCAACTTCACTTCCTTATGCAAAGACTCCATAAAATCAGAAAATTCTTCTCTTGTAGCACTTCTATTCTCTTCACCAACAACATCCCTCAAATTTGATACTCCTCTAGGCTTCATTCCAGTAACGATCTCAAAAGGTGTCTTTCCTATACTCCTATTCATAGAATTATTATATGCAAACTCAGCTTGTGCCAATACCATCTCCCAATTATGTGTTTCATCTCCAATTGAGCATCTCAACAAATTACTCAAGCTTCTATTCACAACCTCTATCTGTCCATTAGTATACAGATGGAATGTAGAACTAAACTTCAATTCAATACCCATCTTCTTCCCCAAATTTCTCCAAAAATAACAAACAAACTTGCTATCTCTGTCAGAAATAATGCTTCTTGGTAATCTGTGCAATCTAACAATCTCTTTGAAGAAAAGTTCAACAACATGCTCAACATCTGATGTCTTCTTACATGGTATAAAATGTGTCATTTTATAAAATCTATCCACAACAATAAATATAGAATCATACCCCTTTGTTGTTTTAGGCAATCCAAGAACAAAATCCATACTAATGTCACTACAAGGTTTCTCAGGAATAAAAATAGGTGTATACAATCCAGTATTCTGACTTACCCCTTTTGCAACTTGAAAAAATCTACAAATCTTCACAAATTTATAAACATCCTTATATATTTGTGGCCAATAATACTTCTCTTTTAGCAAACTCAATGTCTTGTCAATTCCAAAATTTCCAGCCAATCCACCATTATGCTTTTCCTTAATCAGATTCAACCTCATAGAACTTCTAGGGATACACAACTAAATTCTTTTAAACAACATACCTTCTTGAATAAAATATTCATCATACTTACTAATGTGATCTATTATATTTGATGCTCTGCATTCTCTCCACACCTCAGAAAAATCAGGATCAACATCATACAACTCTTTCATTCATCAAAACCAAGAACTTCAACCTTCATTTCAGTTAGCAAATAACGTCTTCTAGTCAATGCCTCAAAAACTCGGTTAGTAACTCCACTCTTATGCTTGATCACAAATGTAAAACTCTACAAATACTCAACCCACTTCATATGTCTCTGATTCAATTTATGTTAACTTCCCAAGTACTATAAAGCTTTATGATCAGTATACAACAACTACTCCTTAAGAATAAGATAATGTCTCCACTTCTTCAATGCTTGAACAATAGCATAAAACTCTTGATCATACACAAAATAATTCCCTTTACCATCAATCAACTTCTCACTAAAGAAAGCAATAGGTTTACCTTCTTGACTTAATACAACTCTTATTGCACTACCACTTTCATCACATTCAACTTGAAATACCTTATTATAATTAAGCAAAGCCAATACAGGTAACTCAACAACCTTTTGTTTCAAAGTCTCAAAACTCTTATCAACTCCATGTGTCACTTGAATTCCTTTTTATCTCCTCGCATTGTCTCAATCATAGCATTACAGACAAAACTAAAATTCTTTGTAAATTTCTTGTAAAAACTAGCCAAACCATGAAATGATCTTACCTCACCCACATTCTCAGGTGTAGGCCATTCCAAAATTACTTAAACCTTCTCTGGATCCATTCTCAAACCATCAATAGAAATTACAAATCCCAAATATACAATCTCCTCTTGCATAAAAGAACATTTTTAAAGATTAATCAGCAACTTTTCCTCTTTCAACCTCTGCAAAACTTGTCTAACATGTTCAAGATGTTCTTCCTTAGTCTTAATGAATATCAAAATATCAAAAATATTTTCAAAACTTCATTCATCAACCTCATGAAAGTACCAAGTGCATTAATCAAACCAAAAGGCATAACCAACCATTCATACAAACCATCTTTTGTCTTGAAAGTAATCTTCCATTCATCACCTTCTCTAATTATAATATGATGATAGCCACTCTTTAAATCAATCTTGGTAAAATACTTTGCTCCACTCAAACAATCCATTATATCATCCATCCTTGGCATAGGAAACCTATATTTCATTATGATCTTGTTAATAGCTTTGGAATCAATACGCATTCTCCATTCTCCATTCTTCTTAGGTGCTAATACAATAAGTACAACACATGGATTCAAACTTTCTCTAATTAATCCCTTATGTAGAAATTCATGCACTTGTTTATTAAGTTCTTCATTCTCTGTAGGTGTCAATCTATATGGTGCTTCGTTCAAAAAACTAGCTCCAAGAATTAGATCCATATAATGACTTATACTTCTTATTGGCGATAAACCATCAAGAATATCCTCAACAATAATCTCTTTATACTCATTTAGTAATTTAGTAATTTCTTTTGGTACTTGGCTACCACTATCTATTGTCACTTAGTCATTACCAACTTCTACTATCACTCGATCATTACTACCACACTCGGTCCTCTAGGAACTTTTGCAAAACAGACTTGATTCTTCTTCACTTCTTTTTCAAATTGTCTCCTATTATCCATGCAAACTTTTATTGCAGTACAACTAACCTCTTATGGACTTTCAATCAAAGGCAATAATATTTGCTTCTTCCCATTCACCCAAAGAGTATATTGATTCAATCTTCCATCATGTACAACTTATCTATCTTATTTCCAAGTTCTACCCAACAAAATATGACAACAATCCATGGGCATAATATCACACAACACTTCATCAAAGTAATGTTCAATCTTGAACTTCACAACACATTGTTCACTTACCAATATTTTATGCTCATCTTTGATCCATGAAACATGATAGGGTTTAGGATGTTTCAGCCTTTGCAGCTGCAACTTTGCAACCAACTCTTTTGATGCCAAATTTGTAGAAATTCCACTATCAATGATCACCTTGCAACATTTTCTAACCATCTTACATCTAGTCTTGAAAAGACTTCTTCTTAAAATAGGTTCCTCATCACTTCCTTTATTACATAAGGTTCTTCTCACCATCAAATTTTCTCTAGCCTCAAGTTCACGTGGTGAACTCTCAATGTCCTCTTGAATCACAACATTTCTAATATATTTCAAACTTTCAAAATATCTACATTCAAAATATCTATGTCCTTCTTTACCACATCTAAAATAATTACCATGGAAACCACCTCTAGGATAAGAATTACCTCTTCCTTAGTATGAATTATCACCTTTCCACATGGTCTTGTCTTTGTCATCATTCCTCCATTCAAAATTGCCTTATCTTGCACAAAACTATTAGATTTGTCACCTTCACCATAAGATCTACCACCTCTACCTCTTTGTCTTTGTTCATGCTTCTTTGTCAAGATCTCCTTAGCTTTCAACGCATGTTGATATGCTTCTTCCACACTTTCCAATTTCACAAAACTTATCTCATCTTGAATTCTATATCTCAAACCATTTATGTACCTTACAATTTTATCAACATCATCATCCACATGTCTAGATCTGATGTCCAATCTATAGAATTCCTCAATATACTCTTTCACATTCACATCTTTTTGTCTCAGATTTTGCATCTTTCTCAACAAGCTAACTTGGTAATCAGCGGGAAGGAATTTGTTCTTTACCTTGTTCATCATCTTCAGCCAAGCTTTGATCTTTTCCTCTTCTCTCCTTTGTCTATCAGTTTGCAAATGCTCCCACCATAGTGAAGCATGACCTTTCATCCTAGTAATTGCAATCTTCACCTTCCTATTATCCAAAGTGTTTTCATACTCAAAGAACTTCTCCATATCTAAGATCCAATCCAACACAGCATTGGTGTCCAACTTTCAATCATAAGGAACAACTTCTACAATAGACTTCAAATGTGCCCTAGACAATACTCTTAGCAATCTTTCCTCATCTTGATCTTCTTTAGGTTTTGGATTAGGTTTTGGTGCCACCGCTTCATCATCACTCACATCTTCAAGATGCACTCCTCTCCTCTAGATTGTCTCCATAGCATCTAATATGCTTGTAATTTGTCTCAATGCATCTAACATGACATTATTGATATTTCCTCTACCACAAACCATCTTTATAGATCAAGTTTCCACAAGATCTTAACCCTCTACAAGTTATAGGTCAAATTTGCAGATCTGCAACCCTACAACCAAATCTAAAAAGGGGTTCTACACGATCCAAAGTCTTGGTACAAACTACCTCACACTTCGGCGATCTGCTTGCACACTTAGGAACAACTACACTCTGATACCACCTGATGCAAAGAGGGAAGAGAATAACTAGGGCCAAAGGCACAACCAACAATCCAAACCAACCTTGTAGAGTTACCACAATGGAAACAAACTCACAAAGAGAACAATACCACAGAGAGAGAGAGAGAGAGAGAGAGAGAGAGAGAGAGAGAGAGAGAGAGAGAACAATATTCTTTTATTGGTTCATCAAATGATCAGCATACATGCCCAGCTGTAAGGCCTTCTGAGTTATGACCAGATACAAAAATACATTCAAGATCTAAGATCCAGCTTCAAATTTGCACTTTCCAGTTATGCTCCAAATTGATCTACCCTGAATCTCTTGGTGCCCTAACTCTAAGCCTAAACACCCTATTTATACTTGCCAAAATAGCTTACAGAACATTCTAGAACATTACATAATAGAGAGGTCAACCCAACAATGGTCTAGACAAATCCCAAGAAAAGATCTTATCATAAATGTTGTGATTGAAATAAATCCTACAAGTCAGCTCGCACCAAAAATGTAGAGAACATGTCCAAAATGCTAAAACTAGACATAAACAGGAAAACTCAGCACATGAAGGGTCACTTTGCATGCATTAGGTAACTCAACACATGAAGAATGGCTCGACACACACTGTGGAACTCAACACACATTGTAGAGTGAGATGAGATAACACATGAACCCAAGTGTTAAATGACGTGGGATATTCTCAACTCGGCTTAAATTGCAAAATTACTGGCACTCGACAATTGATGCAGCTTGGCAATGATTGGAACTTGGCAAAAAATGGTAGAATAAGCATAAATGAGAAGGATAACACGTCAAACCAAGAAGCTCCTGCATCAAGTATTATCAAAGAAATCCAAAGAATCTCTAGATTTACCCTTAATTGTTTGTCGAGGACATCCTTTTACCATCATCAAAGATGTAGGATATATCATCTTAGGTTTATCAATGTTGCATATAGTGGAACATGAAGGTAACCTTGCACACACCCTATGGTAAAGGTCAATTGGAAAGGTTGTGGAGGAGAGTGAAATAGGAATAGGATCAATGGAGATCTTATCTGGACCATTCTTAGTCTTGCTTCCATGCACCTCATTAGGGAATCTATCATTTTTTACAATAAAAACCTCATCAAAGTATTCCAAACAAGAATCATACATATTGAAATACAAAAAGCGTGAAAATGTAAATGTTTTAATCTTTTTAAAGAAATTTTGCAAATTTTTTGTATTTTTGAAACATATAAATGAAAGAAATATAATTAACAGTCAAGATCTAACACAAGATGCAAATCTAACACCAAAAAGAAAGATTTTATGGAAAATTTGCAATTTATTCTAGGCTAGAAATGTTGAGATAGAGAAAACCTAGAAAAAATTTATCCTTCTGAGAGCAAGTCAACCTTGACCCAATTGGAGGGGCACAATCTTACTCCAGGGCATAATTGTGCCTCAAAAAGTTGACCTTGACCTGTAGTGCTCTGATAAAAATTATGATTATGGATCTTAGAAGTTTTTTGAAAAGGGTATCCAAATATGTACTCCAATCTTTGAAACAACACATGCATATATCTGAAAATGGGGTTTTGGGGTGGCTATATAGTGTTCTTCCTTAGTCAAACCCCCATTTTGGTGATTTCCACCTCCACGAATAGCCAGATATAATAGAATGTGTGTGTATTGAATGTGTAATGCCAAGATCTAATATATTAGATTGAAACCCTAGCATGATTATGCATGAGAAAGCAATGCATAGACTTGAATAAGATAAGAAACCATACCAAGCCCCCAAGGCTAAAGTACTTGTACCAAACTCATAATTCGTAATTGCTACCCCATGATTGTATCTTTTAATGCTTGAATATTGATAATGGTGGACCAAGGAAGATAGGCTCTCTCTTCTTCCAAATATATGTTTGCAATGGTATATAAAAATGCTTGATCTTCTATATCATTCTCTTACAATCTTGCATCTTCATAGCATCATCTCTCGATTCTAGTTGTCTTTCTAGTTCTCTTCTAGTTCTGTTCTAGTTGTAGATAGATGCAAATTAGAGCTTTTATATAGAGGCTTCAAGGTGAGTCTCCTAGAGTAATGTGAGGGCCCGTAATTCAAATTTCACCTTAAATTTTGGTCCAATCACAATAACCAACTAAGCAGGAAAAATAATTAAATGAATCTTGAATTAAACCCCTTTTTATTTTGAATCTAAAAACCTAACATTGATTTTAGGACCCTTCAAGACCAAAATCTAAAAAGAGGGATCAAATCTTAAATAGGGTCAAGGTTGACCTCAAACCTAACCTAGGTTAGGTACGACCTTGACCCTGCCCTAGGTCAAGGTCAAACTTGTCAACCTTTCCCTAGGTTAGGGTCAACCTAGGGATCAAAACCCAACTAAAGCAAAAAGCAGAAAGTGTCGAGGGTATACAAAAACCTAGAAATGATATAAGAATAGGGATGAATGCCAAGAATAGACACAAAATCTTATAATGAATATGATGAAGGATAGGAGGACCTATTCCTAAGTCCTACCCAGTAAATAGAGCCATAAAGGAGGGAAATTAAGGAGAATCTTCAAGATCCTAACCCTGCTTTTATGTAAAATGAAGGAATTAGGTGTAGGATGCATCCTAAATGCAAATATATCATGATAAATATACTAAAAGAGGGTGCTAAATCTACCAAGATGGAAGTGCTTCCATTTTAAGACAATACAACCTATACTTTTTAGGCCTATAGGACAAGGTTCTACATTGCAATTGGATCATTGCCTTATAATCTTATTTCTGGAGAAGATTTGATTATGCCTTTGGAGCTAGAGATTCATTCTTTAATATTTTTGTTCAAGGGTATAATTAATAAGGATACTTTTAGAGAGAAAAGGTTACAGTGTTAGATGATAAATGTATTAATGTTAAGAAGTAAATTCCATAGACAATAGAGAGGGGGAGGGGGCTGAGGGTGAATCAGTTGTGACCATTTAAACTTAAATCCAAACCTATAAATCTCAACACTAATTAAAAAAATGATTCACAACAAGAGAAAACCATACACCATTATGCAACAATTTTTTGACTAGGGAAACCCTTGATTAGAGGGAAAACCCTAGTGTGGATAGTACCCACAAGATAGTGTACTAATATATAAGTTCCCTATGAAAGGATGTGACCCTATTATGAGCCAATTATAATGCATTTAGTACAATAGTCATTGTCAAAAGACATTTTATTATTAGAGACATTGAACCCTTGTTAGAAGGTTCTAACCCTATTGAAGGTAAATAAAGAAATAAAAAAAATCCACTGCCTAAATTCTTCAACAATTGTGAAAAACATATCTTCAAGATAACATATCCAAATAAATGAACTGATTAAACTACAAATTATTTACCAAAATAGTTCCTATGAAGCTCAACTCAAACATCCAAATCAATCTTTTCTCTTGTCTGATCATCTAACATGAAAGATCATATCCCTTGACCACATACATTACATACATTATGGTTTCCAGCCAAAGAAAAAATCTTCATTTAAACCCTTTCATTTAATTAATTAGGTCTTCTTGTTGACACTTCCCCAATATATAATTAATTACATAGGTCCATGCTAAGGCATGCATGCCTTCATAAGAATCCATATAAATTTTACATTATAGTTCCCACATATTATAATACAAATATTACATTTTACAATAATAATCAATACATCTCCTCAACATAATCAACTCTATTAAAACCTACAACACATTTCACAATTGTGGCCTTTCTAAAATAATCCCAGATCATTTCTATCATGAACATAGTTGCACAAACAATTCTTCTATAATGATCTAATCTCATTGATGTTAATTCCACCTAGCCAATACAACAAATATGCTGCCAACTATCTCAGACATTATTTGCTATATATTGGTATGCTACTAGTCTTCACCAAATGTGTTGTAATTCATCCAAAACTCAACATAAGATCCAATGAGTGCATAGATATGATATCTAGACTCATTCTTCTACACAAATCTAATCTCACATAGCTTAACCTATTATATGTCAACTTCATTGTGCTAAGTTTCATCCTATGATGTAGAAACTATTTGTCTATCATGATTACATAAATATATATAGTCATCAATGACAAAACCTTTCATCAATACAACACATAAATAGTATATCAAAGTTCCAATCAAACCTAAATTTCTAACAATCTCTCTCTTTGGAATTGATGAAAACATATGATGAAAACCCACCAATCTAAAAGTTACCTAATGATACAATTAATACAATTTTTTGAATATCCTTAACATATAAAACCTTTACAAATGTGATAAAAAAATTTATATATCCTCAACATGTACATCCTTTATGAGTTATGTACCCATAGGTTCTTTACTAGTTCTCTCACTGAACTTCTCCCCCTTTTGGTCCTTTTGTTTTTCACTAAAGTTCTCTCCCTTTGACATCAACTACAAAGGTGCCAATATGCCAAACAATTATTCTACTACAAAACTCCCCTTTGATGAACATCTCCATCAAATTATTTGTTTGGATTAAGCCAATATGCAACGAAAAAAATATCAAGACCCAACAAACATTATTGTACCAAAAATATTACATGCAACCACTCCCCCTTAGGAGTAGTGCCAAACATCACGTCAAATAGAATGAATAATGGTCTAAATATACTAGATTGGTGTAAAATTGCATCAATTACTCTGGAGTAGGTGGGCCATCACCTCAAGATTTCCTTTGAGATACTCAAAGGTGTCTTTAGCCAATGGTTTAGTGAATATATCTTCTATATGCTCTTTTATACTCAATACTCCATTATGATTTCCTTTTATGCAACCTTTCCTATTGTAAAATAAGACTAATATGAAAATCCAATGGAGCTTGGAAGGGGTTCAATCATATCCATGACAAAAACTTAAGAATTTGGACTAAAAGGAATACATTTTGTAATTGTAATGAATATGTTTCCTCAACATAATTGACTCTATTAAAACATATTGCATGTTTCACAACTATGACCTTTCTAGAATAATCCCAAATCATTTCTATCACAATCATAGTTGCACAAACAAGTATTCTACAACAATCTAATATCATTAATGTTAATTCCACCTATCCAAATAGATACAACAAATATGCTACCAACTATCTCAAACATTATTTCCTGTATATTGGTATGCTACCAGTCTTCACTAGACATGTTGTAATTCATCCAAAACTCAACATAAGATCCAATGAGTTCATAGATATGATATCTTGACTCATTCTCCTACACCAATCTAAGCTCAGATAGCTTAACATGTTATATGTCAACTTCATTGTGCCAAAAATCATCCTATGAAATAGAAACTATTTATCTGTCATGATCACAAAAATATATATAGTCATCAATGACAAAACTTATCATCAATACAACACATAAATAGTATATCCAAGAGCCAACCAAACCTAAATTTCTAACAATCTCCCTCTTCGGAATTGATTGCAACACATGATGATAAACCACCAATCTAAAAGTAACCTATTGATACAAGTAATACAATTTTATGAATATCCTCAACATATAAAACCTTTACAACTATTATACAATTGTTTGAATATCCTCAACATACACATCCTTTCAAAATCTTCTACCCATGGGTTCTGTACTAGTTCTCTCACTAAAATTCTCCTCATTTTCATTCTTTTTCTTTTTTATTGAACTTCTCCCCCTTTGACATGAACTACAAAGGTACCAATATTCCAAACGATTGTTCTACTAAAAAACTCCCCTTTGATGAACATCTCCATCAGAGTACTTGTTTGGATAAAGCCAATATGCAATCAAAAAAAATATCATGACCCAAAAAACATTGTTGGTCCAAAAAGATTACATGCAACCACTCCCCCTTAGGAGCAATGCCAAACATCACATCCATAAGAATGAATAATGCTCTGAATATACTGGATTGATGCAAGGTTACATCAATTACTCTGCACTAGGTGGGGCCATCACCCCAAGCATACCTTTGAGATACTTAAAGGTGTCTTTAGCCAATGGTTTAGTGAATATATCTTACATATGCTCTTTTGTACTCACATACTCCATTATGATTTCCTTCTATGCAACCTTTCCTCTCATAAAATAAGACTAATATGGAAAGCCAATGGATCTTGGAAGAGGTTCAATCATATCCATGACAACAACTTAAGAATTTGGATTAAAGGCATACATTTTACAATGATAATCAATATGTTTCCTCAACATAATCGACTCCGTTAAAACATATTGCACGTTTCACAATTGTGACCTTTCTAGAGTAATCCCAAATCATTTCTATCATGAAAATAGCTACACGAATAAGTCTTCTAAAATGATAGAATCTTGTTGATGTTAATTACATCTAGCCAATAAGATACAATAGATATACTACCATCTCAGACATTATTTACCATATATTGGTATGCTACTAGTTGTGTACTAAAAAGGTGAGCACACTTCTATGAGTCATTATATCCAAGATTGCTCAAGAATGAGGTCTCGAATGGTGGCTCATAGCTCTCTATTCATGGAGTGCAAGGGTTTGTAATTAAGGCCCTCAATTGTGACCTAGTTTGTGCCCATGCAAGTACACCATAAAATGAGAGAATCAAAGATCCAATATGCATGAAAATGGAGATGAAAGCTAATCTATAGGATAATAATGCAAAACAATGCAAGATCTAAGCTAATATGAAAATGCATGGATGAGATATGATAATGGAAGCCATGGATGCATGAGAGAAGAAGACTAGAAGATAAAAGTTCTCCATAGAAAGCTTTAGTATTCAAACTCGTTCAAAATTTGCTCATCAAACCTATAGCATAATAATAGCATAGAGTGTGTGTATGTAAAATGAGGAGAGGGCTCTCCCTTATAAAGAAGATTGGATGATCAAGATTAAGAGGCAAGAAGATTTAATCAAGGGTGGAGAAAGAATGATCTGTGTGAAATAAAGATCCACCAATGAGAAAAATAGGAAAAGAATTAAATGGAATCCTACTTAGAAATATGTCCATTTAAGTGTAGTGGAATTTTTAATTTTTTTTTAATTTTATTTCCTCTTTAAGTGGGGATTTATTTAATTAAAAGGGAGCAAGTTCTTTTAATTAAATAGGAAATATTTAATTAAATTAAAAGAGGGGTTTTACTCTTAATTAATTAAATGTGGATGAATTATTTAATTAAAAAAGAGGTTTTCTTTTAATTAAATGGGGACTTATTTTATTTAATTAAAAGGGAGATTTTCTTTTAATTAAATAAGACTTAGGATAAAATGATCAACCTTAGAAAATATTGAAATAATTGAATTTGATCAAGGAAATTGATTTGAATTGATTTAATAAAATATTGCAAACCATTGATTCAGGAAATTGAATAATGGGGGCCCATAGTCTAGGTGACCATTTTAGGGTGCATACATTTGCCTCTCTTTGACTAATGTGTGGTCAACTCAGGAACACATGTAGTCAAAGAAAGAAATTGAAGTGTAAGGTCGATTCAAGATCACAAAACAACTCAGATGTGTGGTCAATTTGGGAACACATCAGGATAAAGAATACAAATAAATTTTGACTTGAAAAAATCGAGGATAAAATTGATAAAACTGATTCAAGAGTTGAAGTTTGATAATTACTACCCCCTCATGATTGAAATTGAAATGAGATAGAGGAGAAACAAAAAATTGATAAATTTGATCAAATCAGACTAAAGATAAGGTTCTTGATGTAAGATGAAAAATATTAGAATCACATAACCAAGGTAGATCATTGAACATGAAATATTATGCCCCAAAGGTGAATTAGAAGAAGAGAAGTGGGGTGAAAGTGAATGGAAGGTAGAAATTTGGAAGATATGGAAAGAAATAGAAAGAAGAAAGAGAATGCTCCAAAGTCAATCAATTGTTTAAGATGAAAAAAAATGATTGAGATAATGAAAGAAGATAAGGAAATAAAGATCAAAATGTGACCATAGTTGATTAAAATTCCACAAGAAAGATGAAGGGAAAACCCTCTCAAATTCGTAATGTAGCCTAAAAATGAAAACTAACATGAAGCCTAACAATGCAAGCTACATGAAAATGCAAAGATGGACTTGGAATAGAACAAATGTAACATAGGATTTTGTGTTCATCATTCATTAGAGAATGTAAAGGAACTTATTTTCATCATTGGGCCATTATTAACGAACATCAAAAAATCACACAATCATCACTAGTCACAAGCGCAACTATGAAGATATGAATGTGATTTATATCATATTGGAATGTGAAAAGATTCTAACATAAGCATCAAATACATAAAGGTAAAGATGACTTCAATGTTAGCTTACCCAATTTAATGTAGCAAATAAAACATATGCCTCACGCCCCAAGTCCTCTAGCTATGCATCCCAAAGAGACTTAGGAACAATAACACTCAACGAAAATCAATAACAGTTAGCACACAAAGAAAAGATCGTGACATAGCTCAAACATTTAGTGTTTATATTTAAAAATTAAAGTGTGTTAACTGATATCGAGTTCTAAGGATAAGGATCAAATGCTTGCAAATAGGTAAGACTGCATGACAAAACTGGGTAAGACCAAACCAATAAGTGTTGAAAAGCACTCGATGTCATAGGTTGTATTAAAAAAAAAATTGGGGTGATGTTGAAAAACACCATTTGCGAGGTGTCCTAAAGACTAATGCATCCAAGAGACCGAAGCTAACACAGTTATGCCCCCTAGACAAAGACCAATTCCAAACCAAGGCAATAAGAACAAGGTATGATGGAGAAAGGCTAAGTGTCGAGGATGCGCGCTAAGAAATAGGGGTGCAAAGGCCTCAAGTAGTGCCCATTTCTAGGTTATCACCATTTGGATTTTTTTAATTAATTTTTTTCAGGATTTTTTATTTAAAAAATTCTATTTTTTCTACCAAGGCGCTTGTTTCCAAGTTTTCACCAAGGCACTTTTTCTTTTCTTTTTTTAATTTTTGAATTTTATGATTTTTTTTGTATTTTTGGAATATATAATTTTTTTGGAGATACATCAAAGCACCTATTGCTAGGTTTTCACTAAGATAATCATTTTTTTCAGGACATTTTCTAATTTTTTGAATTTTCACAATATATCATTTTTTTGGATTTTTGAAATATATGATTTTTTGTATTTTTTTAGGATCAATAAATATATACAAATAATATACAATGCCCTCAGCTAGAACAAGCATCATGGTTAGAACTTCTTCAAGTGCAAGACATTGATAGGATCAAGGAGTTGCTCTCCCTCTACTAAAGACAGTAAATAGGCACCCGACCCAAAAGTTGTAATAATGTAAGGTCGTAGCCAATTAGGTTCAAACTTACCCTTTTGATCTCTATTCTGTTGATTCTTAGGATTCACACTTTGGAAAAGGTCTCCCACTTGGAATTCTCTAGGGTGAACCTTTTTGTTGAATGCTTTTGACATACACTTTTGATAGACCCTCATATGGTCAAATGATGCTTGACGCTTCTCATCTAGAAGTTCTAACTCTTGAAGTCTCATGGTGTGATAATCTTCATTTGTAACTAAACCTTTGAGAGAAACTCTAAGTGAAGGAATATCAACCTCTAAAGGTAACACTGCTTTAGCACCATATGTAAGGGCAAAAGGAATAGTCCCATTAGGAGTGTGAATACTTGTTCTATAGGCCCACAAAGTCAGATTTATCTATAAGTGCTAATATCTACCATTTTTATGAACTATTCTATGCAAGATTTTAAGAATGGTTTTATTTGATGCTTTCACTTGACCATTTCCTTGTAGGAAGTAAATAGAGGACCAATGTTGTTTTATCTTGAATTTCTTATAGAGTTGCTTAAGGTCTTTATTTTAAACTAGCCTCCATTGTCAATGATAATCTC
Source organism: Cupressus sempervirens (assembly GCA_028749045.1). NCBI lineage: Eukaryota > Viridiplantae > Streptophyta > Pinopsida > Cupressales > Cupressaceae > Cupressus > Cupressus sempervirens. Next base: position 339,534,170 of record CM053787.1, on the reverse strand, counting down.
AGAAGGCACTCCATATCTACAGATAATATGATTAAAAATAAATTAAAAAATTGTCTTGCCCAAGGCAACGGAAAGTGGGACAACTTCTACCCATTTAGTGAAATAATCAGTAGCAGTGATAATAAACTTGTGTCCACATGATGATTTGGGATGAATCTACCCAACAAGATCAAAGGCCCAATGCTAAAATGGCTAATGAGAAATAGAAGGAATGAGCTCCCTACCTAGAGCATGTATCAGGATACCATGTTTTTGACACTTTTCACATGGCTTTGCAAAAGCTAGTGCATCAATTTGCATTTTGGGCCAATAGTACCCCTCCCTAAGCAACCTTTAGGCCATGGAAAGGCCATTAGAATGTCCCCCAGAGATACCCTCATGGATGTCAACTAACACTTGATCAGATTTTTCCTTTTCTAAGCATCTAAGAAGTCTTCCATCTAGACCCCTCCTATACAAATCACCAGAGATACTTGAGAATGGTGAGAGGTGTTTTGAATAAGCTTTATGCATTCAAATCAATTAAGGGTTTTAGGTATAATCCCATCATGAAGGTATGAGTAAGTAGCACCATAACGGGACAACTCACAACCAACAATTGTACAAATGACATGATTTTCTTGGGAATCATAGATAAGGTGATATAGCTCTTCCACCAGGAATTCAAATCTTGATTCATGTTGCTCTAATTGAAGAAGTGAAGCAAGTGTAGCCATAACATCAGTTGCTTTATTTTTTTCTTGAGGGATTTTCTGAAATGAGATGAATGTGAAGTAGAGTCTCAAGGAATCAACCATTTTCTTGTAAGATACCAATTTCTCATTTTTTGTTAGATAATCATCATTGACTTGGTTGATTATCAGTTATGATTCTCCATAGATTTGTAACTCCATAATTCTCCATTTTGTGGCCATCTTAAGTCCATTTCTTAAAGATTCATATTCAGCAATGTTGTTTGTACATGGAAATAATAGCTTGTAAGATTTAGGAATCGTGTACCCATGAGGAGAAAAAAACAACACACCAGCTCCTGAACCACTTTTCATAAATGATCCATCAAAGAACATCTTCCATGTTCTTTTAGTCATATACCTAGGGAGATGATCAAGTACCTCATCCTCAAGTACCTTAGAAGGTTTTCACCCTCAGATACATCCTTTCTTTTTACTTTTTCTAGTTCTGACACTGCCACATAGTGGTTTTTGCCATCAGAACTCCTATTCTTTTTATTTTCTTTTCTCTTTATTTTGTGACTGAGGTACTTGATGTATGGCTCTATCATACTGGTAGCTAGTTTATTGGTGGAAGATACTACATCACCCTATCTATGATTCCCAAGAACATCATGTCATTTGTACAATTGTTGGTCATGACTCATCCTGTTATTGTGCTATTTACTCATGCCTTCATGATGGAATTATACCTAAAACCTTTAACTGATCTGAATGCAAAAACCTTTTTCAAAACACCTCTTGTCATTCCCTAATCTCTTGTGATTTGTATAGGAGGGGTCTAGATGGAATGCTTCTTAGATGCTTAGAAAAGGAAGAATTTGATCAAGCATTAGTTGACATCCATGAGGGTATTTGTGGGGGAAGTTCTAATGGTCTTTCCATGGCCTAAAGGTTGCTTAAGGCAGGGTACTATTGGCCCACAATGTAGATTGATGTAGTAGCTTTTGCAAAGTCATGTGAAAAGTGTCAAAAACATGGTAACTTGATACATGCTCTAGGTAGGGAGCTCATTCCTTCTATTTCTCATTAGTCATTTCAATGTTGGGCCTTTGATCTTATTAGGCAGATTCATCCCAACTCATCATGTGGACACAAGTTTATTATCACTGCTATTGATTGTTTCACTAAATGGGTAGAAGTTGTCCCACTTTCTGTTGCCTTGGGCAAGACAATTTCTCTATTTATTTTGAATCATATTATCTATAGATATGGAGTGCCTTCTAAGATTATCAATGAAAAAAGAGGATAGTTTAAAAATAAGGATCTTAAGCAACTCTATAAGAAATTCAAGATAAAACAACATTGGTGTCCTCTATTTACTTCTCGCAAGGAAATGGTCAAGCAGAAGCATCAAATAAAACCATTCTTAAAATCTTCACTAGTCTTCACCAAACACATTGTAATTCATCTGAAACTCAACATAAGATCCAATGAGTTCATAGATATGATATCTAGAACCATTTCTCTACACAAATCTAAGCTTGCATAACTTAAACTGTTATATGTCAACTTCGTTGTGCTAACAATCATCCTATGGCGTAGAAACTATTTTTCTATCATGATCACATACACATATCTAGTCATCAATCACAAAACTTGTCATCAATACAACACATAAACAATGTATCCAAGTGCCAACCAAACCTAAATTTCTAACAATTTCCTTCTTTGGAGTTGATGGCAACATATGATGAAAGACCACCAATCTAAAAGTAAGCTACTGATATAATTAATATAATTTTATGAATATCCTCAACATATAAAATATTTAAAACTATGATACAATTATCTGAATATCCTCAACATAAACATCCTTTATGAATCTTCTACACATAGGTTCTTTACTAGTTATCTCACTAAACTTCTCCCCCTTTTGGTCCTTTTTTTTTTACCAAACTTCTCCCCATTTGACATCAACTACAAAAGTACCAATGTGCCAAACAATTGTTCTACTACAAAAATCCCCTTTGATGAACATCTTCATCAAAGTACTTGTTTCTATTAAGCCAATATGAAACCAAAAAAATATCAAGACCCAACAAACATTGTTGTCCCAATAATATTACATGCAACCACTCCCCCTTAGGAGTAGTGTTAAACATCATGTCTAGAAGAATGAATAATGCTATGAATATACTAGACTGATGCAAAGTTACATCAATTACTCTACACTAGGTGGGGCCATAACCCCAAGCATACCTTTGAGATACTCAAAGGTGCAGTCTTTAGCCAATGGTTTAGTGAAAATATCTTCTACATGCTCTTTTGTACTCACATACTCCATTATGATTTCCTTCTATGAAACCTTTCTCCTCATAAAATAAGACTAATATGGAAAGCCAGTAGAGCTTGGAAGAGGTTCAATCATATCCATGACAACAACTTAAGAATTTGGACTAGAAGGCATACATCTTTCAAACCAATAGAAGGAATTATCTAATTGCTTGAGAACAAGAAATTTGAAGAAGGACAAACTATCATGTCTCCATTTTTAGATAGAATTTTAATAATAATTAGATAATACAATATTATTAAATAAGCAATGATGGTAAAACCTTATAAAAATATAAAAAATAAGAAATAATAATTAAATATATAATCTATTAATTAAAAATAATTATTATAAGATTAAAAATAATAAAATAATAATAAAATTATAACCAGTGAATAAATAAATAAAATTAAATACAAGGCAAAAGCCTATAATGCAATAGTAAATTGTGAGCCTCTTATCTAGGAGGTTTTGGGTTTGATTCTACTCAAGCTTAACAAATAATAATAATAATTTGATAATAATTTTGCATTTTATCAAATTTTAAATAATGGGATTACATTTTATCACCTCAAATTAATTTTTATGAGGTTCATTCTTCCTTTACAAGCACTAATCTTTCAAAGGTACATCCCAAAACACAAAATCAATAAGCTTGATTACATCAACCGCCATTACAACCCGGACACAAATCATCTCAGAACACCACCCAAAAAGTCCTAATCCCCACTTGAGAGCATACATGTAGGAGACACATCTTTGATCCAGAGCTAGACCCACTGCCAATGTAACTCAAAACATCAAATCCCACAACCTAGCTTGCTCTTGCTCAAAATGTGAGATGGGTTCTTCATTAAATCAAATATTTTTCAATAGTAATTTATCTTTCCTAGATTCTAGAAACATGCATAACAGAGTGAAAAAACCCAAAAAGTATAGCCCATTCTTATAATTTCTTTTGCAATCATTTTACAAAACTGAGAAAGGAATTAACATTAATGAACTAGAGACTCGAGCAAGCATTCACATTTACCTTTCTTCTTTAAGGGCTCTCGACATGATGTGGAAAATTTTTTGATACATAATTGCATCAATATTCCATTCTAGCCACTCATCCTCCTACCTATGGGTTTGTGGGTTTTGAACCCTATTAACCAGGCTAGTACCAAATCAGATCCATTAGTTGGGCCCCAATTCACCAATGCTTTCATTTTGTTGATGTCCACATCATAAACATGCACCATAACAAGTAATTTAAGTAGATGCCAGACAATGTAACATTGTTTAAATCTCTCATGATATTGGTTCTTAGGAAATTTCCATACAAAAGGTGTTAGCATTGTCCCTTCTACTTTTTCAATGTTTGTGTCCTAGTCCCTAAGCCAAACACCCACCTTTGGAGTGGAAAAATGCAATATTTCCTCCATTTCCATCTTTGATTATGTTAGAACTAACCTTTACATGAAAAATCTTATTTTGGGTTTGGAGTCACCCACCTGCAAACCCCACGCCATGATCATTGAATCAATATGTGTATTTTTCGTGTACCAATTTTTCAGTTTGAAAAAATCTTTGCAAGCAATAATTCAATAACTTCTTGAAGGTATCCATGACGGAAATTGAACAACTAATCCCATCTTTGTTTTTTTGCCAATTCATAAAATAGATTATGTTGATCTATGCATGTTAAGGAGAAAGAGGACTCCATTATTCTCTGTAAGATCCAAAACATCATTTTCCTTTGTGACTAAATGGATCACGAGTTGCAATAAAAAGGTTGTCAAGCATTTGTACTATAGTAGAGTAATTCTCACCACATTAAATAAGGCACACACTTCAAACATTAAACTTGTACTCTTTCCTCTCTTTCAATAAATTTAATTTAATGGTGTTAATAAACCTCCTCCTCGTGCAAGTTTATTTCTTGGAAATTTTCTACTCTAACTTCCCCAATCTTAAGACAAAGCCCAATTGACAATTTTTCTGCTTCCTAATTGCCTTCTCTCTTTATGTGTGAAACTTTGAAGTTTTCCAATGAGACTAGTTCCTAGATAATGTTAAAGATATAATTTTGAAGATGTCACGCCTCCATAGAACCTTTACTAATGGCTTTGATGAAAATTTAGGAATCCCCTTCAACATGAAATTTAGTTTCACCTAGTTTCTTAGAAGCTCTAATGGATAGTTGGGCTATCTCTGCTTCAACCACATTGTTTGGTCCATCATATAACCTCAACACCCCCCCCCCCACAAAACCAACAAGATCTCTATTAGCATCTCTAATGATAAATCTAGTCCCTAACAACCTAAGATTCTCTTTCAATGCCCCATCAAAGTTACATTTCCACCACCCCTCTGGGATTTTTCTCAAACATTTATAAATTTAGGAAGAGGAGTGAGATCAACCTCACCTAATATATTCGCATGCCTGATTTTGATACCTAGATATGTGTTCTATAAAATTTAGTTAGCATGGGTGAAAGGATTCACATTTTTACCAAATCTTGCAGCTGCAACACTAGTAATTTCCTAGATGGCTTGATTAATTGTACCCAAAATTATTTCCTCATACTTTAATTTTCCTTGGAAAAGTATTTTATTCTACTATTTCCATGATTCCCACAAAATTGAAGGGATTAAATTCCATGCATAGTGTAACGTGGCCTTTTATGGAGCTTTTGGGTATGCCTGGAAAAGTTGTTTGAGATTATGTTGCATTGGGCCATGGCATCCTAGTTTATATTGCAGCATTGACCAACATGTTTGGGCTAACTTACATGAGGTTAGAAAATGGTCAACCATTTCTACTACTTTCTTACATAAGATACACTTTGTGAGACCTTGGAGGCCTAGCCTACATCTTCTCTTATATGTCAAAATTCTACCTCTAAATTCTAACCAAACAAAAGACCCTTGTCTTGGAAAACACTCTTTACCCCAAAAAAGATGTATAGGCCAATCTCATTTTTCCATTGCATTATCCAATAGGAATAGCCCAAATTTACTGAATAATCACCATTCTGGGGAGCAACCCAAATAATTATCTTTGTCTTAGTAGTCCACTATATTGACATCTACTCTAAGAAAAGAGTGATTTTAGCTTTTATGTGCATTGGTGCATTATACTTTCTAGGATTCTTCCAACCTTTATGTTTTCTCATTTCATCTTCATAGATCTCTTAATAATAAGCTAATTCATCACCCTAATTGGATTTTCACCATTCCTTAACTTGTGCCCACTCTACGTTATTAAGTATATTTTCAAACTCATTCTAGGAGTCCTATCAAAAGGAAGTTAATTCCCCATTACCCACTTTCCATGATAGATGCTATGTTACAACATGTATGGAAGAAATCATAAAGTTCAAAATGGTTGATCCTTTGGGATGGTTTCTAATCATCAAATTTTGGTTATCATCATTGGATTCTAGGTATTTTGATTTTAAGATCCTCACCGATAGTTGTGAAGGTTCTGTGTACATACTTAAAATTGAATTGGCTCCCAAAGCTTCATCCAAAAGGTTCCATCTTCATAGCCCTACTCCACCTACTTTTTGGTTGGTACACCCTTTATTCCAAGCTAGTAATGGCAACTTGTCTTTATCTTGAGGTCCATTATAAAAGAACCACCTCATATTCTTATCTATTTTCTTTAGAATATTTTATGGAATTGTGAAGCACATCATTGAGTAAATGGGGATAGTTGAGATGACTAATTTCAACATCAAAACTCTCTTAGCCGAAGAGAGCCATAGACTTTTCCAACTTTCCATCCCATCAAAATAGTTACTAACCATATTTTTCCATAGATATTATTTACTTTCTCCACCAAACAGGGGGTCCCCAAGGTATTCACCTGGTAATTTACCCAATTGCATTCTTAAAAGCCTATAGATTTCCCAATACTCTCTTGTATGAAAAAAGAAGATCATGACTCTATGATGGTTGATTTTTTGCCCTGCTATCTTACTATAGGCATTGAAATATTTCTCATAATTATCACCTCCCTAAGTGAAGAAACCCCAAAGAGGATGGCATCATTAGAAAGTTGGATGTGTGTGATATGTTCCACATTTAAAGAAACAAAATATATTTCCATTGCCTAGCATTACACTTGTGAGGAATCAATTTTCCCAAGGATTTTCCCATTAGTATGAACAAGAATGGGGAAAGGGGGTCTCCTTGTCTAATGCCTTTTTACCCTTCAAAAAAACCTCGAGGACTTCCATTAATCAAGATGGAGAATCTTAGGGTGTCGATGCATGACTCTATCCATCCAATCCATTTTGGATCTGTACACAAGGAAAATGTATTCATGAGACTTTAGTTTGAAATGCTAGAAATGATAGTAAATGTAATGACAAAGTAGACCCAAGAAACAAACTACCAAATTGACCTTTCAAGAATGTCTCATGTCACCCTAGCTACAACTGCTAAAATTGCTCTCAGATCAACATCTTAGCGATAGTCCTAGAATGGGATTAAGCTATTTTGTTGATCTATAATGATGCTTTGAAGATAAGAAAAATTTAAATGAAAATTACTAGCAAGATGTAGACATGAAATACTTTTAAAAATTATGCTAAATGATTCATAAATTCTCTAGAATTTCCTATAATTATGATGCTTAAAGAATCTCTTAGCTATAGTATGCATATAGTAATGATGCATAAAACTTGGGTCTCTTTTTCTCTTGAATGGCTTTGTATATGTTTTACAAATGGATTAGGGTAGGGTTTAAGTTTACCATGGTCTTAATAGGGTAAGGTCAAATGAAGTCCATCAAGGATTAGAAATCCATAAAGGGAAATCCCATTTTCATTATCATTTAGGATATGTGAGAATAAATACTCATTTTCCTTTTTTCTTTTATTGATTTTAGCTTTTGAGATATTTTCCAATAAGGTGAGGATAAATGTTTCTTTTCCTTTTTTTTTGAAATTGGTTTTCCTTTTTGGGATTGATTTTCCCTTTTTTAATTGTTTTTTCCTTTCTAAAAAATTTTCTTTTTTGAATTGCTTTTAGAATTTGGATTTTAATATGATTGAGAACTAGGTAATATATTGATTAAATTAATTACATAATAATATGATGTTGTTATTAATCCAAATGTCTTTTGTTTTCCTCATTTCTCTAATATTACCCTTACCCCTTACTAATTTGATTAAAAATTATATTTTTGAAGTCCTACCAATTTTAGGGTTTCTATAATGTTAATGTAAAGGATCTCTAATTGAGACTCTAATTACTTTTTCTATTTCAATCTAATAGATAATATCAAAATATCTATTATATTGAATTACAGACTGAAAGTATGATATAATAGTCAATAATAATAATAGACTGAATATGGTATCTTTAATGATTGATATAGTTATCAGACTGAGTTAGTATATACAATAGTAATGAATTGATACAATGACTGAATTTGTGTTTGACCACTGATGAACACTTATGTTACTGTTGATGATTGCTCAATCATTTTCCCTTTGATTGGTATCTTTTTTCATTGGTAGACTTGGCATAAATAGGGAGAGAATTACATGCCCCCATTAGGGCATGACTCTATGTGTCCAATGGCCATGTAGGGTCATGATCCTACACGAGTATGTAAAAAGTCTTAACCATATTATAATCTAACCGATTCATAAATCGATTATCTTTTTCTTATGTCTATATATATATATAGATAAAGTGTTATGTCTATATTAGAGAATTCATTCATGTTTTTTTATACACTAATATGTGTAATGTGTGTGTGTGTAAGAGAGAGTCATATATATATACATATATATATATATATATATATATATATATATATATATATATATATATATATATATATATATATACATATATATATATATATATGTATATATATATATATATATATATATATATGTATATATGTATATATGTATATATAACTTCTTCTAATGCTATATACTTAACACTCCCTCTTAGAAAGGGAGAAGTAAAATATCAATCAGATCTCATGAACTTTTAAAAAGTTATAAAAAACAATAGATTATCTGGCTTTAACACTTTGAAATAGTAACTTGTCAAATAACTAGAATCACAATGTTATGAACACTATCACAACATGTATTTTGATCTCTAGCATTCTAGAACAACAAGTAGAGTGATCATAATACCTTCATTATAAATTATCATGATAATTGTTCTATCATTTGTAAGATCGTCACTTTACAAAGATTACCTTTTGAATATATGTCTATGAAAGATCGTCATCTTTCATTAAATATCTGATGCAACTATTCAATTAGAAGCATAAATACAAATATAAAATTGAAACATGATTTCAATATTCAAAATTACAATTTGACCATACCAAGTTTTCCTCTAAAATATTCCAACTTAACCTTGGCAAGAGGTTTGGTAAGAACATTTGTCACTTTCTCATTAGTACTTATGCACTCTAATTTAATAATATCTCAATCTACCATATCCCTAATGTAGTGATAAGGTATCTCAATATGCTTGGATCTATTGTGGAAAACTAGATTTTTTGAAAGCTTAATAAAACTTTGATTATCACAGTGAATGATAGTGAGCTTCAAAGGTTTCTTAAACAACCCAACTAGCAACTTCCACAACCATACAGCTTCTCTAGTTCCCATGGAGGAGGCTATATATTATGCTTTAGTGGAGCTTAATGCAACTAAAGATTGTTTTCTTTTGAACCAAGAAATCATAGTAGATCCAAGACTAAAATAACATCTTGTAGTACTCTTACACTCCATAGAATTGCCTGCCCAATCAGAATCAGAATATGCATGAAGATTAATTTCAACTTGATCATATTTGAGTCCCATACCAACTGTACCTCTTAGATATCATAAGATATGTTTAGCTTCCATTAGATGTATCTTATTTGGTTCACACATGAATTGACTTAATGTATTAGTTGCATAACATATATTAGGATGAGTGTTCACCAAGTATATTAGTGACCCAATGATTTTCTTGTAGTAAGTAGGATCAGTAGATTCGGATTCAAACCTGTCATTCTTTAGTTTATGTAAGTTAGCTTACATAGGGGTAGTAACTGGTTTACAATCCATCATTTTAAACTTAGTCAAAAAACCAACAGTGTATTTTCCTTGATTTAAGAAAATGTAGTTCTCCCTTTGCTAGACTTCTAGACCTAGAAAGCAATGAAGAAGTCCTAGGTATTTCATATCAAATTTTGTTGTTAGTTCCTTCTTGCATTTGGATATAAGATGTTCTTCACCTATTATTAGAAAATCATAAACATATAATACAAGAATAATCATATCATCGCCATTTATTTTCAATTATATGTTAGGATTGGCTTCATTCTTGGAATACCCTAATTTTGTGAGATAGTTATCTATTCTTTCATATCATGCCATGGGTGCTTGTTTAAGGCCATATAATGCTTTCTTTAATCTACACATGAGAATTTGTTGCATGAGTGATGAATCCTTCTGGTTTCTCAATATATACTTCTTCTTCAATTTCACCATTTAGGAATGTTGTTTTGACATCCATTCAATGTATCTTCCACCCTTTGCATGTTGCAATTGCTATGATAGTCCTAATAGATGTGTACGAGGAAATTGGAGGAAATGTTTCTTCACAATCAATTCCTTCCTTCTACAAGAATCCGCAAGCTATAGATCTGGCTTTGTATTTTTAAATGTTGTTGTCAGGTGCATGCTTGATTTTGTATAGCCATTTAGAAGAGATAACTGATTCATTCTTCATTCTAGGTACAACATCCCATAGATCATTTTTTAATATTGATTGATATTCTTTAATCATTGTATATTTTCAACATTTTCTTTATAAGGCATCTTCGACATTTGAAGGTTTTTTTTTATGATTTTAGAGAGTAGTGCTACATAGCATGATTGATTTCTTGTTCTCTTTCTTTCTCTAACTACTTCTTTAGGCTCTATATGATTCTTCTATAATTTTTCTAGCCCTAAGTGGTTTCTTTTTATTGTTAGAATTTTTAGTATTCCTTGAATTTAGAATAATAGCTGTAATATGTTCAGTATCATTCTCCCTCACATTCTCTACTAAAAGATCCTCATGATGTAGGAGCATCTCGGGTTTCCTTGTAATCTTGCACTTTTTTTCATTCTGCCAGTTGCTACCAAGTTCCAATTATTGAAGAGTTCCAGTTGTTGTTGAGTTCTAGTTATTATCGAGTGCTAATTGCTGTCGAGTTCCAATTACTATCAAGAGCCAATTGTTGCCAAGTTATCCAGCGTGTGCTAAGTGAGCCTATTATTTGTTGATACTTAGTTCCTTCTTTAGTCGAGTTGTCTATGTTTTGATTTTTAGTGAGATTTGACATGTGTATTTAATTTTGATCATGAATTTAATGATAGGATCTTGTTTAGAGATGAGTTTTGACCATTTTAAGGTCAACCTTTTTGATATGTAATGTTCTAGAATCTTCTATAAGTCATTTTGGCAAGTATATATAGAGTGCTTAGGCTTAGGTTAAAGGAGGGAACTTAGAGGGTTTTGAAAACAAAATGCATGTGTTTGGAAATGTGAATTTGAATCTAGATCATGGCCCTTGATCACCAATGTATTGGAACATTGTTGAACAATAGTGTGCCAGTTGTTGTTGAATTTGAATCTAGATATTGGAACATGATCCAATGTATAAATTTTTATCTTGGCCAAGAAGATAAATGTGAATTTGAATCTAGATCATGGATTTTTTGGAAATGTGATAAAATTCATCTTCTTGGAAGGTGATACAATACCCTTGATCACCAATACCAAAGATAGAGATCAAATTTATTTTTATACCAGGTACAAATAAAAAATTCTTAAGTTGGAGAGTAATAGATGAATTTAGTTGAATTGAACATGATCCAATACCTTTAACTGGGTGTGTAGAGTTGTCTCCAATGGTTACTTCTTCAGAGGAGTATCCTTCAAAGTTTTCAAATTTATCTCTAAATCGATTGATATGATATGATTATCCACTATCTATAATCCAAGTATTTTTATTGGAGTTTAGTTCACTTGAGAGTGCTAGATAAAATTTGTAGTTTTCTTCTTTTTTCATATTTTTCCTCTTTATTTTCTAGTAGAGCTGCTTGAAATTTCTTTTGTTCTGAATAGAAGTTATGAGTGTGACCAAATTTGTCACATTTGAAACATTGTACTTTTCACCAATCTCATTTCTTGTATGATTTGTTGAATTCCTTTCTATTTCATTTGAATTTACCTTTTATTTTTATTTTTGGTGTTATCTTGAAGAGCTTGAAGAGCTTGAATGTCTCATTCTTGATTTAAGTTGATTCCTTTGAAAACTAATCTGGACTCTTCTTGAGTGCATTCATTTTTGAGTAGTTCAAATTTAGGAAGATCAAGTTGAGATCTTAGACCACAATAAAAAAAATTCCCAAGATAGTGGTCATCCTTTTAAGGATATAATGCTAAGTTCTTTGTCATATACTTGACTTCCAATAGTCCCAAGTTGATCTTTCAATTCATAAATTCTTAAGTGATAAGACATAATTGATTCTCTGTTGTTTAATTTGATATATAGAAGATCTTACTTCAATGTTAGCAATCTGCTAGTGTTGTTAATTTTGAAAGTATTTTTAATTGTAGAAAACATCTCAAAAGTTTTTTTAAGACTAGATATAGAGGGGAGAATGTGATCCTTCGTAGAATCTATAATAATCTTCATGGCTTTGTTATTGTGCCTCTTCCATGTTGTTTTATATGGATCATTTTCTGGTATTGGTTTATTTGACTCTATATATTCTTCTAATTCCATCACTCGTAGTACAATCATGACTCAAATTTTCCATGATAAAAAATTTGATGCTCCTTCAATTTTTTCCTCTAACCTTACGTGGTTCACCATTTTGAATTGAAGATATTTAAAATCTAATATTAATACTTCTAAGATTGAGTTTTCTCTATCAAGATGGCTCTAATACCATGTTAATATAAAGGATCTCTAATAGAGACTCTAATTACTTTTTCTATTTCAATCTGATAGATAATATTAGAATATCTATTATATTAAATTGTGGACTAAAAGTCTGATATAATAGTCAATAATAATAACAAATTAAATATGGTATCTTTAATGATTGATATAGTTATCAAACCAAGTTAGTAAATACTATAGTAATGAATCAATACAATGATTGAAGTTGTGTTTGACCACCAATGAACACTTATGTTACTATTGATGATTGCTTAGATCACTACCGCTTTAATTGGTATCTTTGCTCATCAGCGGACTTGGCATAAATATGAAGAGGAGTACATGCCCCCATAGGGGCATGACTCTACATAGCCAATGGCCACATAGGGTCATGACCTACATGGCTATGTAACAAGTCTTAACCATATTATAATCTAACCAGTTCATAGATCGATTATCTTTTTCTTATGACATAACACTTTATATATGTGTATATATATAGATATATATGTGTGTGTGTGTATGTGTATATGTATATGTATATGTGTGTGTGTGTGTGTGTGTGTGTGTATATATATATATATATGTATATGTATGTATGTATGTATATATGTATATATATGTATGTATATATGTATATATATGTATATATATGTATATGTATATATGTATGTATATATGCATGTGAGTGTGTGTGTATCTGTGTGTGAGTATATGAGAGAATCATATATATATTAAACACTTCTCCTAATACTATATACTTAACATACAAATTCCCCTCTTTGAGCTGATATGTGAAGCATACCAATTTAAAGAATGTCTTGATTTTGGGGGTTGTATTTCCAAATTTGATGATAGATTACCCTAGTTGTTCATGGTTTAATGTCTGAAGCTGACATGGCGATGTTCAAAATTTTGCATTTAAAGCCCCTTACTTTGAATTTTTTTGTTGGGTGCCCCTGTTTGATTGATTGTGCTTGGATGTTGATATGATGTTGTTGTTTATTTGAATATGGATATGCTACCCTCTTGGAAATAAAATTAGAATTATTAATTTCCAAGATATGGGTGTTCCAATTTTATTTCTAATTTTTTTTATGTAGTGAAAATGGGGTAGGTCAATAGCATTGTTTATTACATATGATAAGAAGCATTATGGAAAAATACCCATTTTGAAAAAATAAGGTTTTAGGGCATTAAAAGGATAAAAGGGGTTTAAAATAGGTCAAAATGCCCCAAACTAGGTTAAATAAGTCAAAAAGACCTTTTAACCTATTAATTTTCACATTCACTTTTCATTTTCACTTATTGGAGCTCTAGACTAGCGAAGATGGTGGTCTCATTGTCAGAGCATAGATTCAAGAGGGGTTGTGGATATCTATGTCTAGCTGGCTATGGTGCCTCGATATGTAATCAAGAACCTCCTTGATTTCAAAAAAAAATTGATTTGTAGAGAAATTCCTAAATTTTAGCATGATTTGACTGTTTAAATTCCCATTTACAATGTTTTAGTGCTTTTAACTTGTTCTGACACATACTATAGGTTCTACACTACATCTATCATGTGAATTAGCACATCTATGTAAGGATGCCCAAATGAGGTTTTAGTGCATTTCTTTTTCTTTTAGTGCATCAAAGTAATTAAATAACACATTTAATTTCTTTAGGGCATTTGAAACACTTTGTAGCACATTTGAAACACTTTGTAGTGAATCTGATTAATGTCATAGTGCATAAAACACTTTGTAGCACATCTAATTAATGTTGTAGCGCATACAATTTTGGCAATTTTGTACATCAATTTTTTTTGTGAAATATAGGAATTTGGTGCGTCCATAGATTTTTATAGCACTAAAGTTATAATAGTACATACATCATTTTTAAATAGTATTTTTCAATGTAAGAGCATCTGCATTTTTTTAAATAGTACATATATAATGTGCAACAATGCATCCATTTGTATAGCACATACATGCACTTAAAATAGTGCATATGAAGTGTGAAATAACACACATGACATAGGAGAAAATTTGCAAGGATTGGTCTGCAAGATATAGATTTGTTGAATAGTAGATGATCCATGAAGGTAATTTGGATTGTGAAAATGATCTATTAGCTAGGAGAGGCCAATGTATGATATTTATGTCCAATTGGGATTGTGTTTACATGAAATCAAAACAACATCAGAGAAGGATAAAAAAGTGAAATGTTTGATCAATCAAATAGGTTGGAAAGATTAAAATGTTCCCATCTCAATATATAGAGTTGCAAAAATGATGTGGTTGTCTCAAGATATAGAGTTGGACAAATGATTGGTATGTGGTCAAATGAGTAGCTAGGTAGCTAGATGTTGTTGACTTAGTTTGATGTAGGATGATTACTTATTGATGATGAACTAATTTGTGCATTTGTGTTGTAAAAACATATTCAAGGGTGTAATCTCTTCGTTCATAGTTTATATCCTTGGCTACTTGAGATGATCAATTGATTATCAACTCAGGATCTAATGGTGATATACAGATACGGGTTCTGACACTTGCTACAGATGCCTCAATTTAGAGTAAACTAAGGTTTTTTAATAGTTGTGGCTAAGAGGTGGTACTCAAACCATAATACCTTCCATTTTTCATTGGGTGAGATGAATATTACACCCGAGGATGTATATATATATAGGATTCTCAAGATCCCTACAATAGGGGATATGGTATACTACAATCATGCACATGATGGTACAACATGAGAGACATATTTGGGGATAAGGATATTGGGTATGATTGCATCCCATAGTTTTAGATGCTCCAGTATGATCCTCTATCAAAAGTATTGACAGGTTTGATAGAAGGATTCCTCATTCTAGATAGACAAGGACATGGATGTCTCTTTGGATGGGGTCATATGATATGAGACATGATTGACAAGCCATGACTATTTGTGTGGGGGAGTTATATCCTTGCACATTTATATCACAAGTTACACAAAGTACTATACTCTTGAGCCACAACTCTATCGATTGGTGTCATTGTATTATAGATATGGATATGGGAGCACCTATCTATCATTTAGTTGATTTGTGTATCACAGAGACCATAGGACATGTCGTATATCTATTTTTATTTAGGTGTCATTGTCCAGCCTCATCTAAACAAGATAGAGTATTGGAGACACATGATAGATGATATGGATGAGGTTGCGTGGAGGCCATATAGACATACAAAACCTTGGATGGAGGATGATGATGAGATGGTATATTTATTTTTTCCTCATTTTTTACTAGGTCAAGTGGCTTCTATGATTGAGATATTTTTTTTCTTGAGGGTTCTTAGATAGTTCAATTGCCAACATGGGATGCCATAGGGGCTAGCACACTATGCCTATGTAAATGTAGAGAAACTAGTGTGGGACCCATATTGGATTAAGAAGGATGTTGGAAGGCTTAAATAGTTATGATACAGTCACCACAGGGAAGATGCATTGATGGATGAAGATTACTCACAGTTGTTTAAAGATCATCCATTTCTGAGGTATACTAATCCAACAGAGCCTATCCCATCTATTGAGGAGCAAGCAGGTGGTGGTGAGGATGATGATGATTGGGGTAGCGGTCATAGTAGTGGTAGAGGTAGAGGTAGAGGTAGAGGTTGAGGCTGAGGCTAAGGCCAAGCATCAAGAGTCAGAGGTGGGCACATGGGCAGACCTCTCATTCTGAGTTGAGGTCAAGATGCTATGATACCACAAAGGATGGATATACCTCTAGGTCCAATTGGTAGAGTGGGGGGGGGGGGGGTACCAGTGGATATTCTGAGGGTGCATCATGGATAGGGAGGTGTGGTTATTAGAGCTATGAAAGGGGCTAGTATAAGTAATGCAACAACTTGTGGTAGTGGTGGAATAGGTCCCAACAATGGTGTGGGTCCTCGCATGACTGTAGAGGATTTTGATGGAGGGATAGTGGGCCAACATGGGATGAGGCTTGATAAGGATGTCCATTTTATGAGATAGAGATAGTGGGTACATGATCCACCTAGACAGGTACAAGTCCCACTCTAGCCACATGTACAACCATAACACAAGTATAGCCACCTCTGGTTTAGCAACCTCCTATACTAGGTGTTTCACAAATTGTTACCCAAGTGTCTCAGTTGGCTAGTATGATACAAACATTTATTGCTTCCATGGTACCAAGGCCTCCAAATCTACCTCCTAGTACAAATGTAGCTACCAGTAGTCATGCAACACCATCTATACCAGGGACATAGATTACATGTTATGGATCTATTAGCATGAATGTTGATGCTATGGGGGAGCATTACAGAACATTGATATGATGACTATTTTTGTCACTAATAAGTCTGTAAAGACTGATAGAGTAGATAGAGCAGTAGATAGTGATTTTGTGTATTAAGAAGAATATATTACTTACCTATCTATGTGCAGTTACCAGGGCATACTATAGTATGTCTATATTGCAAGGGTAAGTGCACAGAACCTAATTTGCCAATGTATGGAAGATATGGTTGATCTACAGAGAACCATATGGAAATAGAGTATTAGGAAAATAGTTCCTATTGTGTGATTGCTACAGCTCATCAGAAATGTACTGAAAGGTTGTGCATTTAATTGGAGATAGTATACTGACCATTAATGACATCAGAGACTGCACATGTATGGAAGTTGCACTTGTGAAAGTTTTATTTATAATTGTGAGCCAACAACATTAATTATTATTTTTATTCATTTAATTAACATATTATAACTAAGTTGGAAGCCAACTCAAAGATTTATTATTGAGCATGGTATAAAGGAAAGAAGTTTTTCATGTTTAAAATATTGTGAGAGTAGATAAGACTTGCAAATTATTGAGCAATAGAGTAGAGTAACTTACCAATGAGTGTAAGTGACCTTAAGAGTTATTATTGCTGAGTATAGAGTTCTAGATCTGATTGCATGGTCTGAAGGAGAAGAAGTCTAACATACCAAATAGGATGAGAAGTAAAAGCTTATTTCTTATCTATTATTTTGAAAGGAATAGTACCAAGGTCAATTGGATAGTGGGTTCATTGATTTGATCCTGAAGCTATTTGGACAAGTGTGTTCAACTACCTTCCACAACTCCTAATAGGGTTGGAATCTCCTAACAAGGATTCAAAATCTCCTAATAGGGACTCTTTTGTACTAAATATTTTAGTAGACTCCTAACAGGGTCCACCCTCTATCAAGGAACATTCATATTAGTACATTATCTTGTGGGCATCATTCCCACTAGGGTTTTCCCTCAAATTAAGGGTTTCCCTAGTCAACACATCTGGTGTAATTGTTTATGTGCATCATTATGGTTGTTGTTTACTTTGGCTAAATGGTTAAGTTTGTTTAAAGAGGTTAAATGTTTTAATTATATAATAATTGATTCACCACCCCCCCCCCCCCCCCCCCCCCCTAGTTATCTTGGTGGACTATTGTTTCTAAAAATTAGTATCAGAGCATCAAGTCCTTGAAGGATAAGCTTAACAAATTTGGGAGATTAGTGGCAAGCAAAGATAATCCTAAGTCAAATAGTAGAAATTTTGACATAGAAGCTCTTGGTGAGTTATCCAAAGAAGACATAAAGATCAAGGAAGGTATTGATCTGGTTATGAAAAGTGAAAAAAAAAGGTATGGAAATTTTTTCTTGTTGGATATGTAATGAGTTTGATGATTATGTATCTACATGCCCTAAGAGAATAAGGAAATCTAGAAAGAGTTTTATTTCTAATGAAGATGAAGAATTTAAAGCAAGTATGGAAAGATTCTTGAATGATTGTGATAAAGATAATAAGCTTGAATTGGTTGAGGAAAAGAAAGTAGTAGAAGAGCTAGCTCTAGTAACTATTTTTGATCTAAAGGCTAACCATGAAAATGTGGAAGTTATCATTAACAATGATGTGTAGCATGGGATAAATTGAAGAGCAGAGACATGATCTTAGAGTAGAAAAAGAGTTAATTTGAAGAATCTTGAATAGAATGGCATTGCAGAGAGAAGGAACAAGTCTATTACAGAAGCAGCTAGAGCTATGTTAGCAAAGAATGATGTATCCATGACATTTTTGAGAGAAGCAATGAATACAATAGTCTACACTATGAATAGAGTTCAAGTCAGGAAGAATACAAACAAGACACCTTATGAATTGTGGTTTGGTCACTCACCTTTAGTTAAGTACTTCAAAATATTTGGAAGTAGAGATGATGACATTGGTAAGTTTGATGCTAGAAGTGATGAAGGTATGTTTCTTGGTCATTCATTGAAAAATAAGGCTAATAGATGTTATAATCAGAGAACTGAGACTATTATGGAAAGTGCTAATGTGAGAATTGATGAGAAGTTTAGATTACAAGAGAGAATAATTGATTACAATTTAGATGATGATTTTTTTGTTACTAAGCCAAGGAATGATGAGGTATTTCTTGAGACTAACCATGATTTGCAGAATAAAAGAGAGAAAAGGAAAGAACAAAGCTTGGAACCTTTAGTAGAGTTGAGAGTTGAGATAACAACTCCTACTTCAAGAAAGAAGATAATGAAGAATCACCCATCCAAACAAATCATCAGAAGCAAAGATGAAGGTGTGATGACAAGAAGTGGAGTTAATGAAGAACTATGCTTAATATCTCAAGTTAAACTGAAGAATGCAGAAGAAGCATGTAAAGATGATTACTTGAAACAAGCTATGAAAGAAGAATTAGATCAGATAGTAAAGAATGAGACATAGGAATTAGTCCCTAGACTAGCAGATAAGAATGTGATTGGAACCAAATGGGTATTCAGGAATAAGATGAATGAGAAAGGAGAAATGTTTGTTGATGATATCATTTTTGGAGGAAACAATGAAGATAGTAACAAATTCTCAAAAGATATGAAGAATAAATTTGAGATATGTATGATAGGAGAAATGAAATTCTTCTTAGGATTACAAATTGTTCAAAACAAAGAAGGTAGCTTTATTTCTCAGACCAAGTATTTGAAGAATTTCCTAAAAAAATTTGGACTA
The DNA here is from genome assembly GCA_028749045.1 of Cupressus sempervirens. NCBI lineage: Eukaryota > Viridiplantae > Streptophyta > Pinopsida > Cupressales > Cupressaceae > Cupressus > Cupressus sempervirens. Next base: position 339,514,184 of record CM053787.1, on the reverse strand, counting down.
GAAAATTGTAAACCTGTTGGAACTCCTATGGTAACTAGTCACAAGTTATCAAGCAAGGATGAGACACCTGGGGTTGAACAAAATAAGTATAGATCTATGATTGGAGGATTGTAGTATCTAACTCATAGTAGACCTAATATAATAAATGTGGTTGGAATTGTAGCAAGATTTTATGATAATCCTAAAGAATATCACTATGTAGTAGCAAAAAAAATATTCAGATATCTAAAAGGACATTTGATTATTGCATTTGGTATGACAGAAGTAATGATTTTACTCTTTGCACTTATACTGATGCTGATTAGGTTGGAGATATAGATGATAGAAAAAGTATTAGTGGAGGAGCATTCTTTCTTAGTGGAAGATTGGTTTCTTGGCTAAGCAAGAAATAAGATTGCACTTCACAAAGTACTGCAAAGTCAAAATATGTTGCAGCAACAAACAATTGTAATCAAGTTATATGGATGAAGTAGATGATGAAGGATATTAGAATTAGATTCAAAGAACCTATTATTATTTACTATGATAATACAAGCACAGTTAACAACTCTAAGAATACTATTTTGCATTCTAAGACTAAGCACATCTCTATAAAGTATCATCTGTTGAAAGAGAAAGTTGCAGAGAAAGAAATCAGACTAGAGTACATTAACACTAAGGAACAGATTGCGGACATTTTCACAAAAACCTTACCAAAGGATACATTTGAGTACCTAAGAGGCATGCTTGGGGTTATGCCCCTACCTACTTCATAATAGAAGATGCAAAAGTGCATCAGTCTAGGGAACTAAGCACCATTGATAGACTGGACTGAATGTTGATGCTTCCTTAATGGGGGAGTATCTATGTTGAACAAAGTCAGCAAAGGACTCTTGGTAATTGGTAATTGGTATGCAACAGTTTCTTTAGACACTTGAGTTGTTTATGGATTTACATACAAAAGTTGTAAAGCAACAAACTGACTTGTGGTCATGCTCATAAATTATTGTATCATATTTGACATTGATGTCAATGGGGGAGAGAGTGACATGAAAAACATACTATATAGTTCAATTGGGAACATGATAATGAAGAAGATGCATATTTGGTATTCTTTGAACTTAGATGTGTTTCATCTATGTTGCCATCAATTCCAAAGGGGGATATTGTCAGCATGAATGCTAATGCTATGGGGGAGCATTATAGAACATTGATATGATGAGTGTGTTTTTCATTGATGACAACATAGTAATAAATCTATAAAGACTAACCGAGCAAATAGAGCAACAGATTATGATTTTGTGTATTAAGAACAATATATTACTTACCTATCTATGTTCAGTTACTAGTCTATGTGTAGTTACCAACACATACTACAACATGTCTATGTTGCAAGGGTAAGTGTGTAAAACCTAATTTTCCAATGTACGAAAGATATGGTTGATCTACAAAGAACCATATGGAAACAGAGTATTAGAAAAGTAGTTCCTATTGTTTGATTGCTATAGTTCATTAGAAATGTAGTGAAAGGTTGCGTAGTTAACTAGAGATAGTATACTAACCGTTGATTATGTCAAAGAGTGTGCATGTATGGAAGTCACATGTGTGAAATTTTTTTTATAACTATGAGCCAATAGCATTAATTAAATGTGTATTCATTTAATTAATATATATAATTAAGTGGGAAGCTGACTCAAAGATTTATTATTGAGCATGGTATAAAGGAAAGATGTTTTTTGTGTTTAAAATATTGTGAGAGCATATAAGACTTGTGAATTATTGAGCAACAGAGCAAAGTAACTTACCAATGAGTGTAAGTGACCTTAAGAGTTATTGGTGTTGAGTATAGAGTTCTAAATTTGATTGCGTGGTCTGAAAGAGAAGAATTCTGACGTACTGGACAAAGGAAATAGTAAAATCTTATTTAACATCTATTATTCTGAAAGGATTAGTACCAAGGTCAATTGGACAGTGGGTTTGTTGATCTGGTCCTGAAGCTATTTGGACAATGCATTCAGCTGCCTTCCACAACTCCTAACAGGGTTGGAATCTCCTAACAGGGATTCAAAGTCTCCTAATAAGGACTCTTTTGTACTAAATGTTGTAATAGACTCCTAATAGGGTCCACCCTCTAACAAGGAACATTCATATTAGTACATCATCTTGTGGGCATCATTCCCACCGAGGTTTTCCCTCTAATCAAGGGTTTCCCTAGTCAACACATCTAGTGTAATTGTTTATGTGCATCTTTATGGTTGTTGTTTACTTTGGCTAAATGGTTAAATTTGTTTTAAGAGGTTAAATGTTTTAATTATAGAATAATTGATTCACCACCACCTCCCCCCCCCAGTTATCTTGGTTGACTATTGTTTCTAACAGGCTCAAGTATCCCTAGTGAGAAGGGTTGTACGGAGAAAATGTAGGGAGATGAGACTGGTGCCCCTAATGATCAAGAACCTCCAAATCAAACACAAATAGATGAGTCAAGTGCCCCTAGTGATGAGAAGTGGTGATGATATGTCTTTGGCAGACAATATTTTTTTTATATGGATCTTGATTTTGTGTGAGTTTTGTTGATAAATGTATTATTGATGTACTTTTGTGGACCATTTGATAGACTATTATGTGCATTTTTAATCGAGTTTGGTATCTTTGATGTCATTTTATCATGGAATTTACATGTTTTATTTTTTATATGTACCTATATGATTGATGTTTCATATCTATGTGTAGATGTTAGATTTGTTATTATGTATAATGTGATGAAAACTTCTATATGTTTTTGATGATGTAGTGCACTTCTATTCTATGTATGAGTGTGATGTGTAGATTTAGAAATGTATAATTAATATACCATGTGGATGTGCAAAATGATTTTGATATGTAGACTTATGAAAAATGGATTTTGTTAATGGATGCAAATGGTGTGGATGTGATGATGTACTTAATGATGTATCATATGGATGGATGTAAATGAATTTCTATTTGATACATGATTTTGATAAAATGGATATGAAATGCAATGGATGGTCATGAGAAGGTTATGATGGATATACCTAAATGATGTAATGTGTTTATGGATGTTAGTAAAATGAGAATAATATTCAATGAAGATGTAACTAAATGTAATAATGTGTCATGAAATATGATAAATGAAGACTAAATGAATAAAATGAATGATATCATGATGATACTAAAATGAATGGTAATGTAGATGTTTAATGAAAATGATTGTAATGAGATAAAAAAAGGCATGTAATGAAAATGTAACTTAAATGACTAATGATAATAATGCAATGAAATGAAACTAAAGTGAAACCTAAAATTTTGGGATTCAAAAGACACTAAAAACTTCTGAGATTCAAAGGCCACTTAAAATGGGAAATGAATTAACTATATGTATTTGAAATGATAAATGATTTAATGAAGTGTAACAAAATGAAATTTAAATAATGAATAATGTGATGAAATGATGATTTGAATTAATGAAGTGAGCCTAAATGCAATGCAAGTGTTGTTGAAAATTTCATGATATTTGATCAAAGAAATTTATTGTGATATTTGTGTTGATTTTTTTTTTTTTCTAGATCTTAGTGCCATCTATTATATCAAAAGGATGTTCTTAGTCTCATGAATTTATGGTAATATCCACTTGGTATGCCCACCCTGGAATGATTTTGAGCGACCCAAAATGAAATGTAAGCTACATGAATGCAACTAATTGTCACTTTTTGTAAAGAGATACATATTAAATATCATCATTGAGTGCCTAAAAAAGGATATAGGATAATCACCACTGGTTCAACCCAGCAATATGAATACTTCATCATTTTGAACATTGAAAAAATTAGTACATGTAAAGCATACAAACTTTCCTGACTAAATCATAGAGTTAAACATGGTATGCCCACAAATTGGCAGATTTCAAATAGGAGACCTCGTCATTGATTTTATACAAAATTGGTTGAGGTACACGTGGTCTTCCAATCAAGAGGAGGCACTTACAAATGGACATCAGTGTGAGATATTATTGCAGGATAATTGGATCAAACACCCTAATAAGAAAATAAATAAAAGGTCATAGTTTCATCCTTACTTCTCTATTTTTTACATCATTATGTTGTTAGAAAATGCATGACTTTAAGAAAATTAGAGTATCTTTTAACTTTGTGTCAGTATTTATGTGAAGAGCAATTGTGTGCAATAGTGCTTTATTTTTGTCATCCTTGTAGAATATAGTTGTTGTGTGACTCATTTGTGTGCTTGCAGGGGAAATGAATAGGAAATTTGTTGAGTGAGTGTATGTGGATTGTGGAAATTAATGTTGTATGGTAGCTTGTGAAAAGTTCCTTGTTTGGTGTTTTTATTGGATTGAGTGTAATTTTTGTGCAATCTGGCACATTGATGTTAGAACTTAGTGGGTACCTTACTTATGCTTGGTGTGGTTGATCATATAGATATAATGGGTCAAAATATATAATGTGTGATGGGATGTAAAAATTGTGATGCCCATTGAGTTTTGGCCATAAATAGGTGAGTATGAGCTTCAGAAATAAAGCACAGTGAAGTGAAAGTATCATGCCCATTGAGTTTTGGCCATAAATAGGTGAGTATGAGCTTCAGAAATAAAGCACAGTGAGGTGAAAGTATCGTACCTACTTTAGATAAATCATTTGAAAAGAAGAGTGATAGAAGACTAGAATCATGGTGGGCTCACATGAGCAATCACAAAAGAGTTAGAGATGGTAGAGGCATGTTTTGAAGGATGGGGTGAAGAGAATGGTGAAAGTTTGACCAATGGAAGGTGGATGCAACAACAGAGAATGTAGAAGAGAAAAGTGAAGCATGAGTGGAAAAAGCATGGTGGGATTTTGTTGTACCGTGATCTGCATAAATACAAGTGGGGTTCAATAGAGGAAAGCCAAGGTAATACAACTCAAGATCAACCTAGGGAGGTTGATGGTAAGGTGGAGGACCCATCCCCATTGTCACTACAAATGTTGTCTGATAGTTTAGTACATCTTGAAAGTCAAGGGGATCTAGTTGGAAGGTCATGATTGTAGAGTGAGAGATTGTAGTGTGTGGCTGAGGATATACAGCTCTGTGAGACAAAGAGTTAGGCAGAGGACCGAATTCTAGTAGAAGAGGCTATCCAAGACATGGAAGGAGAGCCAGTTTCTAAGCCAGTGGCATCACCCTAGAGACTGGGAAAATAATTATGGGGGAGACCTTAGATATCCTCAAAGGTATTTTTGGTGTAAATAAGTATTTACTATTTACACTTACTTAAGTTTACTTAGGTTAATGCATATTTTTTATTATTTATTTTTTAGCCACCTAGGAGTATGTGTACTCTAGTGAGTTGTCATGTTGACAACACAAGAGTTCGCACCTCTTTTATGCACATGGTGTCTACAACATAGGACTTAGCACACTAATTAAGCACATGGTTTCTACAACCTTGTCATTCTTATCCACTCATCTAGAATGATGGATAAGGCATGTGCTTAGTTGTCATGATGCTTATCTTATCTCCTGGTTTTTTCAAGAGACATTCTAGGTGCTTTCTAAGAGGCCTTTATATACAAGCACTCCTAGTGTGTTTGAACATAATGAATAGAGCAATATATTAGGACATACTCTAATTAATTGATCATATCCATTTTTGGTCTACAATTGTGCTTGTGTTTGAATTCTTAGTTCTTGGGTGAATTTTTCCCTAAGGAAAATTCTTACATGTTATCAAAGCTTGGAGATTTTCTCATCACATAGTCGTTCAAGACTATTCTTGCTTCAGCACCTCGACCCAAATTCAGAGTACTGCAAAAATTGGGAGGGTCTAGAGCCAGATTTGACCTCACCATTGCATCCAAAATGTCAATTCAGTGAAAATTGGCTATAAAGTTGCCTACCCTAGGCCAAAGTCAATTGTGAGGCAAATTTTTTTGCAAACCAGCGGTCGAAGGACTAGTTTGCAACATTGGTATGATCATTTCAGATCTGTACATTTAATTTTTAGATCTATATTTTTTTCATCTACATCTCTACTATTTTTTTCAGATCAGCATTATTTTTCAGAAATTTTTTGGCCATAAGGCCATAGGAGAGATTTTTTGCAAGTGAATATTGCAACTTGTTGGTGCAAATTAGATATTTGCATCACATTTAGAAGGTCAAAAAACCCCCAAATTAGATTTTGTTTCATCCAAATTGAACATCTAAGGCAAAATCTAGAGCCATTTTCTTTTTGGAGGTGCGGTGGGGATTTAGAAAAAATAACAACAAAGGTGATTTTCAAATAGCAATATCTCCCTCATACGGACTCCTTTTTGTGAGTAAGTTCTTTTGTTTTGGGGTAGAATTTCATGATCTACACATCAGTGCAAATGATTGGAGATCTCTATTCTTGAATTTTTTTGCAACTCACAAATTTTAATTTTTACCACTTAAAATGCTTAGTACGGGCTCATCTGGACTTCAAATCAGGTTTCATTTTTTTTGAATGTACATAGTTTTTTGTCTACTTTCTAGATCTAAAATCAAATTATAGGTTCTATAGACAAAAATATTGCTTTCAAAAATAGGCCCTAAATTGGCAATTGGCTATTAAGTTCCTAAATCATACATTAGGGGGGAATTTCTTTGATTTTTATTTTGATTCTTTGGGGGTTCATTGATTGATCTCATGGAGGAGTTTTGTTTCACATGTTGACATGGAATTAGACCTAGGTTGACAAAAAGAAACTATCACAAATGGAGTGATATACTCCTTGATCATCTAAGAAGAGAGCATAAGGAAGTATTTCCTTATTTATGTTCCAACAAATTGATCTCTAACACTGAATAATAGCTACCTGTTACCAGACTATTTGTTATCATTTGCACTAGTCTCTCTTCTTCTGATTATTATAAGGTGGTTGCCAAGTTATGGTATCTATATGATCTTTGGATGTATCTTTGGGAGAAGTATGGAGATCCAAACATTCCTCCATTCCCAAAAGATCTCATACCTCCATTTGTAGCTAACTCCTCTTTAGATGAGATTACATCTCCTACTCCTGTTGCTCCTACTGATCCTATTCCAGCCATAGATGCTTTAGATTTAGTGTAGCAGGACCATTTATGTCTTCCTACTCTACCTTCATGGATGACTTCCTTCCTGCCATTGCAGGCCTGTTCATGGAGTCTCACATTGAAGATGTGGGAGACACTATTAATGATATTCACCTTCTTTTTTAGTTGAATTCTTCATTCATTGTCGTAGTGATAGATTCATGTACTTCAGCACAATAGGGTACACTTTGTATTCCAGTGATGACTTCTTGTCTGACATTTCAGCTATGTTCTTGGAGTCACACACAGCAGATTTGGAGGACTTCTTTGATGACTTATCACTTCTCTTTGTTGAGGATGATCCTTCTATAGTTGTTGCAAGGGCCCACTCTGACCCTCATGTCCATTCTCTACATGATCAATCTTCACAAGTTCGTGTGATTGTGGATACTTATGTACAACATCTGCAGGAGGTATCTTTGTCATTTGAGAAGACTGTCGATTCCTTGAAACAGGTTCTACATCACTCCTTGTTCAATCTCCACTTCTTAGCAATTTTGGAGGAAGCCATTATCAGTATCGACACAAAGACACTTGAACAGGTTTTAGAGACACCATTCATCATAGAGATTCCTTCTCCATATAGGGGACGCATCTCCTTTGTACCCTTGCATTTGTTTCTTCCAAAGGGGAGGAACATCATTCAAAGATCATGGATCAGCTTCTACGTCAAAGCATTTCTCACTGATCAGCATAGTACCTTTAGGGGGGGGAACTACCTCATCTCCTTCTTCTCCTTTTTGGACTCCATCCATCCATGCATCCTCTTTTCATCTCTCTTTTTTGGGGAGGGTTTTTCCCATGAGGCTTTCCCTCTTTCTTCACTTTATGAGATATTTGCATTTCATTATGTACATGGGTACCTAACAAGGCCTAGTAGTCGGGACCCATCCTACATTTCATCCTAGTTTTTGTAAGCTTAAGGGCATTCCCCTAAGTTACACTTAAGGGGGAGTGTTGGTGTAAATAAGTATTTACTATTTACACTTACTTAAGTTTACTTAGATTAATACATATTTTTTATTATTTATTTTTTAGCCACCTAGGAGTATGCGTACTCTTGTGAGTTTTCATGTTGACAACATAGGAGTTCACACCTCTTTTATGCACATGATGTCTACAACCTTGTCATTCTTATCCACTCATCTAGAATGATGGATAAGGCATGTGCTTAGTTGTCATGATGCTTATCTTATCTCCTGGTTCTTTCTAGAGACATTCTAGGTGCTTCCTGAGAGGCCTTTATATACAGGCACTCCTAGTGTGTTTGAACATACTAAACAAAGCAATGTATTAGGACATACTCCGATTAATTGATCATATCCCTTTTGGTCTATATTTGTGCTTGCATTTGAGTTCTTAGTTCCTAGGTGAATTTTTCCCTAAGGAAAATTCTTACAGGTACAATTATGAGGGAGGATAACCCTCCTACTATCTTGGTTTTTCCTATCCAAGAGAAAATGAGTGATCCTACGATGCCTATGTTTTGGGAAAAAATCATTGGTTGTAGAGAAAGAGCAAGTCGATAATGTGGAACAAGATGTTACATTTTTCCCAGGTCTTATTGTAAGGGCTTGGGAAGATGGGAGGCAAAATAAGAAATATGGATGGAGGCTTCAATGGAAGTAGAGTAAGCTCAAGTTGATGTTGCAAAGGCTTTTTTGGTAACAGAGTGACCTCATGTAGATAGTCTCCATAATGAGCTTATTTTGCTAAAGTCCCAAGTTGAGATTTTTAGGGACACAATGGCAAAGACCAACACTATGGCCTTTCGTTTGCAAGAATAGTTGAATGTGATTCATATGTGGGTGACTTATTTGTAGTAGCAATTGAATAAAACCAATTCAAATACAGAGCACTAGAAAATGATAGTGCACATTGTGCAATCTAAGTGTGACAACACTCAATAGGCCCTAAAATTACTCGAGGCCACAAAACTACAAAGAGACATGGTGGAAATGAATAATAGGTATGCAAAAGTGTATTAAGAGGTAGCTTATTATATGTGTTTATACCATCAAGTAGTCCTAGTACATGAAAGGAATGTTGAATATTTCTCGAATAGGCAGTTCACACATCAACTAAATAATATTTTGAGGCACAATAGATTTCTGATGTTGATGGATTTTTGTCTAGGTACAAACTAACAAGATGCCAAGAGCCTTGTCATATAGTCCAACATCCACAAGGAGGGCCCCAATTAGCATTGACTCTTTTGTTGTAGGTTTTATTTGTTACAATCAATGTTGTTTATTAATAAATAAAAATGTGTGTGTTTTTGTTGAACATTCCCTTATTTCCACCATTGTTTAAAATGTGTTTACATCTATGCCATGTTTGGAATTATGAAATGTTGTTTGAGAAACTTTGTTAATATTAGATGTCTTTATCATGCACATAAATTGATTTTCTATCCAACACTAAGTCTTGGAGTTTGTGATTGATCAAAAAGGTTGTCCTTTGAATTTTGGAAAATGATGTGCTTTAAAAAGTGTCTAAGAAGAAAATATTGAGGTATAACATTAATGATGCCAAAATATGGATTGATGTTGATCAATAGAATATAAAATAGATGTTAGACTCCAAGGTGTAGTATTAGAATGAAAATAAAGTTAAATGCATGCTTTAAAATATTTACTATCCAAATATTGACCATTTGATGTGATATTTGAGAACAATGAAGATTGGGACCTCACTATTGCTTTCATAGGAACCCGATCAAGGTACACATGGCCTTACAATCTAGAGGAGGCACTTATAAAAGGACACCAGGTGGATATGAAAATTAAGGATCATTGGATTTAATATTCCCAAACATTTAAAATTTAATGGTGTCAAAAGAAGAAAAAATTGGTGCATAACTCATTGATGGGAATGTTCAAAGACTTTTGAATTTGTGGAGGTTTGTTTTATTTATTTTATAGGTATATAGAATTTTTTAGATGATTTTTGGAGATACATGGATTTTTTTGATGATTTTTGAGATTTTTTTTTTTTTGAAAGATTTTTGAGATTTTTTTGAAGGATTTTTGGGAGTTTTAAATTTGTTGGGTAATTGTTGTTAGTATAGATACTTTTAATATAAATCTATTGTGTGCAATAAATTTGATCTGATGTTGGGAGCTTGGATTGCCTGTGAAGAGAAATAAAAATATAATTTTGCCATAAATTATTATCACGGTGCTTCAATTTTTGGTTACATAGACAAAACACCCACTTTCCTGTGTGTCCAACCGGTGTTGTTTTCATTGGTACAATTTTTCCCTCTTCTGAGTTGTTGAAGGTTCCACATAGAGTGTGCTTGAGGATTTTGGTATCAAGGTTTTATGCATTGGTAGTTTTATCTTAGAATGTGAGATTCTTTCCTCTAGATGAAGAAAGATGGACAAAGGCCAAGGGAATAGGCTGGAGATACCACTTATGCATGATAATGATTGATATGAGCTCTTGAAGGGTATAGGATCATACAATTTTGGAGTCTCTAGGCTTATGCAAGACAAGTAAACCAAAGAGCTTGTGGTAGTAGAGTAATATTGGGAGATTCAATGAGAAATAAGTGCTTTTTGGATTTGTATTTTTGTTATTTTATTTTTTAATCATTTTTATTTTATTTTAGATTTGTGTTTTGATGTTTTTGGATTTTCAAATGTTGATTAATCTTAGATGAGATGTAGAGTTTTGAAGCAATTTGTCATTGACCAGAAAAGGCAACAATTTTGTGAAAAAATGGTCTTGCATCATTAATGGGTTGGTTCTAGTGCAATGGCTAGGTATTGTGGATTTATAGCTAGAAATATGTAAGGATATTAATATTTTGGGTGTTTGAGCATAGATTGTGATTTTCTACCTGTTGGGGAAGGCGTACATCAGAAGATGTCCAATTAGTTTATTTTTAGGGCAAGATGTATCCAAAATAGGGTAACCCTATGGTGAGATTTGTGACAAGTCTAGAGTCATCGTACTTTGAAAGCATGATGGCACAAAGTACAAATTTCTTATGTTTCCTCATGCACATAGCTCTTTTTACCATTTTCTCTATATTGTACACCATTCTTTGCAAAACAAGTTCATTGATCCTTTGCTTTCATATCCTTCACTAGGCTGAATATGACATTAATTGTCACTTCTGGAATGTCCCTAAATTGATTTTTTTTGTCTAGAAAGAATTCAACCCACCTGAACTACCATTTGGATTTGAGAAACATTCAGTTTGGTTTTTGGTCCTTTTCCCCTTTCTCATTTTATCAAAGTTTTTCTCTATGTGGTTTTTTTGTGATGTCATGTGAGACATTTGGTTACAAAATGGGGAATTTTTCTTGTTTTTGTTGGATAGGACGAAAACTAGTATTGATTTTAACATTTTTAGGTAGGAAATGGCATTTTTTTCCAATAACATCTTTTTCCTGTGGACATTCCCACGAATTGTATTTGATCAAACTCTATTGTTCTTAGGGGAAGGTATGATGCAAAAAAAAAAAAAAAATTTGTGAACAAAATGTTGAAATATATTCAATTTGGGGCCTCACCATCAATTTCATATAAAACCAATTGAGGAACTTATGGTCATCCATCCGAGAAGATTCTCTTATAGAAGGCATACAAAAACTTATCGAGATGGATTTTGGGGGAAAAGAAAATACTTATCGTCCCAAAACTAACATTTCTTAGATAACTAGAAGGGTTGGGTATTGCTCTCTCTTTTTGTTTTCAAAGGACACAACTTTTAAATAAAAGCCAAGATCATTTCATAGATATTGGTATACATACTACTCTCATGCGCATATCTCTATAATTGAAGTAAAACATATCAACAAGACAATATTGAAGGTTTTTTGCACAGTAAAATGAATTTTTAGAACCAATTGAATGATTTTGGATAGTAAAGGGAATTCTTGGGACCATATGGATATTTTTGGGAGCAAGTGGATATTTTTAAGAAAGAAAAAAGGATTTTTGTGACCACATGGATATTTATGAATGACAAAAGGGATGTTTGGGATCATGTGGATATTTTTGGGATAGCAAAAGGAATTTTTGGGACCACTTGGATATTTATGGATGAGAAAAGAATTTTTGGGATCATGTGGATATTTTTGGATGGTAAAAGGGATTTTTTGGATATTTACAATAATTCACATAGCTTTCAAAAGTATAAGAGCCTCGATATGTTTTACAAGTTGAGATGTGCACTAATTTTCTTTCAATTCATGTATATGGTATCTTAAAACATAATTTGACTCCATATTTCCTCAGAGCTACAACCTTTCTGATCTCCATCTACCCTTAATATCCTCTATTTCCAACACTGAGCAACAACTAATTTCGAGGGTAGAACTTATATCCACAATTATTCTCAATTGGGTATTTGTACAACCAATTCTAATTTGTGTACCCACTTGATAGACTGCTCTAGACCTAACTACAAGTCTCTCAACCCAAGATAAACAAATAGCTCCAAATAATGCAAATGTAAAAAAAACCTTGTGTCTTTTACTCTATTAATTATGCTTGGTATTATTTAAATGAGAAGAAAGTAATAAAGAGGCAACACATAAGAAAAATTTGTCCTAGAGACACAAACTCAACTATACATTTGTAGCCCTTTTTCCCCATTGAAGGACTTGTGTTGTTTCGGGAAGCACAAAAGGAGCTAGTGTTATTTGTCCTAGTTGGGATGCCTCATACCAGAATATCATCCTCTTCATGTACACAAAGTTAAAAGAATTCTTGGAAAGACATTTTTCAAGATTGATGTTGTTATGTTTGAGATTAATATCCTCTCTATTTTTTTCAAGGATATTTTCTCATGTTTTTTTATTTTTTTAGGATCCATAAGGTTTGTACAGTTGGCAATGTTGGTCTAGGCTTTAAGTATAAATCCTTTTTTATGGATGTTATTAAGGGGTTCTGCTAGCTCTTCATGATCATAGTCAACAAGTTTATAATTTTTTCTCCCAAATGACTCAGTGATGATATAGGGACCAATCCATTTGGCTTCTCATTTCCCTTTATTTTCTCTACCAACTTTTTTTTTGGGTTTTCTTAAAGAAAGAGATCACCTATTTGAAAGACACGAGGTTTTACCTTTTTGTTGTAATACTCTAACAACCAATTCTAATACACCTTGTGATGTTCATATGCTCTGTATTGGTGCTCCTCCAAAAACTCTACTTGCTCTAGGAGAGCTACCCTATAGTCTTCATGAGTCATGACATCATGTAGAATGACTCTTAAGGATGAGATTTCAACTTCTTGTGGTAGAATTGCTTCACTATCACAGACCAAAGAAAATGGGGTTGCCCCCATAGGCATTTTAACACTTGTTCCATAGGCCCAAAGTGTGGGATTCAATTGCACATACCAATCTTGGCCATATTTATTAATAGTTCTCTTGAAAATATTGATGATGTTTTTGTTTGTGGCCTCTTCTTGACCATTCCCTTGAGGATATTAAATTGAAGATGAGTGGTGAATGATATGAAAATTTTCACAAAACTCATCAATGATTTGATTTTTGAAATATAATGCATTATTTGTCAAGATGGCATGGGGTATACCAAATCTACTGATATGGTTAAGCATATACAAAGAAATTTGTTTTCCTATGGCATCAGTAAGTGGCATGGCCTCTACCCATTTTGTGAAGTATTATATTACTGTTATGATCCATTAATGGCCACTAGAGGAGTGTGGATGTATCATTCTAATTAAATCAAAAACCCATTGATAAAAGGGTCATGTTGTTGTCAAGGAATGAAGTTCTTGGGCAAGTGTATGAATCAAGTTGCCATGAATTTGGCACTTCTTGCAATTTTTTACAAATTCAATGGAGTCCTTTTCTATTGTGGGCCAGAAGTAACTCATCCTAAGAATCTTCTTGTAAAGGATGAAGCCACTAGAATGAGACCCACAAATCCCTTCATGAACCTCACGTAGGGCAGTTTTAGACTCTTCATTTTCTAAAAATCTAAACAAAGTTCTATCAAGACATTTGTGATACAATGTCTCAGCCATTAAAATTTAATGTGAGGCTTATCTAATAAAGTTACATTTATGGTTTCGAGATTAATGAATTAGTAGAAGGTTATCTTTGAGGAATGTTAAAATGGGACTATACCAAGATGATTGTTGGTCAACTAGGAGATAAACGATGTGGGATTTAGGTTGGGAAAATGTGGGTTCAACCACCTTGTCTAACTAAGAACTCATAGTGTACATTATGATCTAGTAGTTGAAGTAAGGAAGCTAAAGTATCCATGACATCTATGACTTTGTTTTTCTCTCTAGGGATTTGCTCAAATATTATAGTTACAAAAGATCCCTTTAAAGCATCCACCATTTGTTTATAAGGAAGAAAATTTTCATCTTTTGTTTGGTAAATATCATTGACTTGGTTTATGACTAACTAAGAGTCTTCATATATATTAAAGTCTGATAATTTCCATTCTAAAGCTAGCTTAATCTAAATAATCAAGGCTTCATATTTGACAATATTATTGGTACAAGAAAATAACAACTTATATGACTTGGGAATCATCACTCTTTGAGGAGTGATTAACAAAATTCTAGCCCCTGGTCCATGATGATTGTATTAACTGTCAAAATATAGCTTCCATGATTTTAGTTATATGATGTCGGTTCTATGTTAAGGATGTGTGCATCTAGAAAATCAACATCAATGGGATGTTACTCCTCTAATGGTGAGTCTACTAACTGATCAAAAATGACTTGTCCTTTGATTGATTTTCTATCTATATATTCAATATCAAACTCACTTAAGACCATAATCCATTTTTCCAACCTACCATTCAAGGTTTTTTTACTATGAAGATATTTTAAAGGATCAATTATAGCTATATGTTTGATCTTGTGGGATGGTAGATAATGGCATAGTTTTTTGGAAGCAAAAATTATCGCTAGGCGTGCCTTTTCTATAAAAGTATAATTGATCTTATAGATGAATAAGTTTCTACTAATGTAGTAGATCATATTTTATTTACCTCAATTATCTTCTAGTGCCAAAAGTGCCCCTGTTGATTTATCATTCATTGTAACATATTACAATAATAGTTTTCTTGGAATGGGTGCTTCAAAATGAGTGGATTCGTTAAGTATTGTTTGAGTAAGTTGAAGGTTGTTTCACATTGTTCATCCCATTTGAAAATTACATCTTTGTGTAGAAGATGGGTGAAAGGATTGCATTTCTCAGCTAACTAGGAGATTAATTTCCTTATCTCATGTGTGTGACTTGGCTAAAATATAATCCGCATAGTATTCCATGAATGTATGAATCATATCATGACAAATTGTGGTCATAGCTCTTTGATAAGTTCCCTTTGCATTCTTTAGACAAAAGGGCATAACATTCCAACAAAATTTTCTCCATGCACATGTGAAAGTTATATTCTCTTGGTCTTCAAGTGCTATCTGTATCTAGTTGTAACTAGAGAATCCATCCATTAGAGAGAACATGGAATGTCTTGTAGAAAGAACAATGATGACATCTATACTTGCTAAGGGAAAGTCATCTTTGGGACACAATTTATTGACATCTCACAAATCATCACAAATTTGGATACTATTATCTTTTTTGGAAATTGGCACAATGTTTGATATCTATGAGGCATATGCTATGATTTGATGAATCCAGTCTATAGAAGCTTTTATCATTTTTCTTTTAATAACAATGCTATATGAGGATGCATTTTTTTAACTTTCTTCTTGATTCATTTGGCCTTAGGTGCTATATTTAGGTGGTGCAATATTAACTCTAGATCTAATCCCAGCATATCTACATACGTTCATGTGGAATTTATTTACCTTGCCTTGAAGAATTTGATGAATTCTTCTCTTTCTTCAGGTGTCAATGATACATCTATATGAATTATCTTAGGGTATGTCTCTATCCCAATGTTCACCTTTTCTATAGGCTCAATCAAAATGGATGACCTTTCTTTAGAATATGCAAGAAAGGTATCAACTATCTCATCATTAGGTTCCATAATTGGGTTTTCACCATTAGATATGTCATTTCTAATTTCCTTTAATTTTGCATCTAGTCCTACCACAAAGTGGGTCATATTACTAGATCTTTCAAGTTCTTGATTTTTCTTTTATGGCTAAGATAATTGATACTTTTTCTCATACATTGTTTTACTGCTTGATTTAGGTTTCAATGATGGTTCAACTGTATTAAGGTAAATGGATATATCTTGGTCATTGTCAAAGATGGGCTCAATATTAGCTTTATATAAGTTCTAGTTGATAATATTTGGATAGATTAAGGATAATGACTCAAAGGGATAATTTGGTTGTGTAGGGTTCAAAGACATAACCTCATTAGATGGCTCAAATATTGTATCAGTTAGGTCGATGACATGTGCTTGTTCTAAGTTTTCTAGATCACTACAGTCAATAAATGACTCGCTGTCTCATTCTTTAATTTCTTCTTTTTCTTCTTGTGGAAAGAAGTGTGGGAAGAGTTCTTGGAAGTTAAATTCATTATTCGGTTCTATCTCATCAAATGGTGTGAGTTCACTTTATTGCCTTGTAATGTTCTCTTGGTTTGGAGATACAAGTAGATTCTCTTGATTTGAAATTAATGGTGGAGTGTGACCGGAGTATAACCTATAATTAGATCATGTTTTATTGAGTTAGTTGGAGAAGATACATTGACAACATCAAATTCCTTATCTTGTATGGATGATGCTTCTAACAAGGAATATCATTTCAATTTATTTGAATAAATATATTTACTATTTACTAGAAGATCACATGTTATTTAGAGTTTTGAGAAGGCTACGTTGACATCATCTAGCTCAAGTGTAGAAGAATTCACGTTTGTTTACATTTTGGGCACCCAAATTGATTTAGTTGAAGATGAACTATGATTCCAAGTGGATTATCTAAATGTTATGGTGAGGAATAAATTGGTAACCCATCAATTTTTTATTCCATATACCCTAGACCTATCTTAAGCTTGTTGGACCTTAAACCAATTTCTAAAGGCTCAACAGTGCCCTTGACCCTACCCAAAGGTCTTGTCTCACAGTGTCCCATATTATTCATTAACTTAAAACCTTTTCCTAAAAGGTGGGAAGAGATACCTATATTTTGGATTCTTTAATTTTCATCTTCTTTGACATTTTTATCCTGTGATGAACTTTCCTCTCTAACAAAACGTTCATTGTATTGCCGAGGAAGCATGTTTGAAGATGGTTTTCCATAAGATTTTGGAGACATGGGCAAGTCAAATAGTGAAACTAAGTATTCTCCCATACCCTTGTGCCAAATTTTGCACTTCTTTTTGAATTTTTTCATCAAACCATCCATTTTGGCATAGTTCAATTTTTTTATCTCATATTTAGAGAGAGATAATTTGTTTTCAGAATTAGAACAACCTACTTTCTCTTTTGCCTTAGTTGTAGTAGTAGAGAAATTGGTTCCATTTTTTTGTATGAGGTTACTATATTTTTCTTCTATGTGATGTTCTGAATTTGAAGATTTTTCTAGGAAGGAATTCTATAGTTCTTCTACTATGTATGGAAGTTTCTTCCCTATTATGATGAACCAAGGAGTTACAATATTATGTGTAGATGAGATCTCCTATTATGGTTACCTCCTTGCCCATGTGAGGAAATTTAAGACACTAATGGTATGTGGAGGGAAAAACTTGCATGTTGTGAATCCAAGGTTTTTCCAAAAGAATATTAAAAGGTAGGTTTAAAAGCAAAACTTAAAAAATGGTTTCCTTGATGTCCGAGCCAACTCTTATTAAAAAAATAACCATCCCTTTGGAAGATTACTATTGGTCATCATAAGATTTGATGGTGATTTTTTGGATGGGTCGATTGCATCTTCGACATAACCTAGTGCCTTTAATAGACTCAAACTAGAAATATTTAATCTTGCTCCTTCATCTATCAAGGATCTTTTAACTCAGCTCTTGTGTATGAAGACCTCAATGTACAATGGGAGATTTTGGGGTTGAGATGGGGACATGTCATCTTACATCAAAAAGGACACATAATGGAGTGTAACAAGATTTCTATCCATATTTTGGAGTTTTTTCACATCCAATTTGTTAGGTACTAAGGCTTTGGTTAGGATATCCTTATGAGATGGAGAGATATGTAGTAACTCCAAGACTAAGATATACGTAGTATTTTTGATAAACTAATTAACCAAGTAGTACTTAGTTGTAGTTGAGTTTGTAGTTGCTAGTTTTGAACTGGTTATTGCCCCTAACAAAACTACTTTTGAGGCTTTTCCTTAGGCAGCAACGTTCAAGGTTGTTTTTTGTGTTTATCTTTGACAATTATGAAGTTGATATTGTCATCAATTCCTAACAACATACTAATGATATTGTCATAGTTTTAAGTGTAGTTGACCTTTTCATTTGTAGTTTGGTTGGCCCTTGAAGATTTTCTCTTCTCATGACTCATGAAGGGAGTTTTAAATGTGGTATGTTCTTCATTAGTATGAAAACCATTGACTTCAATGACCTCATCATCAATCAAATTTTGGATCACCCCTTTTAGATCCATGTAGTTGTTAGTAAGGTGCCCTAATTTTGATGATATGTGCAGAAGTTATTTTTGTTCCACCATGTGGGTTTGACTCATGGCTTGTAAGGCCTAGCCTCTAGTACCATAATAAGCTCATCAACTAGGAGTGTTTGTAAGGCTCTTTCATACATGTCACTATTTTGGTTCCACAACGCACGCTCCATTTTCACTAGGAAATGGGGACCCCCCCTACTTCTTGTTTAGATTTGGGCTAGTTCTAAGGCCCTAAGTTTGCATCTCAATGTCAAAAATCAAAAAAATCAAAAAAAGTCAAAAAATTGGAAAAATTATATTAAAAAAAAGAGAATGTGCACCTGCATAGTTTGGGAGGTGCAAAAGTACGCTCACCTCTAGTGATGCGCCAGATGTGTACCTACGCACCCACACACCACCTAAGGTGGGTGGGGTTATATAAACACCACCCCCCTTTCTTTCCTTACCCATTTCTCATTTGCATTTTTCTTAGCGACAAATCGTTCCCTCTACACTTGCAACTCCTGCACTACACTTGTCTCTCAGCTCCTTGGACTATGATGTTTGCAATTCTTTCTTTCATCAGCTTCATGCTCTGCACATAGCATCAGGTGCACAATGCAACACAAATGGCTAGTGCGCATCTACACACCCAAAATGGTATGCATGAGCGCACCAAATCCACAAATCCTCATTCACAAAACACATAAACGAGGCACACCTCATTGCAGTCTGCACACCTCGTGCACTTCATCATGCACCTCACACCATTCACTACCATGTGCACCTCACTACAGTCTGTATTCACCACACCATGTGCACCCCACATGCCACGTACCACATGCACCACCCACTGCTTTGCTCACCATTTTGTACACCTTCTTGCCACACCTACATGTTGTACACCATGGACCTGCACACTTGCATGTCGTGTGCACCCACGTGCTACCCACCTATTTTCTCATGTCACACTCACCTGCATACTACACACCTATTTTATTGTGCCACATGCACTCCACATGTCGCACACCTATTTGCTCGCTGATGCATGTTGTGCACCCCATGCCACATTGACATGCACTTACCACATTAACAAAACCCTCAAATGCAAAAAAAATAAACAGGGTGCACTATTACACACCCGCTTTGGTGCGCAACCATGCACCACCCCCCTGCCCCATAAACCCCATTTTAAAAAAAAAAACAAGCCCTTAAAAACACATTACAAATGCACCTTATTTATTTATTTTTAAAATTATTTTAAAAAGGAAAAGGATTGGTGTTTTCATGCATCTAATTTTTTTAGTTCTATTAAACGTTATCTTGGTGTAATCTCATAGTTTTAATTCTAAACTAATGGATGTCTTTCTTTTATCATGTAGATACAATGGCATCCTCATCTGGTGAGAAGATGACACCCAAGCCCATGGTTTTCAAATTCCAAGGAGTCTTGTCAAAGTCAAGATTCCAAGATGACTATGCAGAAATTAAGGATACTGATTTGGGACACACCGACTTGGGAGAGTTCCTCAGAATCTATAACAAACCCACAGAGAGGTCAGCTCTGGTATCCATTTTGATCCAATCAAGGTTGGTGAGTGCAACTTTGCACCCAATGTTAGTATAATTAGTGGAGCTAATCATGACACTAGCACAACACTTTGTGCCAGAGGAAATGGTAGTTAAGAGTGTAACAGGAGAAGTTGTATTAGACCTCCGACCTGACAACATTGAAAGGGTCTTTCATCTCCCAAGGGTGGATCAATTCATCAAACTCTCTTATGAGGTAGCTGAGAGGTGGTATAGGGAACACATAAAGGAGGTGACAGGTATCATCCAATCCTCCTATCTCATTGAGAAGACTCTTCTAGGGAGGATAACAAGAAAGGTGAACATGATCAGAGGATACATGAAGGAGGATATTAGCTACTCTATTATTCTTTTGAGTAGGGTCATAGGTCTACGAGTAGTTGGGCACCTCAACATTTTCATGTTCAATTTCATTGAGACAATAAAGACAACAAAAATGCCACTTGGCTAGGCCACAACCTTGAGTGAGAACTTGTGTGAGCAATTGGTGGTAGTCAAGGATAAGAAGAAGTTCTATATAACTTCCTACATGGTATATCTACTAGTAGCAAGGACAAAAAATTACCCTAGATTATACAAAAGAGGCAACATGTAGGATCCCAATGCCTGGCCTTATATTGTTTACCCTCAACTAGTGAGGAAGAAGCTCTCAGCACAGAGCAAGGAATACAAGATTGTGAATGGTGTGTTCATATTCGCAATCATCTTATTCATGGAGGGAGACTATGTGAAGAGGTTTTCTGATGAGGCAATAGCACAGATAACAACTCTTAGGGCTTGCTACATCTATTTTAAGACATTCACATATTTACAAGTAGTTGGTGCCTCTATCAATCCTAAAAAGCTCCCTAGATATCCTAGTGATAAAATGATGTTATTGGAGATTTCATGTTAGATTGAATCTATGTATGATAGGGTAAGGAAACAACGGAGACCATGTTGGACATGGCCCCTAGTCGTAGGACCATACCAGGTGAAGCAGAACCAAGATATTCCATCTTTTGAGTGGAAGTGGGCACATTATCCCCTTAAGGAATACAACTCTCCCTAACCCTATTTTGATATTATTGGGAAAGTTGAGATTTTATCTGGCAGAGAATTCCACCATGAGGAGGCCATTAAAGACCACTAGATGAATGTAACAAATGACTACGATGTCTATATTAGGGATTACTGTAGGATGACTTTGTATTTGGTAGAGAAGGCTCTCAAAATAAACATTCCAGAGGAAATAAGGTAGCAAGATTTTGGGGAGCTACTGGACCCCCTATTCAACTCGGACAAGATTGGAGAGAGACCTATAATGAATGCCAAGGTTGATCAAGAGGAGGACAACAAAGGATTGGATCAAGCTTTCAACTTGATTCAATACCTAATACTGTGATATTTCATGTGCAAGCCCACCCAGAGAAAGGTAAAGGAAAGAAAGTTACAATTCCTACCTTTGCGGCCCAGTCTCCCATCAGGCCAAAAATAGTATACCAACTTGACTACCCGATTGGATACTATCACCTTCTAGAAAGGAAAGGAAAGGGGAAGAGAAAGAGGACCTCTCCTCAAAGGGTTGAAATAGAAGAATATGAAGCGCAAGCACCTCCCCAATAGTAGGAAGAAGATGTAGAAGGGTCCAAGGATACTGGAGCTACTCAAGTCTAGGACGACCCTCAATTGCCTCCCTTTGTGCTTAACCAGTTAGAAGAGGGAGAGTTACAATAGGTTTCCATCCCTCCTCCACAAGCAGAACCAACATCCCCTTCTGCCTCCATGAAATAGAAAATGATTAAGATCTAAATGAAGAAGAGGCAAAGGGTGACTAAAAGAATGGTGCCTTGCCCATCTATTCCAGAGACCATTCCAGAGGGAGAAGAGGAGGAAGAAGAGGAAGATGAAGAGGAACAAGTTCCTTTACAAGGAAGAACCTAGCTACCTAGAGCCATAGAACAATAGAAGAGAAGAAGTTCCACAATAACACTACCATCCACCCTAGAGGAACCCTTGGAAGTCTCTTCTTCAGAAGATGAAGTACAACAATGGGTGGATGAGTAGAGTGAAGAGGGTGATGACATTTTCAAAATGTCAGATTTTGATTTTATGCCTATGGGGATAGAATTGATTGGGGATAAGATCAAGGATACCCCTACAAGTGAACCCCAATAGGAAGAGTAGACGTAGATGCCACTAGATTCATAGGATCTCGATCTTACTCTCCCATCTCCACCACAAGTCATGGTGGTAGATAAAGGTTTGATTACTCCTCTACCTCAAAGTTTGAAAGAATAGGTTTTGAAAGAACCTTCAAAAGAGGAGGAACCATAAAAAATGGTGACCAATAAAGTGTCAAAGGAGGGACAAATGGTGGAATATTCTTGACCAGCTTCCCAAGACACTGAGGTGCAAGTTGTAGGGTCTACTGAGACAAAGACAGTAGAAGAAGAGCCTTCGCAAAGGGAAACAACTTCGAGGAGGAGTGATAAGGGAAAGGAGGTAATAGAACATACTCCTTCATCCTCAAGAGGAAGGTCTTTAGCTAAACGCATCCCAAGATGGCTCCAAAAAGAAATAATGAGGAACACAAAACCTCAATTTTGTGCTGATGAGGAAGACATTTTTGAGTTGGCTAAGATTTTGAATGAACCTAAATCCCTGTTACATGAGGCAAGATCATTGGCATTTGTCAACAATACACAAGATCAGGAATTTTTTTCTCAAGTGGTCATCCCTCCTAAAGATATAGATGCAGAAAGCCTCAGTCCTCAAGACTATCAAATCAAAGAGGTCATGCGTGGGAGTCCCACATAGGATATTGCCCAATTGATGGCAACCATGGGGGTTAACAAAGTCTTTAGGAACATGGAATAAGAAGATGTCAAACTTTGAACACTTCAATGGAAAAATGAAATCCTAAGGGGATATTTATCCAAAGTGATTGGTCCTTTAGATTCTTAGCACCCTGAGGATACATTGAAAACCATACTCAAAGAAGGGGGAACTGTAGATTCAAATCCATTTTTGAAAGCATGTCAATAGTGGCAGAAAATTTTTGAAGATAAGGGTATTTTGATTATCCAGGGGAACTTGAAGTTACTACATGCTACACAAGAGAATGTGAATAAAATGGTAGCAATTTTGAAGCAAGACTTCAGCATTATGGATGAGGTAAGAGCTTGGAGTAAGGACTTAGAAATTTTGTAAGCAATAAAGGGGCAAAGGTATAGAATTTTTGTAGATGTATACACAGCGAAGGAATTAGATTTGATTGATGATTGGATAGAGAAAATTATAGACAGTAATAAGGTAATGGAAACATTACATGTGGAGATCCATAGGCTCAAGGACCAAGCCCGAGATAGAATTTTGGAAGCAGAGAAGCATTACAGCGATGTATGCTTAAGGATTTTTGAAGATGAGGAATGGGAGAAGTTGTTTCCTATCGCAGAAGTAGTAGAGAGTTTTAAGAAGATTTTTGAAAAATTTGCTAATGACGAAGATATCTAGCAAGCTTTCAGAACCGAAGAAGCCTTGTTAGAATTGGATACCAGACTTGGGGATTTTGCTGACACTGAAATTGAGGAAGACAATTATAGAAAGAAGGTCAAAGATGATTATGAGGCTCTAGATTTATTGGATGCAGCTAAAATTACTGAGATTATAGAGAAATTCAAGGGCAAACATCCATACATAGTCTTGGGGTGAAGAGGAACAAAACCCAAATGCCAGAATTTCAATTTTGACACTTAGTAAAATTTTGAAATTTTGGACCATTTTGAGATGCACAGCTCCATAGATCTGTAGCTCTACAAGTGTGTAGTTCTATAGGTCTGCTTTTCCAAAAGTGCACCAATAGTTAACTACCAATTCTAAAAATAGAGTTTTCCATGCATTGAAAACAAATTTTGATGACAATTTAACTCTAACAAACAGCTAGTGAAGGATCAACTTCCAATTTTGGCACTTCCAAACACTTTCACTTCGACTCAAAGCTTTCTCATTCTTTCTTCTCTCATAATTCTTTTTTTTTTACATGTAAAGGCTCATGCATCCAATTAATGAATAAAAATGGATGGAGTCTTGTTTAGCACTAGTTAGATTGTTAGTTTGTATATAATTAGTTTGTCTTATTAAATTAAAAGCATTTTATTGCATGGAGATATCTCTCACTCTCAACACAATTTGAGGAGACAATTTCTTATAAATACTCCATTGTAATATTACATATTAGAGATCTTTTTAAGGTGATTATTACATATTAGCTATATAATAAAAAAATTGATCCAACTACATACATATTCCATAATCCAAATAATTAAACAATAAAACTCACTCATCCAGTGCTAAGTGACTTAGCTCGAGATCCTGCACAAAAATAATGTTGATTGTTCCTTTTATTGTACCTAATCTAATGATAATTCTATAAGAATTTGTAATCAACCCAAGTGATCAATAACTAGACTCATTTAACTGGGTTATGGCTTGTATATATACATATTTTTAACTGAGTTATGGCTTCTGCAAGGGAATGAGCCTCGTGATTATGGCATTTATGTAGAAGTAGAACTTGCTTCTTCAACTCCTTACACTTAACTTTTAATTGAATTTATTCTTCTAGCAGTGAGAATAGCTGCTACAAATTCTTGGGAGCCAAGGGCCCCTGAACCTATGCTACATTTTTTGGAGACATGAGAAAAGTTACTACCAGCTTCAATACTTCATAACATTCTAGATCATATAATGATGCACAAACTAAAAATAGTAATAGATACTTGGGATGCAGAGATCATAATGGCATAACAACAAATTCCTATAGAACTATCATCATATTAGGTACAATAAACGAATGAGATGCAGAGATCAGAAGGGCACGACAATGAGATGTAGAGATCACAAGGGCACGACAATGAAATATAGCGATCATAAGGGCATGAAAATGAAATCCTAAATCTCCACATGATATATACATATGTACATACATACATATATATATACATATACATACATACATACATATACATACATACATATATATAGACATACATGTACATACATACATATATATAAACATACATATACATAAACATACATATACATACATACATACATATACATACATATACATGTATGTATGTATACAGAGAGATTTTTTTTAGGTGCTTATTATGTCTTATCATAACAGAAAATGATCTAGCAGAATACATATTCCATAATCTAAATAATTAAACAATAAAACTCACTCAACCCATGCTAAGTGACTTAGCTCGAGATCCTACACAAACATCATGTTGATTGTTCCTTTTATTGTACCTAATCTAATGACAATTCTACAGGAATTTGTAATCAACCCAGGTAATTAGCAACTATACCCATTTAACTAGGTAATGGCTTATATATATATAAATATATTTAACTCATTTATGTCTTCTACAAGGGAATGAGCCTCGTGATTACAGCATTTACATAGAAGAAGAACTTGCTTCTTCAGCTCCTTACAATCAACTCTTAACTAAAGTTATTTTTCTAGCAGTGAGAATAGTTGTTACAAATTCCTAGGAGCCAACGGACTTGGACCATAAACCTATGCTACATTTTCTAAAGACATGGGAGAATTTACTACCGACTTAAGTACTTCATTACATTCTAGATCATATAGTGATGCCCAAATTAGCAATGAAATTAGATACTTGGGATCCTCATAGGGAGAGTGTGCCAATACATGCATGGTTACATCATTGGCTTCCATTGTTTGGCCAGCATATGGAGCCTTTATATCCAACCATCTGTTATAAATTGGGGAATGTGCTTCATGCTTGGCATTCAAGTGATGCATCTGCATGTGCAATTTTATCACCTTGGAAAACTGTATTTGATCCTGCTAGCTGGGAACAACTAGTTATTCATTTTATTGTACCTAATGTGATGACAATTCTACAGGAATTTTTAATCAACCTAGCTAATCAACAACTAGAGAAAATTAACAACAACGGTAGATACGTGGGATCTTCACAGGGAGAGTGTGCCAATAGAATTCAAAACTCATAGAATTTAAATCAAGTTGTTTATTTGCAATTCTTTTAAACATTTAATAAGATAGGCATAAAATACCAAGTCTTCTAGATCCATATATTCCAGTTAAATTTACTGGCAAACATTGAACAGATAATAGCATAGTCCACTAAGTTTCCCAACATGTTCCTACATTATTAATACCCTATCTTAGCTAATTTTCCTGAATCTAATTGAAGTCAATTTGGAATTTCAAAAACTTATATTTCTTGAGCACATAGAAAATATAGTTATAATTAAGAGGCGCAGACAAGTAAACATATTTCAAACCCCATTGCAAAAGAAAGAAATCATTAAATATAGATACTCTTTAAAAAGATGAACAAATTTTTCCTTAACAAAATTAGATATTTTCTAGGATTTCTATATGATATTTCAGCTAGATTTTCTCATTAGAAAACATGGCATTTGGAAAAAAAACATAGATTTGAAATAAAAGTTTGTATTAGCCAAAACCAAATTAAAATCAACTCAATAAGATATATTCTAGGATTTCTATTAAATAAATAAATAGGTCTTATCACAAGACACGGGTCTTATCACCTACTTGATTAGTTTGGAATTGTGTTCTCACCAAAAATCATAAAATGTAAGAGCAGTTGTGCCAAAAAATAATGTAAACAGATGATTATCATGCACAATAACTTTTGACACAATAATTCTTATAAATTTTTGGCTCAATCTCCAACTGATCAGTATGCATTTTGAAAAATTATTCTTGGAATATGAGTTAGGAAAAAGAGAAATATCAAACTTGAAAAAGATGTACATAAATGCAATTAATTTTTAAACTTCAATTTTCTAAACTTACAAAGAGAACCATAGAATTATAAGAAAATATTATGGTTTGTACTATTTGAAAATTATAGTTACAAGTGATAAAGTTATATGTGTTTGATTCAAAGAGCACACATAATGGAAATGAAGTATTTTCAAAGGTGCAAGCTCAACTACCACCCCCCCACCACCCTTCCCCTGTTGGATTTAATGTTCCAATGTTAGTCAATAATAATTGTTACACATGTGGCAAGCCTTGTTGAGTTGCTAGCAATACAAGATTATTTTAAGTGTGAGTCAACGAGTTCTAGTTTGAATCAAGTTATTATTGTAGATGTGTTTGAGTTAGGTGTCCATAAGTCTTAGTTAGCTATCAAGTTTTTTTTTGTTGTCAATCTAATTAGCAGTCATTTAGGAATGTTGTTGGGTCAACTATTATATAAGTTGGCATCTATTATTCAATAAAAATAGGCTAGAAGTTCCTTCTTTCTCTATTTTGTTTCTACAGTTCTATTTTTCCAATATGGTATCAAAGCTATCTTCCTATTAAATTTTGTCTATTAAAGAAATTGTTAAGAAGATGAGGCTAGGAGAAGAACCACCGGATGATTATTTTTTCATTGAAAAATTAATTTGATTCTAAAGAGATCAATGCTTTAAAAAATAGGAAAGAATGTGGTAGAGGCTAGATGTATGCTCAAATAGTTTCAGGTGCTATAGGACCGGATAAGCTATACCTTTATGAGGGTTATGAGGCATTCCATGTAGAGATGGTGTTTCCAATAGTTCAAGGAAATCTGAAAGTCTGGAAGCTTGGCATCATTTATGAGACATTTCATGTGGAGATGGTGTGTCCAATGGTGTTTCGAAGCTAGATGATAGTTGCATAACTATGAGAAAGTCTTACTCCTCTATGACATATTTTCAAAGTATAATTTCTAGATAATGCTTCCTTTAGTTGTCACATTAAGTGGGGGTGTTAGATTTAATGTTCCAACTGTAGTCAATAATAATTGTTGCACATGTGGCATGCCTTGTTGAGTTACTGGCAATACAATTTTAGTTTAGGTGTGAGTCAATGAGTTCTAGTTTGAATCAAGTTATTATTGTAGATGTGTTTGAGTTAGGTGTCCATAAGTCTCAATTAGCTATCAAGTTTGTGTGTGTTGTCAATCTAATTAGTTTTCATTTAGGAATGTTTTTGGGTCAACTATTGTATAAATTGGCATCTATTATTCAATAAAAACAAGTTGGAAGTTCCTTCTTTCTCTATTTTGTTTCTGTGGTTCTATTTTTTCAACCCACATGTGGATGACACTATTGAGTAGAAAATAGTTACATACATACATACATGGTTAAGAGCTACCTAACTATGTTCAAGGCTACATAACTATGTTCAAGGCTACCTAACTATGTCAAAGGTGTTTGTACAATAGAGGCATACTATGCCTACTAGGCTACCTACATACCCATATCCATGAGATCAAGACCCTTGAACTACTCACTCTAATGAATATGTAGTTTTGGTTTCTAATTATTTTTATGTATCTATATTCCTATAACCACTTGTGAACTTTACTCACCTAATACAGCTCTTCACAATCACACACCCACTTGAGCAAATCAGGCAGTTTTCTATAATTAAAATATTGTAATACCCTAGTGCAACCTTTGTGTTGTAGTTTATAGTTAATGTAAAGTTAACCTATATATGTCCTAACTCACTCCTTATATTTTTATGTTTAAAATCTTGTGACAAAATCTGTGACCATGCTACCTATTGAGTGAGTTTTTTTTTTTTTTTTTGTGCCAAGATCTCTTTGCTTATATGCATACATACATATACACATATATATACATATGCATATGTATATATATGTATATACATACATATATACATACTTACATATACAAAGATCACAAGGGCATGATGACAAGATGCAAAGATCACAAGGGCATGACAATGAAATGTAATGATCACAAGGGCATGATGAAAAAATTGTATACACACATATATACATACATACATCTGCATATGTAATTTTATCATCTTGGAAAATTGTATTTGATCCTGCTAGCTGGGAATAGCTGATTGTTCATTTTATTGTACCTAATCTGATGACAATTCTATAAGAATTTGTAATCAACCCAACTAATTAGCAACTAGACCAATTTAACTAGCTTATGGCTTGTTTCTTTCTAAAAATATCTGCTATGATATGTTTTTCTAAAATTTCTTGCCCATTTTTCCTGGCCTGCAATATTTTTGTGTAGGATCTTAAGCTAAGTCAATTAGCACAAGTTGAGTGAGTTTTATTGGTTAAGTATTTGGATTCTAGAATATGGGCTTTGTTTTATCATTGGCTTTGTTCAAGTCTTAATTTTAATGAAGTAACAAAGTGGTTTTTAGAGTGGAAAGAACTATATAATGAAGAGGAAACTTGAAAACTTGAATGTTGAAATGTTGAAATGAAAGCTATCAAGGATCAAACACCTATGGAAGAGTTACAACATAGTTTGAAGTTGATTGTAGATATCAACCAAAAAAAAAACACAACATAAATCATTCCACATTTGTTCTGATTGTAGAGAGTTGTGTGTGAAAGAGGGTGGAGAGCTCCAAATGAGGGTGGAGAGCTCTAAACAAGGGTGGAGATCTCTAAACATTGGTGGAGATTTCATTTTTGTGCCCTTGTAATCACTTTTTTTTTTGGTGCCCTTATGATCTTTGCATTTTGTTATCGTGCCCTTGGTGGAGATTAGTGGAGATCTAGGATTTCATTATGATCTTTGCATTTTGTTATTGTGCCCTTGTGATCTCTGCATTTTGTTGTCATGCCCTTGTGATCTATGTGCCCTTTCTCTACAATTTTGTTGTTGTGTCATGCCCTTGTGATCTATGTGCCCTTTCTCTAAAATTTTGTTGTTGTGTCATGCCCTTGTGATCTCTATGCCCTTTTCAATATCACAACATTTGGGGTCAAATTGCAACAGCAATTTGTGATGATGGTGTAATTTGTGGTGTTCAGGCCCAAATGTAGTAGTGCTTGCTCTATGACTTTCTTCAAGGGGAGAAGAGGTACCTATGTAAATGTTCTTTTATTTTCCTTCTAAACATGTATCTCTTTATATTTCCCCCGACAAGTGATTAGAGAAGCTTCTCTTTATGTATATGTATGTATGTATATATACACACACATATATATATATATATATATGTATATACATACATACAAACATACATATACATAGATCACAAAGGTATAGAAATAAGATGCAGAGATACATACATACATACATACATACATACATACATACATACATATATATATATGCATACACACATACGTATACACATACATACATACATACATACATATACATACATACATCTGCATATGCAATTTTATCACCTTGGAAAACTGTATTTGATCTTTACTCAATCACCAAGAGATAATATAATTTGTAAGTATAGATTTATGCATACTTAATTTGGTATGAATAGTTTTGATTGAATTCATCTAAGGAGAGTGAGTCTACTCATGATGATAATGGCTCTATGTATTGGGTCTTTAGAGGAGTGAGACTTACAAAATATTAGATGTTGTTTATGGATATGGGATGATTCATTTGTGTGAATGGTTGATCAGGAAAGTTGCTTAAAATTAATGTGTCAGTTGCAAGTAGTTTCATTAATTAAATAAAAGAATCAACTTTGAAAGCAAGATTATCAAAATTAGCATGTCCATCATTATGATAGATGTCTCTACCTCATAATAGAACATTACCACAAATGACAAGTGAAAAATTATTTAATATATGGAAAATCAAAAGAACATTCACCTATAACATTTTTGAAGGACAAAAATATAATAAAATATAATTTGGTGGAAAAATCCATGAGCTATGTGGCTCCACATTGTAGCTATTCCACTGTCCAGTAGTGGAAACTCTTCACATTAAATATGAAGATCTTGAAATTAAAAAAAGATAACTATCAAAGATCTATATTTGTGTTTTAGTGATAAGAAATATACAGTCTAATTTTAATAAAGATAGTAGTCTTAAATGTATATGATTAAATAAAATAAACAAGAGTACTAGCTATAGCTATATAGTTATAGTATTAATGATTATTTTAAACAAAATGTTCAATAAAACAAGTATGAAGTAACATAAATGGATCATTTGTTTGATCCTATTATGACTTAATGTGAATGCATATGATCATTACCTAGAAAATATTATGCATAAGATCTTTACTCAATCACCAAGAGATAATATAATCTATAAGTACAAATTTTTGCATACTCAGTTTGGTATGAATAAATTCAATTGAATACAAGGATAAGTGCTTGTGTGAAACCAAAACATGAAATATTAATTTAATTTAGCACAAGTACTATGTGATTGTGTATGTATGCATGTAAAGTAGTTCACATAGTGAACTGATTTACATACATACATGCACATATGCATACAATCATCATAATAAGTTATCCTTGAATCTGACCAAAGCTATTATATATGAACAAGAGATACATGTTTAGAAAGAAAAGAGAAGAACATTTACATAGGTACCTCCTATCCCCTTGAATAAAATCCTAGAGCAAGGGCATGAAGATCACAAGGGAACAACAACAAAATCCTAGATCTCCATTGATCTCCACCAATATATAGAGCTCTCCACCCTTGTTGGGAGCTTTCCAACCTCTTTCGCTCACAACTCTCCATAATCAATTAAAACAAATGGGGAATGATTAATATCATGATTTCTTTTTATTTTTGTTTATAATATATAATCCACAATCCACAAGATCTCTCTATACATACATACATACATACATATATATACATATATACATACATACATATATATACATACATACATGAAAACAATAATGCACTTTCAAAGACTTTACAATTGTTCAACAAAATTAATGTTTTACAAGAAAATGCATCTTAAGAACTGTTAGCTCATAAGCAAGAACATTGTGTTGAAATAGTACAAAAAGTGTTTGACATGAGAGGTCTGCAAGTGAGGGTGTTGACCAATCTTGATAACTTGAATGTTGAAATGAAAGTTATCGATGATGAAACACCTATGCCAAAGTTACAACATAGTATGAAGTTGATTTTAGATTAGGTAGAGGTAGATATTTAGAAGTTTAATAATCAAAATTTAAGGTATGAGAGTAAAGGAGAAGGAGTAGCTTTAGAAAGAGAACAAGAAGGGGCAACTTTAGAAAGAGACTACACATTAGAAACAACAACTAGACAACATAGAGGATATTATGGGAGCCACTAGATAGAATCTAAGAAAGTGTTGTTGTAGGTACTATGAGATTGGAATCACTTGAAAGTGTCTTTGAGAATTTGCAGTCTAGATATCAAATTCTTATTAGAGTGTTTCAATTATTGGCACAATCTCCCTTTGATGATCCCAAGTATCAAATGCTTATAAGAGTGTTTCAAGTTTGGGAACCACTTCAACATCCTTTGCAAGGTTTAGAGGTAATATCATTGTGGAAAAGGCTTCTACAAGGGAATGAACCTCATGATTAAGGCTAGTTTCTTTCAAAAAATATCTGCTATGATATGTTTTTGTAAAATCTCTTGCAAAATTTTCCCATTTTTATTGGCCTGCATTATTTTTTTGGAGGATCTTGAGGTAAGTCACTTAGCATGGGTTGAGTGAGTTTTTTTTTTTTTTTTTTTGGATTCTAGAATATGTATGCAGTTGGATCAATTTTTCTATTGTGTAGCTAATATGTAATAAGCACCTTTGAAAAGATCTCTATATATACATGTTCAAAAGGAGATATAAAGAGATACATGTTTAGAAGGAAAAGAAACCATCATTTGCATACCCTTGAAGAAAATCATAGAGCTAGGGCATGGCAAGAAAATTGTAGAGCAAGGGCACAACACGGTAATGAAATCACTGAGTAAGGGCATCATAAGCCAACAAAATTGTAGAGCAAGGGAATGACACCAATGTTGGAAGATTGGTTTGATGATGATATGTTACATTCATGAATGAGTTTGTCATTGATGTCAACATAGCATGTTTGATGTCTTCTATGGTATTTGACAAAAGAACAGTGAAAAGATCAAGTTGGTACAAATGGCTAGTTGAGCATGATAACCACCTAAGGTTATGGGAGATACTTCTAAGTATCTGGCATATACAGTTAACATTAGAAGTAGAAAGGATAAGTCTAGAAGAAGTTAAGAAAGTTTTGATGATGTATGTTCTAAGATTTTATAGAGGCATGTTCTAGTAAACTTGTTATATCTCTTAGCAGAGTTGATATCTTGAGGATCAAGGTTGAGGACATGGAGAATACATATTAAGGATGATTTAACTAAGCTTGCTCATCATAATATTGCATGTGTGGAAAGTTATTCAAGTTGCAAGGCAAAAGATTAAGGTTATCACTAAGTGTAACATGTTCTTAATGTGGTCCTATGATAATTAATTGAGAAGCTCTAATAGCCAACTAAGGGAATTGTTTTATGGAATTAGTATAAAGGAAGGGAATTTTCCTTTATCATGGTATTAAATGAATATAATGTGAATTAATGATAAGTAGTAGAGAGTGCAGAATGCAAAGTTGAGCAGAGTTGTACGAAAGTGAAGGAAACTTCATTGTCGAGGTTTTGCTGAGTGATCCAAGCTTTGGTATTTGGATCTGAGGTTTGTGACTTGGTCTACAAGGTCCAACAATGATTGGTCTAGTTTATAGGATAGAGGAAAGAAGAAAATAATAGTAAATTACTTGTTTGAGCAGTGAGCTCTTCTTGTAGGTTGAATTATATGTTTGAGCAGTGGGATCGTCTTGCATACAATACACCACAACTCCTAACAGGGTTGGAATCTCCTAATAGGGATTCAAAGTCTCCTAATAGGGACTCATTGTACTAAATGTTTTAATAGGCTCCTAACAAGGACCATCCTCTAACAAGGAATATTTATATTAGTACATCATCTTGTGGGCATCATCCCCATCGAGGTTTTCCCTTTAATCAAGGGTTTCCCTAGTCAACATATCTAGTGTAATTGTCTATGTGCATCTGTGTATGGTTTTTGTTTACTTTGGTTGAATGGTTAAGTTTGTTTAAAGAAGATAAATGTTTTAATTGTTAGATAACTAATTCACCCCCCACCCCCACCCCCCCTTAGTTAGCTTGTTGGACTATTCTTTCTAACAATTGGTATCAGAGCTTCAAGTCCTTGAAGAAAAATTTTAACAGCTTTGGGAGATCCATGGTGAACATGTTTAGGAAAGATAGTCTGAAGTTTGATGGAACAAACTATGACAGCTAGAAGGAAAAGATGAAGACACATTTTTTGTATATGGGTCCAAGATATTGGATCTTGACAAAATCAGCAAAGACAATCATTGAAGAGAAGGATTTGGAAAGTTGCTCTGAGGCAGAAAGAGATCTTTTCATGTGTGACATGAGAGCTAGAGAAGCACTATTGATTGTACTTCTTGAAATTGAGTAAAATCAAGTAAAATCACTTGCTACTTCACACTTGATTTGGAAAGCTTTGGAAAATAGTTTTGAAGGTGATGAACACTCTAAGAAGTTGAGGCTAAAAAATTGGATTTGTGTGTTTCAAGATGCTAAGATAATGGAAGATGAATTTGTAAGAACATATATAGGTAGGATATCAGAAATTACTGTAGGTATTAAAGATCAAGGAGGAACTAAAGATGATGATGAAGTTATATGGAAGATATTGAAGACTCTTACACCACCATTCAAGTTAGTAGTTTAGATGATATAGTTGTTGATATCTTGTACCAAAGATTTCACTAAGGAGATGAAGACTTTAAGTAGTTGAAAATGAACTTAGATAGTCTAAAGAGTTGACCAAAACAAAGACAACTTTCAGTGCCTTGAGTATTTGAACTAACTTATTAAGGAGCACAAGTGCTAGAGGAGATTTTGCTAGCAGTAGCAAATCTGAAGAAGACAAAAAGATTGATGAAGTAGTAGCCCT
The DNA here is from genome assembly GCA_028749045.1 of Cupressus sempervirens. Taxonomy (NCBI): domain Eukaryota; kingdom Viridiplantae; phylum Streptophyta; class Pinopsida; order Cupressales; family Cupressaceae; genus Cupressus; species Cupressus sempervirens. The sequence continues at coordinate 339,479,114 of CM053787.1, read as the reverse complement.
TCTGGTAAGAAGAGAAAAAGGAGGTAAGAAAATCTTTAAATGTTGGACTTGTGATGAATATGGTCATTATGCATCTAAGTGTCCTAAAAGGGAGAAAAAGTATAAGGGAAATCATAAGCCTAGAAAAGATAGAGATAGTTTGTATGCAAATGAAGATTGTGATTCTGATGAACAAGAATTAAGTGCTAGTGATGATGAAATTGGATTTGTGGCAATTAAAGAAGAAATTCCAAAGAAGGTAGCTTTGGTATCATAGGTTGAGAACAAATCTAATTGGGCAATTGAGAATGGTTGTTCACATCATACGATTAGTGACATGAACAAATTTGTTGACTTCAAAAGTCAGGATGGAGGAATTGTCAGAGTTAGAAATAATGCAGCATGCCAAGTTAAAGGAATTGGATCTATAATTCTTGATGGTAAAACTAATATTGATGATGTATACTTTTTTGATGATTTAAAGCATAATCTTTTGAGTGTTGGACAACTAGTAGACAAAGGTTATTAGTTGCAGTTTATAGAAAAGACATGCATGATCAGAGATAAAGATGGAAAGGTAATTGGATTAGGAACCAGATCTAGATGTAATATATTTCAGTTGAATCCTACTAAAATGACATGATTGGTTGCAAAGGTAGATGACAGTTAATTATGGCATAAGAGATTCTATCATATAAACTTTGATAGTATTGTGAGGACCAATAAAGTGTTTTTTGTTAGAGATTTGTTGAAGATTGTAAAGCCTACTAATACAATTTGCAAGGAGTGTGTTTTGGCAAAGCATAACAGAACTTCTTCTCCTAGCAAGAAGTTTGCCACTATAGCAAAGTTGGAGATTGTACACATAGATTTCAACGGTCCTACAAAAGCAAGAGGATTCTATGGTGAAAGGTATTTTATGATTCTAGTTGATGATTTTTCTAGAATGATGTGGGTTGCATTTTTTAAAGAGAAATCTAAGGCATTTGACAAGTTTAAGATCTTCAAGAAAGGAGTTGAGAATGAATCTGGTATGAAGATTAAATGTTTAAGATTAGATAGAGGAGGAGAATTCACTTTGAATGAGTTTAACATGTTTTCTGAGGAAAATGGAATTAAAAGATAGCTATTAGCTCTAAGAACCCCTAAACATAATGGCATTGTAGAGAGAAGGAACAAGTCTGTTACAGAAGCTATAAGAGCTTTGTCGATAGAGAATGATGTATGCAAGACATTTTGGAGAGAAGTTGTGAATACAGTAGTCTAAACTATAAATAGAGTGCAAGTTAGAAAGAACACAAATAAGAGACCTTATGAACTGTGATTTGGTCACTCACCTATAGTTAAGTATTTTAGAATATTTGGAAGTAAGTGTTACATAAAGAGCAATGATGATATTGGTAAGTTTGATGCTAGAAGTGATGAAGGTATGTTTCTTGGTTATTCATTGAAAAGAAAGGCTTATAAATACTATAATTAGAGAACTAAGACTATTATGGAAAGTGAAAATGTGAGAATTGATGAGAAGGTTAGAATACAAGAGAGAATAGTTTATTACAATTCAGATGATGATATTATTACTAAGCCAAGGAATGATGAGATATTTCTAGAGACTAACAATGATTTGTAGAATGAAAAAGAACCAAGACAGGGACAATGCTTAGAACCTTAAGTAGAACCAAGAGTTAAGATAGCAACGCCTACTTCAAAAAAGAACACGATAAAGAATCACCCATCCAAACAAATCATCAGAAGTAAAGAAAAAGGTGTGATGACAAGGAACAAAGTGAATGAAGAATTATGCTTGATATCTCAAGTTGAACCTAACAATGTAGATGAAGCATGCAAAAATGATTAGTGGAAACAAGATATGAAAGAGGAATTGGATCAGATCAAAAAGAAGGGAATGTGGGAATTGGTCCCTAGACTAGTAGACAAGAATGTGATATGAACCAAATGGGTATTCAGGAATAAGAAGAATGAGCAGAGAAGTTATAAGAAATAAAGCAAGATTTTTATGTAAAGGTTACTCACAACAAGAAGGAATAGATTATGAGGATACTTATGCTCTAGTGGCTAGAATAGAAGTAGTAAGATTATTCTTAGCCTATGTAGCATAGAAGAAATTCAAAGTATATCAGATGGATGTCAAGTCAGCATTTCTAAATGGAGAACTTGAAGTAGAGGTATGTGTTGAGCATCCTAAAGGATGTCCTTTGACAGATGACAAGGACATAGTATACAAATTGAGGAAAGCATTGTATGGATTAAAGCAAGCACCTAGAACCTAGTATACAAGGTTAGACAAGCATTTGACAAAGCTCAGATATACCTAAGGTATGGCAAGTAGTAATTTGTATTGGAAAGAAATTGATGATGGTTTAATGATTTTGGTAATATTTGTTGATGACATTATATTTGGAGGAAATGATGAAGAAAGTGAGAAGTTTGTAGAAGAAATGAAGAAAGAATTTGAAATGAGTATGATAGGAGAGATGAAATATTTCTAAGGATTGTAGATAGTACAGAACAAAGAAGGAATATTTATTTCTCAAACTAAGTACTTGAAGGATTTACTAAAAATGTTTGGTTTGGAAACATGCAAACCTATTGGAACACCTATGGTAACTAGACACAAGTTATCTACAAAGGATGAGACACCTACTGTTGAACAGAAGAAGTAAAAATCTATGATCAAAGGATTGCAATATCTTACTCATACAAGGCTAGATATAGAAAATGTAGTTGGAATTGTTGCAAGATTCCAGGTTGATCCCAAAGAAGCACATTATGCAATAGTGAAAAGGATATTTAGATGTCTTAAAGGAACTTCAAAATTTGGATTATGGTATCATAGATCTAATGCTTTCACTCTAAGTGCTTATACTGATGTAGATTGGGTAGGTAGTATGGATGACAAAAAGAGCACTAGTGGAGGAGCTTTCTTTCTTGGAGGAAGATTGGTTTCTTGGTTAAGCAAGAAGTAGGATTTTACATCTCAACATATAGCAAAAGTAGACTATGTTGCAACAATAAATAGTTGCAATCAAGTTATTTGGATGAAGTAGGCGTTGAAGGATATAAGGATAGAAATCAATGAACCTATTGTTATACATTGTGACAACACAAGCATGATGAATATATCTAAGAATCTAGTGTTGCATTCGAAGACTAAGCACATTTCTATTAAGTATCATATGTTGAGAGAAAAAGTTGCAGAAAAAGAAATCAAATTGGAGTATGTGAGCACAAAAGAGAAAATTACAGATATATTCACTAAGCCTCTTCCTAAAGAGACTTTTGAGTATTTGTGAGGTATGCTTGGGGTTATGCCCCTTCTTACATCAGAGTAGAAGATGCAAGAATGTGTCAGTCCAAGGTAACAGAGCACCATTTTTTGTCTAGACTGGATGCTGATGCTTCCTATATGGGGGAATATCTATGATGGACAGAGTCATCTAGGACTCTTTTTGATATTGTTGTGAACAGTGTCTTTTGACACTCAGGTTGAATAAGTAATAGTTGTTGTTGAGTTTGAGGCAGAGATATTGGTTACAGAAACCTTTGACATTGAGGTCAATGGGGGAGAAGTTTGGCATGAAAAACATTGTGCTAAATGGAGGAGAAGTATTGCAAAAAAATATTATGCTAAAATTTTGGCAATATGTTGAGGAAGATGTTCAACATAAGCACGGTATGCAGAATAATAGTTTGGTACTGAGCACATTGAGGTATATCAATGGGGGAGTATGATTGATGAAGAGGATTTAAAGATGAACATTCTTTTGTTGGTATTCTTGGAACTAGATGTTTTTCATCTATGTTTTCATCAATGCCAAAGGGGGAGATTGTTGGAAGATTGGTTTGATGATGATATGTTACATTCATGATTGAGTTTGTCATTGATGTCAACATAGCATGTTTGATGTCTTCTATGGTATCTAACATAAGAACAATGGAAAGATCAAGTTGGTATAGATGGCTAGTTGAGCATGATAACCACCCGAGGTTATGGGAGATACTTATAAGTATCTGGCATATGCAGTTAATGTTGGAAGCAAAAAGGATAAGTCTAGAAGAAGTTATTAAAGTTTTGGTGATGTTTGTTCTGAGATAGAGTTTACAGAGGCATCTTCTAGTAAACTTGTTATATCTCTTAGAACAGTTGATATCTTGAGAATTGATTTTGAAGATATGGAGAAGAAATGTTGAGGATGATGTGGCTAAGCTCACTCATAATATTACTTTTATGGAAAGTTATTCAAGTTTCAAGGCAGAAGATTAAGGTTATCGCTAAGTGTAATGTGTTCTTAGTGTGGTCCTATAATAATTAATTGAGAAGGTCTAATAGCTGACTTAGGGAAGTTTTTTATGGACTCAGTATAAAGGAAGGGCATTTTCCTTTATCGTGGTATCGAATGAATATATTGTGAATTAATGATAACTAGTAGAGAGTCCAAAATGCAAAGTTGAGCAGAGCAGTGTGAAAGTGAAGGAAACTTCATTGCAGAGGCTTTGTTGAGTGATCCAAGGTTTGGTATTTGGATTCGAGGTTCATGACCTAGTCTACAGGGTTTGAAAATGATTGGTTTGTTTGATAGGATAGAGGAAAGAAGAAAATAATAGTAAATTACTTGTTTGAGCAGTGAGCTCTTCTTGTAGTTCAAATTGCATGTTTGAGCAGTGGGCTTTTCTTTCATACAATACACAACTCCTAACAGGGTTGGAATATTCTAACAAGGATTTGAAGTCTCCTAACAAGGACTCATTGTACTAAATGTTGTAATAGACTCCTAATAGGATCCATCCTCTAACAAGAAATATTTATATTAGTACATCATCTTGTGGGCATCATTCCCACCGAGGTTTTCCCTCTAGTCAAGGGTTTCCCTAGTCAACATATCTAGTGTAATTGTCTATGTGCATCTTTGTATGGTTGTTATTTACTTTGGTTTAATGGTTAAGTTTTTTTAAATAAGATAAATGTTTTAATTGTTAGATAAGTACATAAATATCAACCTAGCTAATAAACAACTAGACCCATTTAACTAGTTATGGCTTATTTCTTTCTAAAAATATTTGCTATGATATGTTTTGTAAAATTTCTTGTGAACTTGGCCCATTTTTTGTGGTCTGCATTATTTTTGTGTAGGATCTTGAGGTAAAGTCACTTAGCATGAGTTGAGTGAGTTTCATTGTTTTATTATTTGGATTATGGAATATGTATGCAGTTGGATCATATATGTAATGATCACCTTGAAAAATATCTCTTTGAATATATAAAGAGCTACGTGTTTAGAAGGAAATATAAAAACATACATGTTTACAAGGAAAAGAAAAAAAATTTACATACATACCCCTTCTCACCCTTGAAAAAAATCACAGAGCTAGGACACATAGATCACAAGGGCATGACATAGTAATGAAATCACTAGGCAAGGGCACAGTATGAAAATAAAATTGCAAAGAAAGGGCATGACACAACAATGAAATCATAGAGAAAGGGAACGAAAATGAAAGGTAGAGATCACAAGGGCAGAAAAACCAAATGCAGTGATCACAAGGGTGCCAATGACAATATTCATACCTCTCCACCTCTTTCACATATAGATCTCTCCAAAATTAAAACAAATGGAAAATGATTATCGTGTTTTTTTTTTTTTATGCTCATGAGAGCATCGATAATCACAATTACAATACCAAAGTCAATATTGTGATGTCATCAAAGATAATTGCAAAAACAAAAAATATGAAAATGACCACAAATTACACCGTCATTGCAATTTAAACACAAATATTGTAGTGCCTCTTTCTTATTTGTATCCCCCTTATTTTTTCACTGATGGAACTTGGGGTTGTTGGGGTTAGCTGATACTTATCAAAGAATAGTTGATGACTTGCCACAATATTGGCATAGCTAGTATTCCATCTTTCATCTACCTATTCCAAAATCTAAAATTGAATTTCTAGCTCGGAAACTAGGTCAATGAATCCTATAATATTGAAAAAATTTGTCTCTGTCTTCAAAATATCTCTAGAAAAAAGAATTACCTTATGAATTATCTCTATATGTGGAAATAAGTTGAATCCAACTTATCCCTTATCTCTATATCTTTAGCCATGAGCTTAGCTAACCTCTTGTGATTGAATGTTAGCTCATTATAAGAGGATGAGCTTGAACTTGTGCTCTTGCCCAATGTAATAATATTAGCTCTTATATATTTATGCAATAGCTCTAATGAGCATGTAGTAGCTATTTTAAAGAAATCTATATCACACAATTTTAAATATAAAGAATTGATGGTCTTCAAAATTGCTTCCAACTATGTAATAGATGGAGAAAGCTTAGCTTATCTCTATACAAGTTCCTCTGAAACTTTCTATAATACTTTATGCTCAATTCTTCTTTCAGACCATTGTAATAACTTCTCATTTGTCTCTATATCATCTATCTAAATTCTATCAACTACATATACTAGTTGATCCAAAATTGTATGTTGATTATTTAATTTGAGATTCCAAATGCATCTGTAAAATTATCTTTGACAGTATGAAGTACTTATCTTCTCTTCTAGTCCCTTCTAAGTTGTTATTGTTTTTCCTTATGGCTCAACATTATTTAAAATTCTCGCATTTACTCTAGCATAAAATTATTCAAATCATATGTAGGTAATGTAATTACCTCATTAAGGTTCACTAACTCATTACCTTCCTTGTATGTATGAGTCACATCCTTAGATCTGGAGGGTGTATCACTTGGTAGTGATAGTTGTAATTACTTCCCCTTGTCACTTGATGTCTCCTTTGGTTGTTGCAGTGGTGTATATATCACCAATTGCATAGTTATCACATTTTTTGGTTCTGCAATCTTTGCACTCAACAATTAAATAAGAGCTTGAGTAGCATCTTACTTTTTCTATTGTATTTCATCTTCTACTGATTAAGTGCATAAATCTTTTCTGAAATTTGTAACATTCTACAAAATTGGTAGATAATTTGGTGGCGTATATACAATTAATTCCTTACCAAGTTTCTTGGCACTTGTAGCCTCTATAACTGGTGTGACTATAAGATCATCAGTCTTCTTGACTTCAAGCTTTGGATATTCAACTATCTATAGAAAAATTGAGTTTGTATAGAGTTTTCTTGAGTCCATCTTTAAACTTTGAATTTCCTCTTCAATTAGTATATTAGGATCAGGTAGAGGGGTGTCAATGTCATCTTCAATTATTACTATGTCTTTTTGTTCATATCTTTTGACAAGTTGAATTTCTTCTGTCAACTTGACAATTTCCTTCTTATATTCATCTTCAAATTCAATAGCATCTCAGCCTTCCCTCACCTCTATTATTGGAGTAAGCACTCCAAATTCTTCTTTCCATACTCTTATATTGTCTTTCTCAACTTCATGAGCTTTACTCTTCAAAACTTTATATGCCTTATCCCTCAACATAAACTTCTTACCAAAATCTTTAAGGGCTATAGACATTGTGTCTTCCCTAAATCTGGCATAACTTGTGCCAATTTTATTTCTCTTTTTTTTTTTTTAGTGGACAACGCCCATTTCCACTTAGATTCTACTCTTATCTACAATCCCACTAGAAATCCACTTCCCAATTCTAGGGGTGTGCACCTAAACTTGATCATCATATCAATCATTGTGCATTCAAGCTTAGCTTGATCATCATTTTTCAAAGAATCATATTGAACGTATTTGAATCCCATTATGCTTTTTGATTCTATTAGTTTTGCACATACCTAATCCACAGTCATTGGAGGGATTTTGTTCACTACTAGAAGTTTGGTAGTCTCGTCAAACTCGATCTTTTCTTCATGTTCCTCCTCCTCTTGTGTAATTATCAACATTTTCTTTGGCTTTTCTTTGACTTTTTCTAGTTTCCTCCTCTTTGATGGACTTCTTGTGAGTAGCTCAATAGGAGGTTGTGTTGACTTATTTCTAGTTATGATCACCTTTCCCTTTGGCCTCTATAGTGTCACCATTTCTTGTATGTCCTTCAGGTCTTCCTATATCTGACCTTATTTTGTTTGGTGGCCATTGGCTTGACAGCTGAAAGATCTTTTCCTTTCCCTTCCTCGGCCTCTAAGAGTTGTCCAGATCCTTCTCCTTGTTCTTTCTTACTAGTGTTTTTTACCTTCCTTAGGTGTGCTAGAATCTATAACCATCTTAGAAATAGTAGTCTCATATGTGCCAAACTACTCAGCTCTAGCATCAACTTCTTCTACTAAGAGTACAATAACTATTTTCATTACATCATCCATATTTTCCTCATAGGGCATTGGCCTTAGCCATGCTATTGTCAATAACACTGCGTGTGCATATAAAAAATATGTGTCTACAATGAAATTTATTTCATCATAATACTTGCCTACAATAGACTTTGGAATTCTCATTATGTTCTTCATTTTAACTTTGAATTCTTCAAAGTAGTTATCCATTACTACCTCAAAATTCTCTCCCAATCTGTTTATTAGGTCATTTAGTTGCTCTATAGCAGTCTTATTCCTATCCCATCCAATTGTTCCAATGGTATGAAAATAATTTTGTACATAGAAAAATATGCAAACTAGTAGGGAACCAAACTTACGAGAGGTGTTCTTTTCTTTTCTCATTTCCTCTAGGTTCTTTATAAGTTGGTGCAGTTGCATCTTGGAAAGATCATATGAATGATCCTTCTTCACAATTTTGTATCCCAAATCAACTACAACACAAGGCATGTTGTTCAATCTTCTCAATTGATAGAACTTGTGTGCAATCACACGAACAAAAATTTCAATTAATGGATCCTTGATGCCATCAATTGACATACTACAACCATTCCACTTTGTCTTGGTTAAATTGTTAACCTCATTTTTCATTCTAGCCTTTATGCTATTTGGTCAAGCCAAAGTAGGGTATCCAGTTGTTAGAGTGGGGTTTTTGTTGCACCAAATTATCAATCTATCAATTCCCAATATAACCACTCAACTTATAGTACATAGGAGGTGGTTAATCCATTTTCATGAATCCCGAGGGGAGTGCTAAAAAAATTTCTAACAATCTCCCCTTCAGTGTTACCCGAGGGTCTAAGGATTCAAACCTGTGACCAATCTCTGATACCACTTATTAGAGTGGGGTTGCCGTTGCACCAAAAGACTAATCTTTCAATGGCTGATACAACAACTCAACTTATAGTACACGGGAGGTAGTTAAGCCCTTGTCACAAATCCCAAGCGGAGTACTAAACAAATTTCTAACACAAGTTACCCTACAAATGATTGCTCTATTAATCTTTATTGGTCCTCCTTCCAACCAAAATTTCATGCCATGAACTTGGTTGAGCACGATCTCGATCCATTTGACCTTGAAAATTTTAGGAAATCCTAGGGTGTGGGTAAGCCCTTTCTCTACAATGATCTTGTATTCATCCTTTAGGTTTCTATCAACACATAGCTTGTCATAAGCTACTCTTATTTCAAAATCCCCAATTTCTCCAACTTTGCATTGATAGAAAAATTTTAGGTCTTGCATAGTCAAGACTCTAGGTGGACGTGATGATCACACTCCCATATCAACAACATTTTTATCAATGTTCACTAAATTTCTAAAGTTTGGTGGTGGACTCTAATCATTCCTAATGATTTGTGCATTGCTATCCTTCACCGTTTCACTTCCAAATAAGATCTCTAAGTAGGGTTTTAAACAAAACTTTCACAAATATCTTCACTAAATATTTTAACTCGATACTAAGAATGATACTTCATTTCACAAATTTATTGATAATCTGTTGAGATTCTTTGCTTTGTTCACTTAAATTTCTATTTTCACCTTAAAATCTTATCTTAACTCTTTGATCACTTGGTGGGTGCAAATGAATCACCAAATTTGATAAATACCTTTGATCTTTCATTTTTAGGTCTATAATTAATGTCTTCATACTTGCTTGGTGTATGATAGCCAGCTTGGTTTGCACTTCAGCTCGGTCAAGGTGATTCACTCGATCATAACCAATTCACTTGGTCAATATGTTATCTTCCTTGATAACTCGGCCTATAATGCAAGGCTCGGTCAATATAGATTTTATCACTAGTGCTCGGTACTTTATGACTTTCAATTTCTAACAATTCTTAATACATATTTATTTATGCAAATATGATTTTTCATCACTTCTATGCTAGGAACTGATGTAAAATATAACATTAAGTATACAATTCCTACATAGCTTCTTTTCTTTAGTGAGATGTGGTGTGATCACTTGATGCATCAGATTAGGTGATCAATATCACTTCCACTCTATTGCTTCCATCTCTTACTATCTCTATCCATATTTTCTTTCGTTCGAGTTTGTCATTTCTATTTCTTGGTGTTGGTGTTGGTGTTCTAGTTTAATAGTTCCTACTGATGTGTCCAACTTTGAGACAACTAAAACATATTATTTCTCCATTTAACCATTTCTTTTAATTTCCTCTTAAATGTGTTTTGATGCAATTCTCTAGAATGTTTCCATATTATCCACAATAGTGATAATTGTACCATGTATTGTAATCCAAATTGTAGGAATTTCCTTTCTTTGTTGTCTAAGCTTTTTTTTTAGGTGTCCAATTTGACTTTTTCTTAAGTCTACATTCATGAGCTTTATGTCCATACTTTTGACAATTGTAGCAGTGGCCTTGGAATTTAGATTTTTTGCCTGGTTGAGTCATTGTTCTTTGATCTATATTCATGTGCTTGATGTCCTTCTTTGTTCCAATTAAAATAATTACCACTTGGTTTAGGTTTAGGATTTTTATACCATTTTTGCTTCTACAAATTTTGGTTGTATGACTAATCTTCCCACAGTAATGACATGTAGGTTTTCCTTTTGACTTTGTATTACTTTATTCTCCACTCTTAGATGATTCTCCTTCTTCAGTAGATGAAGATTGCTTGTTGTATCCTAGTCTAGAGGTGTCATTTATTTTAGGTGACTTCATCATGTCTTCAAAGTGCTTGATTACTTCATTTGGTTTGTTCATTCTTTCTATGAGTTCCTTGTCATGCCTTAACTCACTTTTTAGTTGTTCATTTTGTAGCTTCAGATTTGTGATCTCTACATCCTTTATGTTTGCTTCCTAATTTGCAATTACTAATTGATTTATCATGTCTAGTTGGTTGTTTGTAGGCTTTTGTACTTCAAATGATATTTCTTCAAGTCTTCTAGTCATCTTCCTTTTTCTTCTTCATCCATGAGCTTTTCTTCCATTGCTTTCTTATTTTGTTCAATTGCTTCATAGAGTGTAACTAATTGAATTTATTGTTCTATCCGGAGATATTTTACTTCTTTCACTAGGGAACTATTCTTCTTTAGCAATTTTGTCATTACTTCATTATTGTTAACAGTCTTTCCACTATCCAACAGTCCTTCAATGTCAACTTTTGTGTATTTAGTGTTGCTTTTCTCAATAGCTATATATCTTCTTCTCTTTAGGGTTTTCCTTATCTCTTCTTTTTTTGTCTCTAATTGATGCAACACAATTTGGATTTTAATCATCTAGTTCTCAATGATCTTTCCCATCTTGTACACTTTCATCTCCATGATCTTTGCCTCTCAAGCTATTAGGATTCCTAACAAGAGATTTGAGCTCTAATACCAATTTTTAGAATAAGTATATCAAAAACAAGATACTGAGAGGGGAGGTGAATCAAGATCTTAAAATTTTAGCTTCAAAACCAATAATATAAACTCGCACCTAATTCATCTCACATATTTACCATTAAAATCAAAATGTTGTAACATAAATGAAATATATCACACGCTTAGATAGTTTAACACATAGCACAATGATTTTGTAACCCAGAAACACTTCAAGATGAAGGTAAAGTTGGGGTGGGGATGAATCCCACAAATCTTCACTATTGCAATAATAAAGTTAACCTATTAGGGTTACAATGTTTGATCATAAAATATGATCGGTCTGCCCTATTAAAATCTTAAGAGACTAGTAGGTCTCACCTTGTTAAAGGATTTTACACTCATAATTAAGTAAGGACTCTATTAAGATATTTACATAGACCTATTAGGACCACTCTATTAAGAGATTTACCCTATCTCAATTAACAATAACTAATTCAATACTTGACCCTCGGTATGCTTCGCAAGTTGATATTAGGTCTCTTCATTGTTATATCATTGATCTGATTCTCCTTATCTAATAACTTTGTTTAGTCCTTCACTGCTCTGATTGCTCTCTTTGCTCTATTCTCAAATTTTGCCTTCTTCATATGCTCACAATGTCTCTCTCATACACCTTATGATTCTAGGCTTAGAATTTTCTTTAAATAGATGTTGTGTGAAGGTTCTAGATCTTGATTGACGATTTACACTTCACCATCTTTTTTTCATTTACATCCCTTCTGCAATGACACATAATAAACATCTTAGTTGGATCTTCAAATATCAAATATCATATAAAAGTTGTTCAAAATGGTATACATATGAGTTTGTGCCATTGCAAACTCTCATATCAAAACTGAACTACTCAGCACTTGAATGCTCTGACGCTCAATCATGCATAAGCCTTCATGTTGTTACTTGGCTTCTCTATAACTTATCAAAATGCTCAGTCTTCATTGTATTTCTTAGCTCATACTATATTTATTAGCTCATATGTCTACTTGGTCTCTACTAAATGCTTGGCAATCACTATACTTCTCGGTATAAATGTTGTATGCTCAGCCTAGTAAATGACTAACAAATGACTAAGTGTTTGGGCACTAATCAATAATATAGGCTTATAGATCAACAATATCATGTATAAATTTCATACTTAAAGTATAGAATTATCAAACATGGTCTTGGGGATTAGATGTACCAAAATACTTTTTTTATTTTGGAATTTGCATGTTGGGAGGGAATGGTGTCAAAATAACATTCTTGTTAAAGGGGAGAGAGCATATTTTCTCCAAGCTAAAAATTTCTTATTGTACCTTCCCTCTCTTTAATCTCCCCATTTCTAATTGTGAATCCTAAAGTTGTTGGGTAATGACATCCAAAGGTGTATCTTCTTGTTCTTTCTTAAGGTTGGATACATTGAAATCAAACATTAATTTTATTGTGCTAAATATAAAAGGTATATCTCTTTCTATTTGTCTAGTGATTTCTCCATTATTTCGACTAGTTCTAGATTTTTTTGGAACTCATCCATTTTGTATTATGGCAAGCATCACTCCCTGGTGGGAATTGAGAAGAAATTTTTGTTAGTGGTTGTTCTAGTTGAGTCAATTCTTAGTTAACACTAGTTTATGAAAAATCAATTGCAATGTCAAGATCAATAGTATTTGAGGATTGCATAGATTCAACTTTTATAGCTTATTTTGTTATTCTTGTGCTTATGTGAGTAGCAATATTTTTTGGTTCTTTCTTAATTGCACTAGTACCAATTTTTCTTGGTGGCATGAGAGGTGAATGTAACCCTTTTAATTTTTCTTCAGGTTTCAAAGTGAAAATAATCTTTAGACCCAATCAGGAGTGGGATATCAAGAAAGATCTCAAGTCCCTTAAAATGATACTAAAGGTTAAGAAAACCTTGTGGATCAAATCAAGCTCTTTAAAGTTGGGGGTGAAGGGGTGTAAATATCCTTTGATGTTTAACTTTTAAGCAATAGGAATAATGTTTGTTTCGGTGAACATAGACATGGTTATTTAAAACCAAAGGGATGATATAAAAAGTCTTTCTTGGTTTTGAAAGTAATGGTCTTTAGAGTTTTTCCAAATTTTTAGGATGTTAATGATGAAAAATAGTATTTGAAGTTGCTCTGTGATTTTGAAAGTTTATAGTACAAACAACCTATGTTCTATGAGTTATCTTTGGAAGTGTTGTAGAATTATTTGGATGTATTATAGAATGTCTTAGATGCGCTATACAATTATTTACTAGGCATTATTCTTTGTAATGAATGCATTGTTTTATTTTTAAATGTGTTGTTATAAACTCTATAAGCATTGTTTTAGTAGACAAAAGTGTTGTTCCAGTTGGTAAATGTGATATTTAATATTTCAAATGTGTTGTTTAGCTAATTTTCTATTTTTATTGTGATATTTATCCAGATTGGATTGGAAATTTGAGTTTCTAAGATGTCATTTTATTAGAATACAATGGTAGGTGTCACTTTGTACACAAGGAAATGTGTATTTATGAGAATTTAGTTTGAAATGCTAGAAATGATAGTAGATTTAATGAAAAAGTAGACCCCAAGAAATGAACTACCAAATTAACCTTTCAAGAATGTCTCATGTCTCCCTAACTACAATTTGCTAAATTTGCTCTAAGATTAGCATCGTAGTGACAGTTCTAGAATGGGGTTAAGCTATTATAAAATTCTATAATGATGCTTTGAAGATTTGAAAAAGTTATATGAAAGCTATATAGATGAATGAAGTAACAAAATTTAGACATGAAATACTTTTAAATAATGATAAATGATGCATAAATGCTCTAGATTTGCCTATAATTATGATGCTTAAAGACTTTATATCTCTTAGCTCTACCATGTCTATAATAATGATGCATAAAAATGGGGTCCCTTTTGCTCTTAAATAGCCTTGTATTTATAGATTTTCCAAAGCGGTCGGGGTAGGGTTTAGTTTTACCATGGTCTCAGTAGGGTAAGGTCAAATGAGGTCCACCAAGGATAAGAAATCCATAAAGGGAAATCCATTTTGCATTATCATTTAGGATATGTGAGGATAAATACTTATTTCCTTTTTTCTTTTATTGATTTTATCTTTTGAGACATTTTCCTAAAAGGTGAGGATAAATGTTTATTTTCATTTCTTTTTGGAATTGATTTTCCCTTTTTGAATTGTTTTTCATTTTTGAATTGATTTCCCCCTTTCAAAATATTTTTTCATTTTTAGATTGATTTTAGAATTTGGATTTTAATATGATCAAGAACTAGGTAATTAATTGATTAAATTAATTACACAATAATCTAATGTTGTGACTGTTGGAATTCACAAGTGGGAAGAATACTTCTAAGAGGGGGGGTGAATCAGAAGTACCAATATTTTAAGCTATAAAAATTTTAATTGAAATCAATCACATGCATGTAACACATCTAATTTACATGAAAGTAATATAACACAAGATTTGATCACCCAAAAACCATCCAAAACAAGAAGGTAAAACTGGGGTGGGGATGACACCCAAAACTTATCACTGTAGCAATATGTAACTGGTTAAGATTACAAAGTTTGACCACCAACAATGGTCTACCCTATGAAAGGCATGCCCTGTTAAAGACTCTAACATGTTAAAAGTGACCTATTTAAAGCATTTACAAACACTCACTTGGAATGCCACCCTGTTAAAGGATTTACAATATGGCCGTTAAACCAACCTATCTTCATAGGATTTTCATTCTCCTAATACAATGGCTAGAAAGTATAGTAGAATGTGTTGACCTGATGATTTACAATCTTTAATTGCTGATTTTAGATCCTTGCTCTATCCAATATGATCTAATCTGATATAACTTTTTTCATAGTGTTGATACTCTATTATAACCAATTGATTTTGCAATGTTATCCTTCTTCGAAGTCTTTACACCCCTTTAAACTTCACTAGCATTCTCTCCTTGCATTCATGTACCATCCATATTCACTTCTTTTACATTGAATTATGGGGTTTCAACCTCCTTAATAAAGTTTCGAGACTTAGGGTTAGGTATGAATCTATGATTGAGATTCATCCATCTTTCCCACTCAATTCTTTCCATTTTTCTGATTGGTTGCATGTTCTTTCCATTTTTTTGATTGGTTGCATGCTGATTACATAGGGAATGTAATAGATTCAATCTTATCTTTTAGATCCTTCGAGATTCATCTTGAGTCATCTCAAAAATGGTTTACATTTGAGTTTGTGAGGGCACAAACTCTTATGCCAATTCTGTGTTACTCAACACTTACTAATTGATGATGCTTAGCATGCATAGGAATTTTTTCTTGCTTAGCACATATAGGAATTTTGTCTTGCTCGGCTCCTCTACTTTACTCGGCACATATATTGGCTCGGCATCAATTGTCACTCGGCACTTGAAACTTACTTGGCACTATCTATTTGCTCGGTATCTGTTGTAACTCAACACCTATTGAATTTCTAGCTCGACACATACTGTAGCTCGGCACCTATATTATACTCAGCATCAACTTAGAAATTTCTTAAGTGTGTTGAAACTCAATTATCAAAACTAGTCTGAGACCAACAGTGATTAATCTTAATGTCTTTTATTTTCCTCATTTTTTGATATTATCCTTAACCCTTACTAATTTGATTAAAATCGTGTTTTTGAAGTCCTACCAATTTTAGGGCATCTACAGGATCAAAACCCAATTTCTAAAGTAATGCCAGTAGGAAACCTTTGTTGACCTCATCATAATTTGTCTTTATGTGCAACTTAACCATCATTATTTATGTCATTTCTTGTTGAACTAAGTAAATGGTTTCATATGGATCTATAATGCCTTCAAAGATGGACCTATTAGGGGAAAATCCACTTTGTTCCTTGGAGATGACAAAATCTAGCACTAATTTGATCCTATTGGCTATAATTTTTGAAATGGTTTTATACATAGCATTACACAATGTAATAGGTCTAAAGTCATCAAAAGTTTGAGTTTCTTTCTTTATAGGAATCAAATCGAGAAAAGTATTATTTAAATATTTAAGAATAAAGCCTCCTACTCTAGATTTTTCCACCACTTCCCATATGTTATGTGCAAAAAAAGGCCAAAAATTTTGGAAAATAAAGCTAAGAACTGATCAGGCCCTTGAGCTTTAGCACTTCGCATGTTGAATAGAGCTTTTTTAACTTTCAATAAAGAAACCTTCTCTAGTAACATGTTATTCTAAGCTTCACTTATACACAAATCCATTAGATTGATTATGCCATCTAAAATCCATCTCCCTTTTCTCTATAATCCTCATTAAAAAAAATGTTTCCCTTCAAGATTTATCATCCTCGTATGTGTCATCCCTATCCTTAATAGAATAGATTTTTTTCATTTCCCTTCTAGCTTTTATTAAATTATGAAAAAACTTTGTGTTCATGTCTCCCTCCTACAACCAAGTTCCCCGGTACTTTTGTCTCTAGAAAGTCTCTTCCTTTTGCAATAGTTTTGAGTATTCTTCTTTGAGCTTTTCCTTATTGTTAATTTCAATACATGTCATGCCTTCTTTATTAACTTTAGCATTTGAATCATTAAGTTCTTATTCTACTCTCTCCTTCTTTATAAAAATATTCTTAAAGCCTAGTCTATTCCTTTATTTAAGGTTCCCTATCAAAAATTGAAAAGTTTCAAAGAATTTAAAAGATTTGTTACCTTCCTAATCAGGGGAAAAGTTCTATGAATCTTGAATCAACTACTTGAGTTCTAAAATCCAAAGCCACATCTTCTCAAACTTGACGGGACATCTATTTGGGTGGCACCTTCTTGAATCCATAAACTAACTAGAAAATAATTAGAGTTTGTTATTGTAAGAATGTTAGCAAAGAGGTCCCATGACAGTTGTGCAAATTGAGAAGAACCTATCCAACTTATTTCTATGTTGGAAAAACCTCTCATTTTGTTAGTCCAAGTGAACTCCCTAGATTGAAAGTGGATCTCATGTAGATTGTAATTAGAAACAAAGTTTGAAAATTCCTCTTCTTTGAGCTTTCTGACTTCTAACCTCCCAATTTATCTTCCAGGTGTAGGATTGAGTTGAAATCACCACCAACAATTAGATACCTACCTTGAACCTAAATAAGAGTCTAAGCAATCTATGTTCAAAGTGCTTGCAACCCATTTGTACTAGTTGGGCCATAAACATTTGACAAATCAAAACCCCCACTAATTTGTTTGGATACCACCCTAACTAACTGTCACACCTCTCTTAATGCTAGTATTGATACCTTCACAATGTCCTAGTTCCAAAGAAAATCCAATCCTCCTGAGGCACCCTAATCATTAGCAAAGGAATACTTTCAAATGACTAAAATGCTTGTTAAAATTGAGCACATCAGTTCTACTAAGTTTAGATCCTTGTAGCAAAAAAATCTTTGGTCTTATTTGATCAAACAAACTTTCTCAGAGACCATGCAACCCTATTGTTCCATGATGGGATCTTTATTGGCCTCGAGATAAGGAGTTATACTCCTTTCTTGATCTAAGTTTGGTTTGACCCACTAAATAATTGACTACCTCTAGTTCACCTATGGTATTCTTCCTTCCCTACTTAACTTTCTCCCCTTCTTTATATTTCATTTTGCAAGAGGAGGTTAGTTTGATAGCTCTTTTTCTTCCACATTTAGCAAAGGATCACATCCTAAAGATTCTTCATGTTCCCAATCATCTTTTGAAGGGTCTTCATTAGTATCATGCTCACTTGTTGAACCCTCCAATATCGAGGAAAGAGCCTCTTCTAAGTTCCTTTTTGGGGACATTTGAATGTCTATAAAGAATTAACTAGACATGTTATTCGACATTGGGCTTAAGTTTTCCTTATTGACCCAAAACTTAGGTTTTCCTTGAGAAAAATTATAGATTTGATTTGACATTGATCCTCAGGGGACCCACCATCCTTTAAGGGTTGTGTGAATGTGAGAAAATCAAGTTGGGTTCATTCTAACCCACTTTGACTTTCTAGGGATCCTAGTGTTTTAGAACACATGAGGTTTTTACCTAAGCACCATTCAAGGAAAGGTTTGAGAGTTGAGTCTTTCCTGTGATCTAGATCAAAAAAATTAGGAGAAAAACCATCATTCACATGGGGAACAAGCTCAACTTTAACCAAGGAGTTTTTTTCTCCCAGTAATTGTATTTTCAAAATTTTCAAAATTGTGTCTATTGGACTAGTAACTTGCCCTCTGTTAGTCACCTAGACAAGATCAATCCTCATCTTCCCATTTATCCCAAAGATGAAGGTTGTTTAAACCCATGAGATTAAAGAAAGTAGGGTCTTCATTCCAAAAGGACACCTTTTATTCTATGATGTTGTTATGTAAGATCTCACATTCCAACCCTTTATCCTTGCCAACATGATTTCTTGGGCATTTATCATCCAAATGCACATCATTTCATTATTTATAAGATTCTATGGCATCTTCTACTTCTATTGATTGTGTCCATGAATTTCCATTAGTGATCAGCTCTATCATTTCTGGGACTAGGTGAGCCGCAAGCTAAAGTATGCAAATTCTAGAATATATGTTCTAATCTTTAGACTCCACTGCTTGGCCCATCCTTACATAAGAACACAACTTGTTACCAATAAATCTGATTCACATCATTCTAGTACTCTTGTGGTAAATTATAGAGCCTGAGCCAAATTGGAATTGCATTCATTTCAATGAGCTTAGGATTGAAATTAGGGGTCTATTCCTTAATGAAGAATTATTTTCCCTTCATCAAATAAGGGTCACTCTTTAGAATCCAATTTTTATCATTGGGTAGGTTGTAGATGATCAAATAAAACCCATTTGCCCCATTTCGCCTTTCCTTAATCTTTAATTAGTTTCAACACTGGCCAAGGACCACTCCAATGTAGCAAAAAAACTATTTCCTTTAGGTATGTTACTGATCCATGTCATTCATGGTTTTTAATGAAAATATTTGCCACTTTTTCCTCAATGATGTTTAGGTCATGTTCAAGTGGTTATCTCGATTTGATTAGGGTTTTGGACTTCCAAAACTTCTACTCAACTAGCCTGAAGCTAAAGGGTTTGTGTGATCTTTGGTTTGCAAAACCCCAATAAGGAAATTTAATGAAGTGCAAGGTTGAGTGAACCCCCAATGGAGGTGACCAAGTCCCCAGTAAACTACCACATAGTAGAAACACAACAAAATATACAAGATCTAATAAAAAATCCAACTCTTTATTCCTCACTAACTGCTTACATGCAATGTGTTGGGCTATAAGGTCTTCATGATTATAACCAATTGTAAAGAAATTATAGTAACAGTTATACAAGACCTCACAAGATTTGACCAAACCCTAGCTAGCCCAGATTTGTAATAGCAGAACAATCTGGTAAAAAATCCAAGAAAGATATAAACTTGTGCTCACATTCCACTAAGTAACCTTCCTGTTTCCTAAGCCCATGCTCAACTACTATCTCTGCTAAAATTTGCAACTCCAAATTCCTAACTTGATTTTCTTCTTCTCAATGCATACCTACACTCTACCCAACCCATCCATGTATACTTGCATGACAACAAGTCAACTTGTTGTAAATAAAATCATCTGGAACCCAAATGAGCATAATATGTCTTAAGTTAGCTTACAACAAAAATTAAATGCACATAGGAGAAAGAGCCAAGAGCCCAAATAGGTCCTCACATATCCCATGATCAATCCACATCATGTTAACACACTACATTTATTAAATGCATAAATCAACTGCTCAAATCTCCCAAGAAAATTTAATCAATGAGCCAAATTATCGAGCATAAGTAGCAACTACTGAGCATACCAAGAAAGCACATCCACCAAGCTCCCAGAAGTATCATCAAGCACTAGTTCCACCAATAAAAATATCAACTAAGCACCACAAGCATCATTGTGCACCTTTAGTCATTAAATTTCTCAGACAAAAATACACCCAAGAACTACCCCAGTAGTCACCAAAGCATCACCTCTTTTCAATCAAGTCCACCAACTCCAAGGTCAAAACTACCCCAACATACAAGATTGCCAACTACCAAGGATTCTCTATCATCAACATTGTCTCGAGTGACATTGTAGATGAGACTCTCTAAGGTATGGAGGATACTCTTTCCTATCAAGAAACCACTCATGTGCCTCCTGCCATTGGTTTCTTGAACTCTCTGTAAATGTCATGGTGTTGTTGTGTCGACTTATTGAAGGGCCATAAGTCACTATTGACACCATTGTAATCTTGGTTTGCATGGGGTACAAAGATCCTTTCATGGATGTGCATAGGGGCCATCAAGTTGTAGAGAAGATCAATTTCTAATAAATAATAATAATTAATCACAAAAAATAATAATTAATCTTAGCTTTGACATATTATCTATATTATAAAAAAATACAAGAGAGAATATTGTAGAAAGTGTGTTACCATTCTACATAAGATTTAATAATAAATGATAATAAAAGAAAAATAAATAAGTAAATAAATAATGTAAAATAAAATATTATAAACTAACAAAATATAATAAAAAGTCAAAAAATATCTAATAAAGGGATGTGACTCTTTCAAATTAAGATAAAATAGGGAGGAGAGTTCATTTTAAAGAGGGAGGAGGGAGGACAAGAAGATAGGAGTTAAAGAAGGATTAATGAAAAAGTAAAGGAATGAGAAGAAAACAAGGAAGTAGCCTTTTCAAATATTTAAAATGATGAAAATATGTGACTCTTCGAAAGAATTGTGACTTTTCAGAAGGACATAGATAACAAGTAAAACAAGATTTATAAATTAATATTGAATAAGGGAAAAAAGAATTGTATCAAATGGAGAAAATAGAACAAGGTAACAAGAAGAAATGTAATCACATACCCCTTGGCATATATTTAACATGAGAATCAAGGAAACTCTAAAAGGTGGTAAAGGCATTATAAAGGTATGTTTATATTCTTGAAATGTTCTCTTTAGATATATATGTGTGTTTTTTATAATTTATGTAATTCTATTTGAAATATATATATATATATATATATATATATATATAAATATAAATATTCATTCAAAATTATATTTTAAGGTTAATGTATATTTAATGATGGAAGTTCACATGATGATTATTTAATCTTACATTTACTAATTGAATATAAGAAGTGATAAATTAAAATTCTCATAGCATCAGTGTAGGGACTATGTTGATCTCTATATGAATGACTATGTGCCAATGTATTGTTTGAGGTCATCTCTATATTAATGACTAAGATAGGATAAATGGAACCTCATATTTCCAGTGTGAGACATTAGTACAACCTCATATAAATGGTAATCATGTCAATGCAGTAGATCAATAAAAACATATGTGAATGGCTAGATGATATTGTAGTGTTGGTATGAGAGATTAACACAATCTCCATATGGATGACACCATAGAGATTGGTATAGTCCCTATAATGTTGGTATGTAAGATTTTTGTAATCTTTATTTGACTGACATGACTAGGACTAGTATAATCCCCATGATCCATAATATTTTGATGATGTCAACATATGCATATGTGATTGGCCTTGAATAGAGGATGTATTTTCCAAGAAGAACCTTAAGGGGTACACTCTAGAGAAGATAGTGAAATAACTAAGGATTAGGAAACCTGGCCTAGAGATGTCTTTACGTATGGGGTTAGGATAGAGATTAGAATATTATAATTAGAATTTTTGTTATTTATTTCTACAATTTATTTTTTAGGTATTACTTGTCCCAATCCAAACCTAATATGGGGACATTAAAGGTGTAAAACTTTGGATGTGGTGGAAAGTTGACCCACTATGACCTAAAGATTTCTCTCCATTAGCTAAAGTGATTGCATGGCTCACCATCCAAGGATGAATTTTAATCTAAGACCACTTTAAAAATTAAGGGATGGTTGGCTTGGTGTGGTACCCTCTATGCAGATAAAAAAATGAAGATGTTTCTCACATTTTACTCTAGTGTCCCTTTGAAAAGTTTTGTTAGAATTTTTTTTTTTTTAAAACTCAATTTACAGTCTCCCTAGCCCAAGTATTTAAATTATTGGGTGTTCATGTGGCCTCCCCAAAAATGGAGGTATGTATTCAATAATTTATGTTAGGTAATCCCTTCCGTGATTGTGTGGGAAATTTGGAAGGCATGCAACATGAGGATTTTCCTAGATGAAACTATACCTAGGTAACTACTAGTTAGAAAACATAAAAATGTTTATCACTAAATTGGTAAATAATGTAACTTATAAAACTAAGCAAAAAATATTCACACTTTGGGATGATAATATGACTAAGGTATTCAAATTTCTCACCCTGTTGTTGTTGGCTAGCATAATTGGTGTTGATGACAAGGTAAAGACTCTTGGATGGATCTTGAATATACTTGGATAAATAAAAAATTTGATGGGGATTCTCATGGCAATCCAAAGTCATGTAGAATAAGTATAATATTCAGGAATAAAAAAGGTTACATACTTGTAGAGGACATGGATTATATTTTAGGGTTGGGAAAAAATAACTTGGCAGAGTTCAGGGCAACTATAAAAGGACTTGATGGGTTTGCATAGATAGTTTTCATAAGAATGCACCTAGAAGGGGATTGAATGATTAAAGTAAATGTAATATGCCAAAACTAAAATAGAAACTAAACAATTTGGTGAATCATATATCTGAAATCATATTGTATTTGGATTACTTCAAAATCAACTATATCCATTGAGAAGGAAACATTGTTGTAGATGCACTTACTAAGCAAGGATCCATGACTAACACCTGATAAATTGCTTGTCCAAAACAAGCACACCACATACCAATGGTAGTAGATGAGAGAAGAGAATACCCTTGGTTGTATAGCCTCATAACCAAGCATATGCAATCACATTCTAGATTTATTAATGATGGGACATCATTTAATATTAAGGAGTGTTTTATGAATTATGATACTAGGTTGGTACCAATCATAGGCAGCAGAATATATATACCACCTTCATAGACCATGAATTAATATTTAACTATGTATTAATTCTTTATCATACATATGGTGTCATGGGATCACATTTTACTAGATTACAACAACATTACACATCATTCCCAAGACTTACTTATGGGAGTAAACAACTCGAAAGACCAATGACACTAGGAAATTTTTGTGATACTTTTGAAGGTATCTTCATGAAACCAATGATGTTAGTACTAAATGTGGCTAATATGGTGTACTTTTTCCCATGTAGGATGAGCTAGGTGACATTCTTTGGTTCCCACAAATAAAACTAGCATGAATTTTAAATATCATTTTGGTATATAGAAATTGCTTTAAGCAATACATATACTAATTTAGTAGGCATGTGTGGCTAGATTTTGAAAGATTTAGAGTAGTTATGATAGAGGTGGAGTGGTTTTATTTAAATAGTTGGTCTTAAGAGATAAGTCACTTTTCTTAGTTGTGGAGAGTAAAGCACTTGGTAATCATGGACAACATTGTCTATGCAACAATGAATTTGTACATGATTTAACAAATTGTTTAATTTTTATAATTATCTTTAACATTACAATATAATTGTTTTGTATTTTTAATTTATTTTATAAATATAGATAGGCACATTTTTCATTGTTGCATATCCATTTCGATCATGGACACCCCTATTTCCCTTATGTCAGGGAGGAGTATGGCTGCATTTTTGGGGGAGGTGATGAATAAATGCCTATTTAGAATGCTCTCAATCAAGCACCATTCTATCCTTCATGCCATAAGGCAGATGCTTGGGTGGGACTATTTATGGACTTATCATAGATACTATATCTATATCAACATCATGATAATGTCTTTGGATTTGGTGTTAACTTGAGGTGTTTCAAATGTAAAAGCTAGGGGCCTTTGTTGGTGTTTGTTCAAGCAAAAGTATCTAGGATAAATTGATATTGTTCTATACAACATGATTCCCATAATATGATATCGGTGGCACAGTGATATTACTATAGGCCAAGATGAAGCTTTCAAAGGAAAATAGGAAAATATCCCCTCATCATAATAATTGATTTGGACACGTTGATGATTAGGTTGGATTCCATAGATAAATACCTCTCATTCTTGCAAATGGTGACAAATATTATCCCCCCTCCAACTATGGAATGACTACAAGATTATAAATGAGAGGAAAAATTGTGGGTGCTAGAGGGGGATAATTTGGGTTTGAACAACTTATATTTTCCATCTTTGTCAGATTATGTTGAATCTTGGAGGGCCTTAATTGGTGTGATATGGAGGAAGTTGTGAAGAATGTGACCCACAAAGAATACAAGAGGGATTGTCCTACCATAACAGGCGTAAATCACGCAAATAAACTAAAGATGACAATGAAAGGGAGCCAAACTCCAAAATTATTTGATAGTACAAGACTTAGGGTAAATCTAGGGTGTAGCATGGCTTAGGGAAGCAATTTTTGGAGATCCTTCTAATTTTGATGTGGTTGGTTTCCCCTTATTTCATTTTATGGGTAAAAGCACAAATTTATGTCACCTCTTATAAAGATAAAGGATCCCAAAATGCAAAATGTATTAGGATTTAAAGTGATAGAAATAAAAATTACATGGAAATATATCTAATAGTAGAAAATAATAAATCACACAAAAGAGAACACAAGACACAAATATTTAACATGGTTCACCCAATCCCTAGGCTACTTTCCACTAGCAGTGAGTCCAATGTTTTATTATGCAATGATTACAATCTGTAATCCCTTACAACTCAATACCATCATGAGAAGATATTATCACATCACACCTTATGAAATACCCCTAACCCTAAGCCATTTTATACAAGTATTTTTTCCACTTTCAGTTAAAACTAGTTACAACATGTCAACCAAAAAATGTTGATAAAATGCCAAGGAATTACGGAGTATGTACAATACTTCCTTGACCATTCACCATAAACTAATAATCTCACACTCGGGGACTGATCAGGCTCCACACTAGACAATAATCTCCCACTTGGAAACTAATCCTATATTAATATCGCTACTGCATTGAGGCTCCCACTGGATCAGACAACCCTAGACTAAGTTGTTCCTTTATTTTATTCAGTCTAGAAGACCAACCAAAGTTGAAGAGCATTTTAGCTTCTCCCTTATCATTCCACTTGTTATCAATATCTCCTACCAAATCTGAGTCAATGTATCCCTGTAAATTAGTAGTAGAGCCCCCAAAATGTAAACATATACTAGATGTTCCTCTCAAATATCAGATAATCCATTTGACTGCATTCCAATGCTCAATTCTAAGATGACTCATATACCTGTTAATAAATCTCACTGTATGTGTAACATATGGTCTAGTGCATACCACAACATACATCAAATTTCCTATAGTTGAAGCATAAGGTGCCTTGGACATTTTTTCCTCCTCTTTCCATGTATTTGGACACATCTCCTTAGTTAATTTTAAATCACCATGTTAAGGTGTGCTGACAACTTTAGAATTCTACATAGAAAAACATTGCAACACCTTCTCAATATAATCAACCTGAGATAAAGTAAATTTTCTATTTGTCTTATCTCTACAAATCTTCATACCAAGGATTTGTTTTGTTTCCCCCAAATCCTTCATAGTAAATGAACATGCTAATTGTCATTTCAACCCTGAATGTGATCCATGTTAGACCCATTTACAAGCATATCATCAACATATAAACATAAAATGATATTGCTATCATCATCCAACCTCTTAAAATAAATACAGTGGTCTGAAGGAAACCAAGTGTAACCATGCTCATGCATAAAATTATCAAATTTAAGATACCATTGTTTATTTTCTTGCTTCAAACCATATAAACTTTTCTTCAATCTACACACTAAATTCTCCTTGCCTATGACCTCAAATCCTTGTGGCTATGCCATATATATCTCTTCATCTAGATCACAATGGAGAAATTTTTTTTAACATCAAGATGATCCAAATGTAAATCTTAAGTAGCCACAATACTTAAAACAATGTGAATAAAAGTCATTTTAACAATAGGAGAAAATATCTCATCAATTAATGCCCTTTTTTTGTGCAAATGCTTTTACAACTAATCTGGCTTTAAATATTTTCTTATCTCCATCCTCTTCTTTCAATTTGTAAGCCTGTTTATTATGTAAAGCCCTTTTACTTGCAAGCAACTTACATAAATCTCAAGTCTTGTTTTTCAGCAAGGAGTCCATTTCTTTTGTCATTGTTGACTCCTACTGAATCTGTAAGAATTTGGTTTAGACCAGAATTCACCCAAGAACTAAAGAACTCAACACAAGCACACAGTAGACCAAAATAGATAGAGTATGATCAGAATGATGATATTCATTCAATAACTAGATGAGAGTACACTAAGAGTGCCTAAATATAAAGGCCTCAGGAGAGCTTCTAGAATGCATAGAAGTTAGCATCATGATATGTCATACAACCAGGCACATGTCCACTAGATATGGATTATCCTCCATTGAGCACGGGACTAAGTGTGATGATGTGAGGATAAGCCTACAATGATGTAGCATGCAAATCAGTGGTTTAGACAACATGTGCTAAATAAGGAGTGTGTATAACTGTGTTGTCAATATGACAACTCAATGAATGATGCATACTCATGTGTTGTAGACACCATGTGCATAATTAGAGTTGCATAACTCAATGAGAGTTCACAAACTCCTAAGTGTCTCACCTAAAATAATAATAAAATAATGCAAAATAATTAAATAATGCATTAACCTAAGTAAAACTTAAGTAAGTGTAATAAGTAAATACTTATTTACACCAACAGAATCTTTGTATCCACTTGCATAGCTTAATCATAACATTTAGGTTCACCAACATCTACTAATAAAATAGAATACAAAGAGGGAGAAAATATGTATGGAGGTCTACTTAGCCTTGTTGACCATCTAACATTCATTGGGGTATGTGGTATTTGTTGTTACTAGAGCATGAGGGACTACTAGAACATCGTCCTTTTTAGTATCATCTAGTACTACATAATTATTTTCTTTCCTCTCATGTTGCTACAAAATATCTTTTTACAACACTTTATCATTGAATATGACATCCTTGCTTCTTACAATTTTATGATTTTCAAAATCCCAGAGCCTACAACCAAATTCATCATTGTCATATCCAAAAAAATATACATTTCTTTGACTTAGCTTCCAACTTGGTTCTATTTTTAGAATATATATGTGCAAAAGCTTCACAACCAAAGGTTTTGAGAAAAGAATAACTCACCTTCTTACGAGTCCATGCTTCCTCTAGAATACCACAACAAAGGAGTATAGGGACCTATGTTAATAAAATATACAATAGTATTGATAGTATTTGCCCACATGTTTAAGAGCAGTCCAACATGTACCTCATGCTCCTTGCACTCCATTATTATCTTATTCATGTGTTCAACCACTCCATTTTCTTGTGGAATCCTTGAAATAATTTTATGTTTATGAATACTATTAGTGGAGCAATAATCTTCAAATTCATTATTGCAATACTCACCACCATTATTAGATTAAGACATTTTAACCTTTTACTAGTCTCATTTTCAACCAAGCATTTATATTTCTTAAAAGTTTTAAATATATCAGATTTCTATCAAAGGAAATAGACCCATACTTTTCTAGTTGTATCATCAATAAATGTAACATAATAATGAGAGACACTAAGGGAAGATACATGAGCTAGTTCCCATACATCTATATGCATAAGCTCTAATTTCTCATTTTTCTTTTCCTTCCCACTCTTCACAAAACTCACTCTCTTTTATTTTTCATACACACAACTTTCATAGAAATCCATATTGGCACATTTCAAACCTGGTAAAAATTTCCTTAAATGAAGTAATTTCATACCTTTCCCGCTCATGTGCCGAAGTCTATTGTGCCATAGCGTTGTATCAAAATCTACAACAATTGTTTGTTCTCCCTGCTCAATTATAGTAACTGTTCCTGAACATTCATTTTTCTCTTAAACAATTAAGTAGATGAAACAATATGACTTGTACAAAGATATAAAGTGCCTACTTTTACACCTTTTTTACTACAAGGGAACATTTTGAAATCTTCCAATTTTTATTATTAAAAGTAACTATGCAACCCTCATCACCCAGTTGCCCAGCTAAAATTAAATTCCTACTCAGTCTTGGAATATGTCTTACCTCTTGTAGTAGCCAATGATTCCCATTCTTCAACTTAATCTTAATTTTTTCCTTTCCTACAATCTAACAGGGTTCATTATCTCCCAGATAAACAAGCCCAAAATCCCCTTGGACATAATCTAGTAAATAACCTCTATGGGGAGTAGCGTAAAATGAAGCCCCAGAATCTAAAACCTGTGAATCATCAACACTTTCTAAAGAAAGAAGAAAAGCATCCTCTTCACATTTATTACATACCACATTTACCTCCTTGTTCCCTTCTTGTTTATCTTCTACATTATTCTTTAGAGTCAAAAAACATTTCTTCTTATGCTTTGGTTTTCCACATTACCAGTAATCTTTTGGTCCTCTTGATTGAGACATCTTTCCCTTTGATTTTCCTGTTGATTTCCCACGATTTCTAGAATTGTTTCCTATCTCAGTCATTCTGCCTCTACTTGTGTATTCAAAAAACTTCCTAATATAGATCCACCTAAGGTTGTCCTATGAGCTTCCTTACACAGAATAACACATCGTCAAATTTTAGGGTATTAGACCCAAAAATAGAATTACTCACAACCATGACCAAGCCATTCTAGCTTTTAGGCAAAGAACACAAAATCAAGAAAGCCGTAATATCTTCATCAAAATTAATATTTACAGAAGATAACTGACTAGTAACTGTATTATCTGCAATAGACCCACCTTCTACCATTTTCATATTAAATAAATGCTTCATGAAAAATACCTTGTTAGAAGCGGAGGTATTTTTATATAGTTTCGCTAGGGTTTGCATCAACTCTTCAACCATCTTTACTTTTGTAATATTAAATGCCACTGATTGTGCCAGGCATAAATGAATACTTCCAAGTGTCTTTCTATCCAGAATATCCCAGTACACATCTATCATAGTGGTCAGTTTCTTGGTTTTACCTTATAATGACTACCATAAATCCTTCTGATAAAGATAGTCCTCCATTTGCATCTTCCATAACTAAAATTTTTTCACATTAAACTTCTCAACCTTCAACTTATCCTCATCTTCCATTGCTCCCACTCAATTGTGAGACCTTTTGAAAGAGGATAACCAAAATAACTAGGCTATGATAACACTTTTTAGGATTTAAAGTGATAGAAATAACAATTACATGCAAATATATCCAATATCATAAAATAATAAATCACACAGAAGAGAACACAAGACACGAAGATTTAGCATGGTTCACCCGATTCCTACGCCATGTCCACGAACAACGAGTCTAATATTTTATTATCCAGTGATTACAAACTTATTATAATTTGTAATCCCTTACATCTCAATACTGCCACTAGAAGTTATTATCACATCACACCTTATGAAAAACTTCTAACCCTAAGCTATTTTATACAAGTATTTTTGCCACTTTAGGGTTAAAATTAATTACAACATGTCAGCCCAAAAATGTTGACGAATTATGGAGTATGTATAGTACTTCCTTGATCAGTCACCACAAACTAACTAACTGTTCAACTTTAATGGCATAAAAATGGTATTTGTGATTAGAATTTGAACATGATGTAAACCAATGAAATGTGTGAAATTCGATGAATTTCATGGTGATAATTTTTATTTTTATTTTTTTACTAAGAATTTGTTCATTTTTTTAAAAAATTTGAATTACTTTTTTTAACTGTGAAATATATAGCATGTAATTCTCGTCAAACAAGTATATGCAAATCATCTCTTTTTGCTTTAATTTGAGAATATCCTATAGATGACATGTATAGTTAGGGAACAAAAAGATAAATATTGGTTTTTGAGTTATATTTTTTTGTTATAAGTACTCGAGGTCGACCATATTAGATATTAATAGTTTATTCCTCCCATCAAAACTTCCATATCAAATCTATACATTTTTGAGAAAAAAAAATACATATTCTTGAAGATGGTTCTCTCCTCTAGGTTTAAATATTAATTTTAATTTTTTTTGATATGATTTACTATTTTTTTCCCTTTTTTGAGGGAACATCTTCTCAAAAGTTAACATACTATAACTAGTCAAAACATTATGAAATTTATATTATGATGATATTGACATTGAGAACTATAAAACAGTATTTTTAGTATTTGAATAAAGTTGAATTTTGATAGAGAAATGAGATTTGACCAAAACATGTTTAGAGGTCCTAAAAGGTGACACAGATATGTACTTTCACCCTTATTCGATGTCTCATGGTGTTATGATATCTCATAAAGTGAATTTTTTAGTTTTTTGTTGTATAAATCATGTACGTTGGCATAGTTTTGGTAGTACAAATTATAGATTATGGTTAGGTTCAAAGTTGATAGGTGATTGTTTGCTACTGATGATTTTAAAAACTCAATTATTCGATCTAGAGAATATATTTTTATTTTAATATAATGGAAGCTAGCCCTACCTAGCCACTTAATTATTTAAAAAAGTTAAATATTAAAAAAGTAACATGAAAACAATAGCAAAATGGAAGAATAATAAAACTAAATTCTTAAATTTTAGAAAAAAATCTTAAATACTATTAGAAAAATGTTTTCATTACTCAAAAATGCTTAACAAGATGTCAAATGTATTAGCCAATCATAATAAAGAAAAAAAATTAATGAGAAATTTAAATATGCATGAAGATTTTAGAATAAGAAAATAAAATTTAAAAAGGAAAAATATTTGTTAATAATTTATTCAAATATTTTTTTTTAAATGATTAAAACTCATTGCAATAGTATATAAAATATATAATAAATATAAAATAAATGAATCTTTCAATTTTTTATCCGATAGCCTTTGTGTGGGAGCCTTGCTCTCATAAAATTACTTTTTTGGCAGTAAATTGTCAACCCTTCCCGTTAATTATTTTCTAACCATTTTTCATCTCACTCCTCTTTTACGTCTTGTTTTCTTCCCTATTTATTTAGCTTAATTAATTGCTATCAAACTCGTCATCTAATTTTTTAATTCAAAACTACTAGAGATCTTAAACCCTCACATTCAAAATCAATATTTATGTGGAACTGCAACAAAGCAAGCCAAATTCTTAAATCTAAAGAAACCCATCAACTAAGAGCAATTTTGAAAGGAACCGAAAAAATTGCAGGCATGTTTGTTTATGTAGTTAAATGAAATAATTTTATCAATTATTATTTTTGCAATAGTCATTGAAGAGAAATCAACAACTCCAAATGTATTTGCTAGTTTTCAATGAAATCATTGTGAAGCAATTGACCCACCCTAGCGAATGTCACCTCTGTAATTTCTAAGGATTCAAATCATTATTAAGGTGTAAGATGTGATAAATTACAAGGGAAATGATTAAAGATCTTTCATACTCCATTAACAAATCCAACTCAGTGGGTGGATTGTTGGTGGTCTTGTATTATATTAGAGCCAGCAAGTACCTTACAAGTGGTTTGAAATTGCTCTCGATAGGGAAGTTCCTAAGAAAAATTAGGCTCATGTCATACACCATGGCAATTTCAACGATCAAAATATAAGGAGCATAGGTTTGTGTGACCGAATCATTAGGGTTGTATCACAAATCAATAGCTAGGCCTATGGATCTATACACATAAGCATAATAATATTCATTTTGTCTATTTGAATTTGCATGCATCATATGAGATTGAGCACCCGCATGTTTGAGTAAATTAATATGTGTTATAAAAGAAATTTCTCTCTTCCCCTTTTTTAACTCTACTTATTTATTTCCATCCTTCCCAAAGAAATTTTAGATCTTGAATTGTAACCATCATTTTTATGGAATTTGATATATATTATAAACTAATTGAATACATACAACATACTTTCAATTTGGTTACGTTCCAAGTTTCATTATAAACTATTTTTATAAAAAATATTAGATCAAGATAATAATATAAAAAATGCAATAGAATCAAAAGAGTTAAATAGTAGAACAACTGCTAAGAAGATTGTTGCAGATCAATAAATTTATATAATTAAGGTTAATTCTTGTCTATATAGGAGATGAGAAAAAATTGAATTATTGTATTATTAATAGGAGTTAACTAGATAGTTATCCTCATAGCAATATCACAACTTCTTATTAAAAAAAATCTATGTATCTTATTATAATTAATTTTATTTCTAATATGAAGTGTTTGGTTTCTCTTTTTAATATGATATAAAAGCCTAAATCCCTATCATAGTCCTAAATCCTAACTCCTTTATCTAACTAAAATATAAACTCTAAAGTTATAAGTATAATACTAATCATCATATAAAATGTAAACTTAATTATTGCACTACATGGTATCGTCTACTAAGAGTAAGAATCTTGAGAAAATATTGCTTAAAGGGGACTCTTTAACATTATCAACTATCTTAATAAGATCACTACCCCTTCATGGACTTTTCATAATATTATTTACAAAGCCATAAATCTGATTAATTCCTTTGATGATTGTGTTATTACTCATAACTATAGAGAAGCTAACCTGGTAGTTGATTGGGCTACTAACGTGGCTTGTAAAAGTCACATAAAGATTGTACATTATAATGGTAGTGACATCCCTATTGAAGGCTCATCTCTAATGGAGTATGATAGAATAAGCAACAAAAAAACAAGTTTCAAAAAATGATTAATTTTATAATGAGGTATAATTATGAGGTGAGTTGGAAAAGACATTTCTAGCTAGGGTACAATTATGATGTGATCACTTAGTTTTTGTCACATAGTTTGTGGGTGCTTTTGGAGAACTGAAGAGATAGTTGTTTCTTTGAGGCCAAGACTATGAATTTGCTTGTGTTTCTAAGGAGACAGATCATTTTAGTGGGAATAAAGGTATGGATGGCAAGAAGAAGAGATGCAAGCTTGGTAATTGCTTGGAGTGGAAATAGAAACTAGACGTTTGGAGAATTCTGGTTAGGGGCAAGATTATGGGATATCTTGAAAATCTTAAGGGTAGTAATCCCTCCATCACTAGACAATTTCTCAAAACCTAGAAGAATGAAAGCTTTCTTTTGGGAAATCAACACATGGAGGTCAATGAGGATGTTATTGTTGTATCTATGAGGTTGGAAATAGGGGGGTCAATTTCTTCAGGGACAGAAAATTTTTAGACTAAGTTGTTGATGCTTTTACGAAGTCAGACCAGGAAAGAAAAAGGTTGGTTAAAATTAGTAACTCTTACTTTGGCCCTATAAGTATTTCTAGACCTTGGAGATTTGTTTTGTTTGTTTTGATTGACTACATTACCCTGGATGGGTACTACTCCAAAATTTATAGTCATCATTTCATGTTGGTGAACCATTTCAGGCATGGGATTAGGATTAATTTCCCCTTTTACCTCATGCAATCCCTGGATAGCACTATTCTGAGCTTACAAAATGACCCCAGGGACCATGCTTGTCATGAAGGGCTTATGGTTTTAATCATGAATTTTTTGAAAATGAAGAAAGTGGAAAAGCCTTGTATGAAAAGGAATAATTTTGAGGATTATGATATGGAAGGGAGTGAGTTTAAAGATTTCTATGAGGATGAGATGTATGAGGAGGATTTTTAGCTAGTGGAGAATAAAAGGAAGAATTTTTCCCACCATGGTTCATCTTCTAAGAGCAGGAAAAGGAACAATGATGAGGTGGACTCCTATATGGGGGCTATGGACATTAAGGGTAATAAGAAGATTCCCAAAGGGGATGTCAATTTAAATGTGGAAGATAATACTAAGAATGTTTTGAACCCAGGGGAGCAAAATCTGAGATAGAGCCTTGCTACTAAAGATAATGGGAATGTGATTGGTGTGTTTAGCAACCCAGGTCTGATGAGGAGGGATATTGATTTGATTAAGGATCAAATGTAGGAGATCTAGAAGGGAGTTTGAGAATCTCAATCAAACCAATAGGGGGGAGAGAACTTTGGGCCCAACACCTAGATAGACTTACTAATCTTATTGGTATTGTTGAAGGTGTTACAAATATGATGAAAAGAGTTCCACCCTTGGAGGAGATAGCAAAAATATGGACAAAATGGTGAAAGATTTTTAGAAAAGGGTTGATAAGCTAGATAGCAGAGTCATGGGTATTGAGAACACTATGAAAAAGATTGTTGAACAAAACTGCTCGATTTTAAAGGCCACTACTTAAAATATTAAGGTTCTTTTGAAGAAGCTAGAACAAGGAAGAAAGGACCATGGTAATAAGGAGCTAAGGGGTGATCAAGGACCTAGTAAACGTACTAGAGAAAGTTAAAAGAAACCCAAGGCTATGGAATATAAAGAGCTTGATGAGCTAAGGGCTTCTACAATTAAAATGAAAATTTTGGTTGATTAGGCTGTGGACCTGTTGAAGACTTTCTAGCTATTATTTTGTTGTTTTTCTTTGGTTTTTTTGTTGTCTCTATTGTTTTCCCTTTTGTTGATGGATATTTGGTTTTGGTTGCTACTATTTTGGGTGTTGATGCATAGTTTCATTTGGAATTTTAATGCTTATATGCTTTGCTCTTTGTAAAAGGTTTCATGTCCTATCAAAACATGTTTTTACTGAATCAAAACAATGATTTAAACCCTTACCTTGCCTAGAATCTCAATAATAATCCTAATGTTGATCATGACTACAACCATAAATCATAATCCTAATCAAAACCCCAATCTCAACCATATCTAACCATTATATAATCAAATCTTAAACTATTAACCCTAATCTACAC